>BSBK01000041.1:232500-832500 GCA_027943335.1 Chamaecyparis obtusa
ACCGACTGATTACATAGATGAAATACCTAAAAACTCACCGTTATAAAGTTTAAAATTATTTTTATTTATTATTAAATCTTATTAATTTAAAAATAATAATTAATTTGACAATTATTAAATAATTAATATAACTGATCTGCTCAAACTTTATAATTTTAAAGTATAATTAATTCATATTATAGGGATTCAAGAGTAAAATTAGGTATTAATATCACTCTTTAAATGAATGTTAAGTAAGACTTATACTTAATGAGGTACTTCATATTGAAATATTTGTGGAATAGAAAAGTAAATCATAACAAGACATAATTAAACCCTTCAAATATTTTTTATTTGTGCGCTCTATGTCATTGTGCTTTGAGTGGGTGCATACTATCCATTTGGGTAGAGTGTTGCCCTAGGTGGATTTTGTCTTGTAGACTTGGTTTATTTATGTTTTATAACTTTTTCTCTTTTGGGTTATATTGTGGAAATTTCGTAACCATTTTGATTTTACAATTGGTTCATGTATGATTTTGGTTGCATTGATGGGTTATGTTATATTTTCCTGAGTCTTGATCATTATTCTATTTGACCACATGAGGTGACAACTATTATTGTGATGTCATTTTACCTAGTCACCTTATTTCTTGTATTGTGATTTGAAAGGTATTATTGTTGATTTATGATTTACTCCATGTTTGGAGAGAGATGTTCTTGATGTTAGTGATGACCATTATGAGAATTTGGTATTTGATTATTGAGATGTCCATTATGGGATGGACAATTTGGATCCTTGTATAGGACGTGAGATATTGTTTATTATGTTCTAGCACTTATCTTTGATGACATTTATGGTTAACTGAATTATGAAAATATTTTATGGTTCTTTTGTTGGGAGCATTAGGGTAGGTTATCTAAGAGCATAGAAAGGAAGTGACTTACTTTGGAGGCGATGGAGTGCTAAAGTGGTTGTGTGGGTATCCTTTGTAAGTTGACTTAATAAGTGATAACTTAATAAATTTATTGAGATAAAATATTAAAAATATAATTGTGCCTTGCTCATGCCTTGATTGCTAGTACAAGTTAGGATGGGAGTGGTAGAAGATGCTTTCCCGTCTAGAGAGATGTTGAGGTCTAATATTATTGGTTTTCCTTGTCTATATGAAAGGACTTTTGATACTGCATAGAGTCACTAAGGGTCGGGGCCCATAGAGACTACCAAGTGACCTTAGAGCTGACTTATGTGATGACACTTACCTATATGTGTCCTAGGTTCCTACGTTGCAATTTATACACCTATTTTGTGTCATGATAATCTATATTTGATAACCTTGTAACCACCTATTACCATTTTATCATGTCTACCATTGCATTAGTCTTAATTTTTTTGTTTCCTTGAGTGAGGCTTGGTGTTATCTCCTCAACACGGTGGGAGTGGACTTCTTGGTTCCACATGGTCGGGTGGGAGTGATTCTATTACCATTGAGATCCAACGTTTGTGACTTGGTGCTTGGATGATCCTTGATGTTGCTTCTATCTTCTTGTTTGGTGTTTGGAGATTTTCTTCTTATCATCATGAGATGTATATATTGTATTCTATTTTATGTATTGGTGAGTGACCTTGATTCTAGAGATGTAGATATTGTATTCCATTTTATGTATTGGTTAGTGCCCTTGATTCTAGAGATGTATATATTTTTGTAATGTATTATTGTTATCCCTGCAACATGTGCAGTGGAAGATGTATTATCTTGAAGACTATGATGTATCAATTTGTATCTTATTGTATGTACCTTGATTATATTGATGTAATAAATGTATCTTATTATTCGGTTGAGATTAATATGTTAGTGTACTTAATGATTTGTGTTCTTTTCAGTATGATTAAGAAAAGGATTAGGAATACTTCAATTTGGGTTTTAAAATGAACGTAAGATATATCATGTGATTTTGTGTTGGATTGTTCTTAATAAATTAATTTATATATATGTAATTCTACGTCATGGAACCCTTGAGACCTGTAATCTGTTAATGAGTTACATTTATGAAAAACATATTTTTTTTTATGTTATATTGCTTCCACATTGTTATCTATGATTGATTATAAATTCTTAAGAAAGGAAAAAAAATCGGTAAACTTAGTAACATGTTCTCGGTTAATTTCTCTTGGGCTCCCTAGCAGAGCATTACACATATCATCAGAATCACTAGCATGAATATGAACGTTAGCATCAAGAACATCGGCATCAATAGTATATTCTTCCTCCAAATTAATTGTAATTTAATCCAATACATGAATAACATAATTATCATGTTTGTTCATTTTGATCTTGTTTAAATTCACTTCCTCTATTGGCTCAAGCATGGATTGGTCAAAGGGAAACAAAGCATGAGTAGGTGTATGAGGTGAAGAAATGTTTTGAGAGGCACATTGACATGATCTAACATGATGCTTGCGATGACACTCATGAGCATGACGGTTGCATTTGGTTTTGCTATAAATTGGGTTGGGAATAAGATCAAGCAACATCATGTCATTTTCTTCTTTAGGGAGAAGAATGGAAGGAACCACACTAGGTTGAGAGATATCTAGAGGAGAATGTTCATATGCTATAGGAGGTGGAATAGAAGCATATATAGGAGGTGTAGAAAGAAATTCATGTCCAGGGAAAAAAGGTGGAACATCTATAGGTTTTTTGAGTTCACAAATATTTTGGACTTTGTAGACTTGGTATGATCAAAAGAGATGACCGTGATGATATTGAGTTGGTTGAGGCATAAAAGGCCAAAATAAATCAAGGTCAACTAAGTCTCGAGGCACCAAAGGCTGAGAAAGACTATGGTTAATAGTCATGATTTCTCACTTAGGAGGAAAATTAAGACATTTATGAATAGGAGAAGCCATAGCTTTCATAAAGGTAAGACAAGGAAGACCGAGTTTGACTTAAAATTGATCAAAAGTTAGGATGAAAGTGAAGCTAGCATCTAAAGTATTACCACCAACTTCAATAGGAAATGAAATGGAACCATGGGAAGGATAAATGAAACCATTGCAAATTTGGATCATAAAATCATATTTATCATATAAATCATGTTTCAATCATCTAATATAAATATGTTATTCAGTTATCACATTCACCATGTGGGTGGGATCAATAAGGACAACACGGGAAGGAAAACCATTAACCCTCGTGACAATGTAAAAGGGACCATCATGTGCTTTAATTGTCTCAGTATGATCAAAGGTAATGAAGGATCATACAAAGGTTTAGGTTTGACTTTATCAATTTCATTGACAACATGATTAGCTTCATTAATTTTTTCATCATAGTCAATGCAAAGAGAAGAAGAAGAAGAAGGTTGGGTAAGATTAATGGTATTGGTTGAATAAGAGGGCAAATGATTGTAGATTTGAAAATTTTGATTGGGAGGTTCCAAATATTTGTTTTAATGATTAATATTACCTTCAACAAATATAACATTAGAATCAATAAGATCTTGGATAATAGTTTTCAAGTAGTAACACTTTTCAGTATCATGACCGGGTTGACGATGGTATTGGAAGAAAGCTTTGGGATCAAAGTATTTGGATTGAGGTTTAGATGTATCAATGGGTTTAATAGGAGGAAGTGTTAACACATTAGCAATGATTAACTTTAACATCACATTATGCAAAGGTTCAGGAAGTTACGTAAAATTAAGAGAAAGTTTTAAAATGGATGACAAATGAGCCACACCTTTGGATGTTGCTACCACTTGTTCATCCACAATATTTTATGAATTGTTGATTTTAAAAAAGATTTTTGGTTTCTGAGATTTATTGAAATTGTTGAATGTGACATCACTCTTATCAACGGTATTATGAGCCATTGGAGTGGTTCTCTCAAATTGACTCACTTGAAGTTGATAATGTTGAAGTACTACACACAATTGAGGAAATGAAGATAATTGAGAAAGAAGGATCTTATCTCTAATGTATTTTTGGAAATTAGCAATAAAAATGCATTGCACATCAATATCAAGCACAAAATAAGAAATCAGAGCATGTAAATGCTTAAATCTACTAATTAAATCACTCACTTTTTCTTTAACACCTTGTTTACAATGCATTAAATCAGTCAAATAAATTTGAGGACCAATGTTATTTTGAAATTGTTGAATGAAAGCATTAGCAAGCAAAGTTATTAGATCTCCACAATCCATATGAATGCAGTTCAAATTTTTTGGATTAGATTGTATGAACAATTTTTTTCATCAACATTTCAAATCACACTAAATGATCCTTCATTAGCTATTTATATTTATGTGAAATTTCCCTCCCATTAAGTGCATCAATCAAAGATATTAGATTTTCACAATCTATATGAATGCAATGCTATTTTTTTTGGATTAGATTATGTGAAAAAAAAATTTCATCAACATTTCAAATCACACTATGTGATCCATCATCATTTGTTTATATTTATGTGAATTTTTCCTCCCATGAAGGGCATAAATCAAAGCTATTAGATTTCCAAAATCCACATGAATGCAGTGATAAGTCTCTAGATTAGATTGTGTGAACATTTTTTTCATCGACATTTCAAATCACACTATGTGATCCGTCATCAACTATTTAGAGTTATGTGAAATTTCTCTCACATAAATCTAAACAGTTGATGATGGATCATGTAGTGTGATTCAAAACATTGATGAAAAAAGTTATTCAAAACAATCTAATCCAAAACTTAGCATTGGATTCATACGGATTGTGTAAATCTAATAGCTTTGATTGATGCCCTTCATGGGAGGAAGATTTCAAATAAATCTAAATAGCTAATGATAGATCATGTATTGTGATTTTAAATGTTGATGAAAAAATTTATTCACAACAATCTAATCCAAAAACTTAACACTGCATTCATATGGATTGCGTAAATCTAATAGCTTTTTTTGATGCCATTCATTGGAGGGAAATTTAACATAAATCTAAATAGCTAATGATGGATCATGTAGTATGATTCAAAACGTTGATGAAAAGTTTGTTCACACAATCTAATCCAAGAACTTAGCATTACATTCATATGGATTGTGGAAATTTAATAGCTTTGATTCATGCCCATCATGGGAGGGAAATTTCACATAAATATAAATAGTTAATGATGGATCATGTAGTGTGATTCAAAATGTTAAAAAAATTTATTCACATAATCTGATCCAAAAACTTATCACTGCAAGCATTAACAAGCTTTTGAAACAAGTCAATGTAATGATGAGGCAAAGAAAAATACCATTGCAAGGCTTTGTCTCAAAAGGTTCTAGTAAAATTTTTTCATGAACCTATGATTGTGATAGAAATCACTACACAAGGTTTGAAAAGTCTTAACATGAGTCAAAGGATCACCCTTGCCACAGTAATCGATTTGAGCATATCAAATAAATAACAATAGAAAATCCATTATTGGATTATCTTCATCTATTTGGAAGGTTTCAAGAAAGACTGTCCCATATTTCTAGCTTGTATTGGAAGAAATTTCTGATGTCTGGCCCCGACTTCCAACCTCTTTATGCTGGGAAAGACAATATCGTAGAAAGAGCTGCATTCTGGGAAGAAAAAATATTATAAAAAAAGTTTCAAAGGATGGGAATATATCAATTTGACACTAAAGAGTATGCAATGGAATATAAACCTTTAAATACACCAGTAATCTATCTAGATCGTCAATTTCTTTGGGATCCCGTGAGTATTCACTTTCTAAATAAGCACTCTACTTTTGAATGAAGATAAATTTTTGTTCCTAAAGAACTCATGAAGAGTATTTATCTTACTTATTCTTCAACAAGAGAGCTAAATGTCAGTATTAAAAAAATGTTAAAAGCTATTCTAAAGCGTAAAAAGGAGAAAAATAGCCCTAGGAATGAAAATTCAGACTAATGATGATGATTTACCTCTTAACATTAAAATGGAAGAAAAAGAACATTTTGAAAATTTCAAACGCTTTCAAGAAATTGGTATCCGATTGAGATGTGTATTACCCTATCCCTAATTGGTGATAAGTGAACGTTGGTTCCGTGAAAAAACACAGGATGATAAATTTAAACAACGTTTGCTCAAGGGAGAAAGGGAAAATATAGATTTCTTATCTAATGAATCTCTTATTTATAATACTCTATCTGAAGTTATGAATATTTATCAAATTTATTCTTCTCTAATAGAATGTTATTTAAACAAATGATCGATAAACGTTGATGAAAAATTTATTCACACAATCTAATCCAAGAACTTAGCACTACATTCATATGGATTGTGGAAATTTAATAGCTTTGATTCATTCCCATCATGGGAGGAAAATTTCACATAAATCTAAATAGTTAATGATGGATCATGTAGTGTGATTCAAAATGTTGAACAAAATTGTTCACATAATCTAATCCAAAAACTTATCATTGCAAGCATTAACAAGCTTTTGAAAGGAGTCAATGTAATAAGGAAGCAAAGAAAAATACCAAATTGAAAGGCTTTGTCTCAAAAGGTTCTAGTAATTTTTTTTTCATGAACCTATGATTGTGATAGAAATCAATACACAAGGTTTGAAAAGTCTTAACATGAGTCAAAGAATCAGCCTTGCCATTATAAGTATCAAGATGAAGAATCTCTATATGTTGTAGGATAACAGCACATATAATATCCAAAAATAAAGGACTAGAAATGTTACAAGTAGGAATATTATACTTGGATTGAGTCATGGAAGAAATTAGTTGTTGCAAAGAAGACACAGTTTGAGCCAAGCTATTAATGGTAGAATTGGTAGAAATAATGGTAGGAGGAGAAACACGAGACACGTTAGGAGCATTGTTGGAAATTTAATAAATAGTTGAATATGGAATAGAAGGAAGAGTAGGATTAGGAAGACTCACATGTGTAGTATTAAGACTTTGAATTGAAGTTGTTATAATAGGTGGAGCATATGTAGACACACTAGGAATAGAAGCATAGATAGGCAAAGAGGTCTCAACATGTGTAGTAGGAGGAATGAGGCCTAAATCTTGAGCACAATTCCTAATAGGCTTAACATTAGTAACAATGAGATGAGAAATTATACATAAAATGTTAACATCATGTTCATCATTATGAATAAATTTCCTTAAGCCTTCTACAATGGAAAGGGCCTCAAGACTAGAGTTTTCTTAACCTAGCCATTGTTCAAAATTTTCAAAGTCATGGGAAATTTTTTGGACTTGGTCAAGAGGAACTCTTAAGGCTTAATCTTCACCATCAAAAGAATAAGAAGATTTATTCTCCATGATAGGATTAATGTCATTAGAATGCATGTTGGTCTCATCAAGATTCTTAAGAAAGGAGGAGGGTTCAAGATCAAAACAACCCGTGAGTCTATGGCTTGTTTTAACTAGAATACTTTACGCTGGAATCAAAGTGATAACATTCATGCACAAGGGAGTGAAATGAAAAATAAATTGAATGCAACTATGAGATTTGAAGGAAATATGCAATCAAATTCAAACTTGTAATGTAAAGATTAATTGAATATGAATCTATATATCTAGATACATAAGATGTAGCAAAGATGTAATGTAAATACTGACTAACACAATGCATACAAAGTAGATCTAGACACCAAATCAGATTTAACAATGTTATGAGTCAGGTTACCCAAAATGTACAATGAAAAATAGTGAGTGATGCTATGAATGTAGATCACTCACCAAATTATATCGTACATTATGGAAATGTATCCCCCAAAGGCTCACACTCAAACAAATTATATTAGCACAACCCAAAATGGATGAAGGAATGCTAATGCAAGATCTAATTGAGAGTGGGGGATAATGGGGTTTATTTCCTTTAATGGTATGAAGATGTGTAATATGATATGTAAATATGTGAAGTGAATTAATGCTATAATAAAAGAAATGACAAATAACAGGGTATGATATCAGAACTAATGTATAAAAGTAAATACAAAGGAGAAAATAATAATAATAAACTCATCTTGAAGTAAGAAGAGCAAAATGAACTTGTAGATCAGATTTTGAAAGTCGTAGAGATCTTAAAATTTAGTAAAACTCTAGATCTAGTCTTTCAATGTAACTGTTATACACTAAGTTTGCACCCTTGTTTCAAGCTCTCTTGGTCTTGATAACTTAGTCTAACATGGGAATCATCTCTAGGTTGTGGGACCTATGCTAACTAAGATGAGACCTCCAGGTTCTAGGCTAGTTCCTCTTGGATAATCACCTTAATTTGCTTCTTGACAGGAAAGTAAACTCTTGAGGGAAAAGGGATAGAATGAATGCATGAAAGAGAAATGACTGAAAACAAATTATCCTACTAGGTGATACAACAAAATGAAATGAACACAATACACTGACCAAACTAGCATGAAATCTCTCAGATCTAATAGAACACAATATTTCTAAATAGGCTTGCATAAGTGTTTCACAGAGGGGTCTGAACAAAAGACACAGATTGTGACTTGCAAGAAAACGTTATCTTCATCCAAAAGGGTACAGGAATGAGACAGAATGACAGGGGGCTGAAGTATACCCACAAACTCACTCAAATCAAATCAGACATAGTAGTACACAAATAAGCTGAAAGAAAGAAGGGCCCTGGAACTCCAAGATTTCTCCAATAAAGCCAGTATATTATATTCAATAAGAGAAATACAGACAAGGGAAAGACCAGAGGGAAGAAAAATTACCACAGATAGCCTCTATTGAATCTGAGATTCCAATGAAAGATTACAAACTGTAAGAGCCAGAGGGTAGAACAATTGCCACGGATAGCTCCTAAGAAAGAAGAACTATTTTTACAAAATGTAAACTCTAAGCTTCAAAAGCTTTCAAAAAACATTATATACATCTCCTTTTGCACACAGGCATGAGCCAAAACCTAATTAGGGTTACATAAATTTTCATATAATAATCAAACCCTAACTTTGTCATGTCTGATCATAAATGCATCTCTAAAAGTATCATGGCCGATCAGATATCATGCGTGTCCACCTCTGCAAGTTGAAAACCTCACGCCATAACCATGGCCTTATCTCTGCTAAATTGGGTTTATCATGAATGTTTAAAATATGATCCTTACAGATATTTGAGTTTTTTGAAGTACAAAAGGCCACAAGTGGCGCCAACCTTTTAATGCTTCTTCAGCGCAAGAACACTAACATGGTACCTGAGAAACTAGCAAGTGACAACCACCAAATCTTCTTCATCATCCCCCCAACTGCAATCATCCTAAAAACATCAATTCTGAGCTACCCGCAGCCTCACGTTCGACCAATAGCAAGAAACCAGCAAGAAACCTTGTGAAATATTTTTTTTAAAATTTGAAAGCAACAACTAGCTGATTCAAGTTTAAAATGTGACCATCGATTTCACCAATCCCCAGCAGATGAACGGCCCAGATCACCTTTATAATAGTCACAAGCCCCTCTAAAAAGTTGATGGCCACATCATTAGTCAGAAGCTAATAAAAAATGAACACCTCAGTAATACATAGCACATCGGACCCACGACCCACTGAGATTTTCATCGGACGGTTGTCGCTATGCTACGATGCTAAACATCATGCATCTTATCCAAGTGGTATAACGACAACCATGAGATCATACCACAACTTAACCATTAGGAAAGATAGGCCCCACTAACAAATGCCAATTGTTCCACCTAGCAACCAATAAGAATCAAGCATGTCAGCGCCTCCTGGAAACACAGACCCATGGCATCCTTAACCCTTCATCGGACGGTTGTCGTTATACCATGATACTAAACATCATGCATCTTACTTTAATGGTATAATGACAATCGTAGATCTTGCTCAGATCTTAACCCACCTTGTAAGCCAAAGACCTTAGGCCCGCTCTGACATTTTTCCACATCACAATCCAGCCAGCCAATAAGAATCAAACACCTCAGACTATGTGGCAATGGACCCACTAAGATGAAGTGCTACGTTGGGATGAAGATCAACAGTCGTCGCATGATCATGAGGGGGAAGATTAAGTCTTACAGACATGCAACAACCATCAGATCAAAAGATTAACCCTGTTAATCAAGGATGCTTAGGATTTTAATAAACTGGGCCAAGACCTGCCATGTGTCACTTTTATTTGCCGTTGACTGCCCCCTCAAATCTATCTGGCACAGGACCCACTTGACAGGAGTGCTAAGCTAAAGAAGAGGATCGATGGTCATCTTTATACCGCAACACTTAAAAAGGCGTCACCTTTACCCAACGGTATAACGATAGTTATCGATCTTGCTCGGATCTTAACTGCCTCAGAACTGGGACCGCTAAACAAATAGTAACTACTCAACAGGTCGGCGGATGTTAAGGACCTAACCACGAGGAATAGGAGATCTTGTGACCAGTTAGAAAATAAAGCGCATGTGAAGAAATGAACCCTTAAGTGACCGAAAAGGTAACGGTGAAATATAACAAGCTAAAGGGTTCTAGGGTTTAAGGCTTTGGGGGGTTTTGCCAACGGTCACATTTTGAATTGAAAGGCTTGCAGACCAGAGAGCCAAAAGATTTGCAGAGACCAGAAGGGGAGATGGAAACCATAAAAACTTCTCAGAGGTCTTCAACATGGTAAAAATGCATACCCTAGATGGAGTCCAGCCTATGGCCAAGATTGAATAGACAGGAAATTTTGGGCAACATTTTGGTGATTTCTGCTGGATATCAGCTTGCTAGACATTGATCAGTGCCCTTAAAAGGATCCATTGGGCATAGGAGCATCATATGAGCATAAAACCCTCCTGATAGAGAGAGACCTGGAACTTGAAGAACAAAAAACTATGCACGAGCACTTCTTGGAAAATAGGAAAAACTATACTAGAAAAAGGAAAAAGTAGGAAAACTAACCTAACCTAAACTAACTAGTGCAATGAATAGTTAAACAAAACCATTCACTAGACTATTGAAATAACTTCCCATCCTCCTGAGGGTATTTTGCATTGGACACATAAGGATAGCTACAAAGACATGAGGCATGTAAAAATTTGTTAAATAGTCAAGAACTACCTTTGCAAAAATGGGACCAAGTTTACCCACCTCAAATTGATCATATGGAGATGTCTCAGTAAACTCCTTCTGGGCCAAGTATCTGATAGGGAAGCCTCTTGAAAGTCTGAAGGTAGGATTTTCCTTGATGGTTTCTTTTTTATCTTCATGCTTGCCCTCTATTATGGATAGCCATGTCAACTCATCCTCCATGGACAGGGGATCTTCATCCTCTTCTAAATAGGTTAAGAGCTCATCAAGGTTGTCAATATCCTAAAGACCCCCAGGAATGACTGGCTCTTTACAAACAAGCTCCACACACAAGCTTCCTATGATGCTCTCCAAACAATCCTCTCTGAGGCTTTGGTTATCCTCTGCATATTGGGAAATCTCCTCCTTGAAGATGAGATCAAGCTCATGAATCAACATATGCTCAGGATCAATCTCTTCTAGCTGCTATAATTTTACAGGGGTGGCTATGATCATAGCCTCTTCATTTTGCTCAACAAAACTAGCCAGCTCATCTAACAAGGACATGGCATCCTCTTCTATATCAACCTCCTGTTGATGATGAACCTTTTGTTCTAATTGACCTTCAGCCATAGATAATGGTAGGGTCTCTTCTTCATCATCAACAAAGAGGGGGAGCTCATCGAACAAACCAACCAAGAGCTCAGGCTGGGCATCAATCTCCATTTCTTCTCCTTGCTGGCTCACTTTATCACAATTGTCACTCACCACAGATACCTCAGATTTCCTCTCCTGCTCATCATATGAAAGTTCATTTACCACAGGTCCTTACTCAGACACTAGACAAGTATCTTTGAAAAGACTTGGCATTTGACAACCAAGAGGTAGAGTCCATTGGGGTATCCACAACACTTCATCATCTTGAGAGACCAGAGGGGCCTCTTGAGATAAAAAACTTTCTTGAACAGACTGTTCTTGTAGAGTGGTAGACTGAATCTCAAGTATAGGCTCTTGCAAAGAATTATTTCCCTTAAAACTTGGGATGTGAAATTGAGGGGGTTCAGGGGTAGACATAGAAGGTATAGAAAAATGGGTCTTCTAGCTTGGGATCTTAGGTTTAGGAGCCTTTTGTTCAGCAATTTTTTATCTCAGCCTTGCTAACTCAATATCAGCTCGGCGATTAATCTCTTCTTGAAATTGTCTTATTGGTTGCTCATCAACAAGAGCCTCTACCACTTGGTAAGGAACTATCCCTTGCTCATAACTTTGAGCCTCCATCTCCTGTTTCTCTCTGATCTCAGACACTTGCTTAATCAAATCAAGCAATAGATTCTTTATCTCTTCTTGCTCTTTTGTAAAGTTTGAGCTGTGAATCTACTACCAATTAGGCTGAGAAGGGGCAGGTGGGTGGTAAGTATGATGAGGCAGTTGGATTTGCATTTTTTGTTGTACCATTTGTGCCCATGATCCCTCTTGTTGGAGGGCCCACTCATAATCTTGTACAAGGGCATAATCATTTGGGGCATGTTAGATATATTGATAGCCTTGTATAGTGTGAAAGCTTGGGGTAAAAGTAGGCTTTAAGTGGCTTTGATAAGGCTGATGACTGGCCCATTGAGCATTGTCCTCATAATAGGATGGTGAGTAACCTGACTATCCATGATAACTTGACATGTCTACTTATGCAATCAACTAGAATTTGAATATGAAAGATTTGAAACATACCAGTACCTGATCTTTGAAACTAGTAGACTTTCCAGAGTCGCCAGATATGCAGCAAAATGACCTCTTCTAGGTCTGTAGTATGTTATCATCATATCAAAGATAGCATAATTTGAACTTGAATTTGATCTTAGTCCCACCGGGCGTGCCAAAATTGTTATACACTAAGTTTGCACCCTTGTTTCAAGCTCTCTTGGTCTTGATAACTTAGTATAACATGGGAATCATCTCTAGGTTGTGGGACCTATGCTAACTAAGATGAGACCTCTAGGTTCTAGGCTGGTTCCTCTTGGATAATCACCTTAATTTTCTTCTTGACAGGAAAGTAAACTCTTGAGGGAAAAGGGATAGAAGGAATGCATGAAAGGGAAATGACTGAAAACAAATTATCCTACTAGGTGATACACCGAAATGAAATGAACACAATACACTAACCAAACTAGCATGAAAGCTCTCAGATATAATAGAACACAATCTTTCTAAATAGGCTTGCATAAGTGTTTCACAGAGGGGTCTGAACAAAAGACACAGACTGTGACCTGCAAGCAAACGTTCTCTTCAGCCAAAAGGGCATAGGAATGAGACAGAATGATAGGGGGCTGAAGTATACCCACAAACTCACTCAAATCAAATCAAACACAGTAGTACACAAATAAGCTGAAAGAAAGAAGGGTCGTGGAACTCCAAGATTTCTCCAATAAAGCTAGTATATTATATTCAATAAGAGAAATATAGACAAGGGAAAGACCAGAGGGCAAAAAAATTACCACGGATAGCCTCTATTGAATTTGAGATTCCAATGAAAGATTACAAACTATAAGAGCCAGAGGGCAGAATAATTGCCACAGATAGCTCCTAAGAGAGAAGAACTCTTTTTACAAAATGTAAACTCTGAGCTTCAAAAGCTCTCAAAAAATATTATATGCATCTCCTTTTGCACACAGGCAGGAGCCAAAACCTAATTAGGGTTACATAAATTGTCATATAATAATCAAACCCTAACTTTGTCATGTCTGATCATAAATGCATCTCTGAAAGTATCATGGCTGATAAGATATCATGTGTGTCCACCTCTACAAGTTGAAAACCTCATGCCATAACCGTGGCCCTGTCTCTGCTGAATTGGGTTTATCACAAATGTTTAAAATTTGATCCTTACAGATATTTAAGTTTTTTGAAGTACAGAAGGCCACAGGTGGCACCAACCTTTTAATGCTTCTTTAGCGCAAGAACACCGACATGGTACTTGAGAAATCAACAAGCGACGGCCACCAGATCTTCTTCATCATCCCCCCAACTGCAACCGTCCTGAAAACATCAATTCTGAGCTACCCACAGCCTCACGTTCAACCAACAGCAAGAAACCTCGTGAAATATTTTTTTTAAAATTTGAAAGCAACGGCTAGCTGATTCAAGTTTAAAACATGACTGTCAATTTCATCAATCCCTAGTAGATGAACGGCCTAGATCACCTTTGCAACAGTCGCAAGCCCTTTGAAAATTTGATGGCCACATCATTAGTCAAAAGCCAATAAAAAATGAACACCTCAGCAATACGTAGCACATCGGACCCATGAACCACTAAGATTTTCATCGGGTGGTTGTTGCTATGCCACGATGCTAAACATCATGCATCTTATCCAAGTGGTATAACGACAACTGTGAGATCATACCATAACTTAACCATCAAGAAAGATAGGCCCCACTAACAAATGCCAACTGTTCCACCCAGCAACCAATAAGAATCGAGCATGTCAGTGCCTCCTAGTAACACGGACCCACGACATCCTTAACCCTTCATCAGACGGTTGTCGTTATACCATGATACTAAACATCGTGCATCTTACTTCAATGGTATAATGAAAATCGTAGATCTTGCTCGGATCTTAACCCACCTCATAAGCCAAAGACCTTGGGCCCGCTCTAACATGTTTCCACATCACAATCTAGCCAGCCAATAAGAATCAAACACCTCAGACTATGTGGTAGTGGACCCACTGAGATGAATCGCTACGTTGGGATGAAGATCAACGGTCGTCGCATGATCGTGAGGGGGAAGATTAAGTCTTACGAACATGCGACAATCGTAAGATCAAAAGATTAACCCTGTTAATTAAGGATGCTTAGGATTTTAATAAACTGGGCTTAGACCTGCCATGTGTCACTCTTTTATTTGTCTTTGACTGCCCCCTCGGATCTATCTGGCACAGGACCCACCTGACAGGAGCACTAAGCTAAAGAAGAGGATCGACGGTCATCTTTATACCACAACACTTAAAAAGGTGTCACCTTTACCCAACAGTATAATGATAGTCATCGATCTTGCTCGGATCTTAACTGCCTCAGAACTGGGACCGCTAAACAAATAGTAACCGCTCGCCAGGTCGCTGGATGTTAAGGACCTAACCATCAGGAATAGGAGATCTTGCAACCAGTTAGAAAATAAAGTGCACGTGAAGAAATGAACCCTTAAGTGATCGAAAAGGTAACGATGAAATATAATAGGCTAAAGGGTTCTAGGGTTTAAGGCTTTGGGGGGTTTTGCCAACAGTCACATTTTGAATTGAAAGGCTTGCAGACCAGAGAGCCAAAAGATTTGCAGAGACCAGAAGGGGAGATGGAAACCATAAAAACTTCTCAGAGGTGTTCAACATGGTAAAAATGCAGACCTTGGATAGAGTCCAGCCTATGGCCAAGATTGAATAGATAGGAAATTTTGGGCAACAGTAACTACTCTCTATGAAAATTTTAGACCTAGAGGAAAAGGATGGCCTAGACAACCTAGTCTAGGACTCTGTTCTAGAATTTTGACCCAGTCCCTGTAGGTCCCAACCTAATAAAAATTTCAAAGAATTATAACAATAATTGATATTCCCAAATCTAGATCTAAAATTCCTGCACACATAGAGAAAAGTGGGAAAAGGTTTTGGAAAGGAGTTTTCTTTGGTCAAACCCCTATATAGGAATTAACCTTGAAATGAAATAGATATTTCATAAAGGAAAGTACTGTAAAAAAGATAAATGTACAAGTATTCACCTTTCTTGTAAAAATCTCATGAATGAATATAGAAATTAGTCAAATCCATGAAGATGCTTGTATGTGTATGCTTGACATGTAGAAACAAGGATATCTTCACAAATGCAATGGATCTACACTTTCCAAATCCTAGATATTTAATGTTGATATGCTTGGTAACCTCAATGGAGGATAGAGAAGAAGAATGGATGTATGGATCTTCTTGCTTGCTTGTGAATTACTCTACTTGGCCATCATGGGAGAGAAACTTGCATCAATGAGAGAAGATTGCCTTTTCTTGAATCGATCTTGAAGAAATAGAGATTTGGAGAGCCTAGATTGGGTGCTTTCCTTCAAATATTGAATCCACTACTTTAATTACAAAACTTGAACTCTTGACTTACACTTGAGAGATTGATTGGTTGCATATGAATTGTGCTGCATAATAATGGATGTCAAAATGAAAGGCTTTGTTTTCTTTTTATACTCATTTTAGGATTCAATATTACACAAGCCAACAAAATTTAGAGATCTAGGAGAAAAACCCCCACATTGGGCTTGGAGAAAAATCAAGCACAATGCTCTAGGACAAGGTTGACTTGGATGGTCTTGTCCAAGTATTTATTTTCTTAAAGCTTGCATGGGTCAAGGGGAGTGTGATAAGTTTGTTAGCCTAAGATTGAAAATATCTGAAAGATTGGGAAACTAGAAAAGTATATTATTATTCTCATACCTTCCTGCATCAAATGTAATAAGGCAAATATAAATAAGTGGCAACAATAGTTATAAACTGTTACACAAAACTACCACAATAGAAAACAAGTAATAAACTGAAAATAAACTAAAATAAACCTAATCTAAGTAAACATAAACCTGAGGATAATATGTTAACATCCTTCCCTTAATCTGAAGGGGTTATGCCAAGCATTGCTTGAAACTTCTCAAACTTTTCTCTTCCCAGTGCCTTGGTAAGAATATATGTCGGTTGATTTGCAGTGGGACAATATGTAATGTGTATAGTGCCATCCTTCACATAATGCCAAATCAAATGAATCTTCATGTTGATGTGTTTGGTGTGATCATGAAATACTAGATTTTTAGCCATTTTGATAGCAAATTGACTATTAATGAAGAGTGGGGTGGAGGCAACCTGTGGTGTCTGCAAGTTTTCAAGAATCCTTCGAAGCCATAAGATTTCTTGATTTGTGTCAAAAGCTACCATATATTCAGCTTCAGAAGAAGAGGTAGCTAGAACCAATTACTTTTTAGATCTCCAAGAGATTGCAGTAGATCCAAGATGCATTACAAAACCAGATGTAGATTTTCCATCAGTTGAATCACCTGCGTAATGTGAATCAAAATAGCCAAGCAAAGAAAACTGATTTGTCTTGGAGTATTTGAGCCCATAGTGTTGAGTACCTTGCAGATATATAAGAACTCTTTTGGCAGCTATCCAATGAGTTTCTCTAGGTTGTTGCATAAATCGTGAAAGAACTCCAACATCAAAAAAAATATCTGGACAAGTAGTTGTAGCATAAATCAAACTGCCAACATTTTTCCTGTAGATAGTTGCATCAACCAATGCTGATGAATTATCTAATGTGAGTTTAAGATTTTTCTCCATAGGAGTACTAAGGGGTTTGCAATCAGCCATGCCAAACTTATGCAAAATCTCACCAATATATTTTGTTGGTTGATGAAAATAGAATTGGGTTTTTGAATCACCTCAATACCCAAATAGTAATGAAGATGGACCAAATCAGTCATATCAAAACCTTGCTTCAATTGGTCTTTCACATTTTGAACAGTATTCTCATCAGTACCAGTGATAAATAAATCATCCACATAAACAACAAGATAGACAATAATATTATCAATCTTTCTTTTCCATGGATTGCATACCCTTCCGGATGAGTCATGTATACTATTTCTTTAAGATCACCATTTAAGAATGTCATTTTGACATCCATTTGGTGAATGTTCCACCCATTTTGAGCTGCAAGAGCCAACAAAGCATGAATGGTGGTCCATTTTTCTGTAGGTGCAAAAGTTTCATCATAATCTATACCCTCTTTTTTAGCATAGCCTTTGGTGACAAGTCGAGCTTTGTGTTTGTCAAGTGTACCATCTTCTTTATATTTATTTCTAAAAATCCACTTGCATCCAATAGGTTTACAACCAAGTGGAGGATCAATTAACTCCCATGTGCCATTTTTCAAAAGAGCTTCATATTCATTTTGCATAGCTTGCCTCCAAATTGCAATATTTTTAGCTTCATTATATGATGTTGGTTTAGAATCAACTATGAGATTAAGTTCATCAATGGACTCCAAGTTTTCTACAACATCAGATTGAGCTTGTAGCCTTGCCTTGTAAGAGCTTCTCGTACCTATTTTACCAATTTCATCAGGTTTTAAATCTTTCAAAATTTGTTCAACTTGTTTTGCCCACTTATGAGAAGATTTTGGTTGCATATAAGAGGTGACCATTTCATGACTAGAGGTTTCATTAGTAGTCAATGGTTCTGAAGGTCCAAGCTCATCATTAGAAGATGTCTCTTCTTGTTGATTTATTGGATCATCTTGAGTATAGATTGTTGGTGATAAAGATTCTACATGTGAATATATTAAAGGTGAGTCTGATTGACTTGGTATCCCCCCAAAATGTAAAATCTCACAGGAATGTTTTATCCAAGGAGAAGATTTTGCAGATTTATCAAGTTGTTTCAATTGACATTCAATATTTTCAACACTTTTGGAAGTTTCACAAAATACAACATCACATGTAAGGATGAATTTCTTGTTAACTTCATCATACAACCTATAGGCTTTGGAAGACTCAGAATAGCCAAGAAAAATACATTTAAAATTGTGATGATGCAACTTACTTCTTTTGTCCTTAGGAATTAAAGCATAGCAATTGGACCCAAAAATTTGAAGATGGGAAACTGAAGGAGGATACCCAAACCAAACTTCATATGGAATTTCTTGGTGGAGAGCAGATGATGGAGACCTATTACAGAGATAGACTGCAATTCTTGCTGCTTCAACCCAAAAAATGTAACTGGATTCCCTTAAAATATAACATTGCACGAACCATGTTCATGATGGTTCTATTCATTCATTCGACAACACCATTTTGTTGAGGAGTACCTGGAGTAGTGAGATGATGTTGAATCCCATTTTGATGTAAATAATCCTCAAAAATTAGAGAAGTAAATTCTCCACCATTTTCTGTTCGAAGTGTAGTAATATGAGATTGAGCTTGTTTTTCAATCATAACATGAAACTTTTTAAAATTTTCAAAAACTTCTGATTTTTTTTTCAAGAAATAAATCCAAGTCATGCTGCTATAATCATCAATGAACAAAATAAAATATTTAGATCCTCCGACAAAAGTTACTGGTAAAGGCCCAAATAAATCTGAATGAATTAGCTGCAATTTTCTATGTGCTCTCCAAGTGGAGCAAGGAAAAGGATTTCTATGTTATTTGGCAAGAATACATGCTTCACATTTTTCAATTATTTTAGGTAAAACAAGAAAGCCATCAACACCATTCTTTTGCATGATATGGATGCTATCATACCTAATATGCCCAAATCTTAATCTTGCATGCCATAAGAGACTAGGAGATAGACTACCTTCTTCAGTAAGATATACAATTTTTTTAGAAAGAGCTGAAGTGCCATTTAGTTTTAGTAATCTTCCATCCTCACAACCAGTGAATACAACTTCATTATTAGATATTTTTCTGACAACAACTTGTCCATTTTGTAACAAAATAGAGTAGCCTTGTTGTCAAATCAATACTAGTGATAACAAATTATGTTGTAATTGAGGAATAAACAATACATCATGAAGCACAAAATTTGGAAGATTAGGCAATTTGAATTGAATAGTTCCTTTTCCAATAGGCTTGAGGCTTGACTTATCTGCTAAATAAATTGGACCATAGGAACTTTCATGAAATTCTTCAAAGTAATCACACTAAAATGTCATATGTTGGGTGGCTCATGTATCTAAGATCCAAGAATCATACCATGAGGAATTAGAAGCAAAGTCTGAAACAAAAAGTACATATTGATCATTATCACTATCACAAGAAAATTGGGTTGCTCCTAAAATTTTATCATTTGAATATTTATCATCATTGTGAATTTTCATTTTATCTTTTTGTTTAAAGGAATTTTCTTTAAAACGTTCAATCTTATCCCATGAGAGCTTGCATTCATGTGCTTCATGACTACCTTTTCTACCACATCTTTTACAATACAAAAAGTGTCTATCATTTTGATTATCATGTTTCCTCCATTGACCTCTACCTTTTCCTCTATCACTAAAAGCACCTCTAGAAGAGATCTTATTTAGAGGTTTCTCTTGATGAGCAAGACAAACATTTTCACTGGTATTTTCTATTTTCCTTCCAAATGCTTTCTCATGTTCAGCTAACTTTTCAACCAATAAATCAAAAGTAATGGTTTTCAATTGGTTGCTTGCTTGAAGAGACTCTAGATAAGTGGAATACGTGGGAAGAAGTGCTTTAATAAAGGCTATGAGATATATATCAACTTTCCCACCAGTAGCATCAGCATCTTGTTTTATGGCTCTAATTTCAGAAGCTAGACTCATAACATCACCATTTTTCAACTCAAGATTAAATAGTTTTAACTATAATTGAATAAACTCTAATTCTGAATGAGAAACAATTAAATTTTTTAGCTTGTGAAGGGCATCCCAAGCAAATGTGCATCCTTGTATATGTCTATACACATCTCCATTAACAGAAGCTCTTATTAAAGCCAAAGCTTTTGAATTTTTATATTGCCAAATCTCTTTTTCCTTAGCATCAGTTGGTTCTACAGGCTGAGTATTCCCATTACATATATTATACCATAAATCATTAAAAATAAGTGTATTTTCTACTTTTCTATGCCATTTTGTCCAATTATCTTTTCTAGATAATGTTTCCCCAATCAATGAAACAATAGATTGCATTGTGTAAATAAAAATTAAAAAACAATTTGCACAGTATGCAAATTTAAATGATTGCCCAAATTTTCTTGTCGTAATTTAGCAAAGAAAACAAGTTGTAAAAACTTTGAAAAAATAAATAAATTGATTTCACCTGAATCAATTCTCTCTTTCTAAAAAAATACTCCAGTCTTCAAAAAAACAACTTCACATATGATTGTATTCCAAAGCTCTGATACCACTGTTAGCCTGAGATTGAAAATATCTAAAAGATTGGGAAACTAAAAAATTATATTATTATTCTCATACCTTCCTGCATCAAATGTAACAAGGCAAATATAAAGAATGGCAACAATAGTTATAAATTGTTATGCAAAACTGCCGCAACAGAAAATAAGTAATAAACTAAAATAAACCTAATCTAAGTAAACATAAACCTGAGGATAATATGTTAACAAAGTTGTAGAGGAAGAAAATGAATGTTGCGATCTAATCAAGAATAAAAGACATTCATACCTTGAAATCACCAAAATGGGGTCTAATAGGTCCTAGAGCCTCCAATTATGGGTGCTAACTTTTTAGGATGGTACACTTATAACATAAATTTAACTATTCATCCAAGAGCAAAGACACAAAACAACTAGAACTAACTACCGTGTGGATCAACATGCACTAGAAAAAAAATCAAAGGTTCTGAACTTGAAGTAGAACCATGGTCTTATGGGGAGGTATTACATCCTCCCCCATGAACTTGGCTTACTCCTAGAAGTCACATAACACTCATAATTTATATTTTGATAATAATAGTGAGAGTATTTTAATAACTTGTGATAACACCTCCTATCTAGATGAAGTTATCGAGGTCAAGATAGCACAAGAACCAAGATTAATAACCACAAGATCAATACAAGCACCACCACTACCACTAGATCAACAAAATAACAACTATTAAAGACATCACATAATAAAAGAATAACAATCATACTCAGATACAAAACATATGTAGAGGATCAAGGAGGATTCAATTATGTTTTCCCAACATCCTGAATCAATGAACAAGTCGTAAGGATGATGGTTGGGTTGGGTCTAAAGTTTTGGTACCTCATGCTATCTCCATATCAACAATATTCCATTGAGTAAATGCATGCTCAATCTTTCCAATTTAGGGGAGTAGATGCTTGGTACCTACAAACCTGCATAAAAATGATGAGCATATGCATATATATACTAATGAACAATGATACATAATTAAGGGGGTTGAGAGATCGTATGGATCTCCCGCAGGAGTAACTACAACTTCACCCCTCTTCATATATACATACACCAAACATAATCATCATAGAGTAATCACATACACATTGTGGTAAGTAAAACATTAGTAGGGTTTATACCACTGAAAATCATAAACATGTAAATAATTATCAACATATACATAATGAAACATAAACATTGATCTCATAATATCAATGTGTCAATATAATATCCAATATCAACGGATGTCACTAGTAATGCACATAACAACAAAGTGTACATCACATTAAATTTAATATCATCAATAATAATTCTTTTTAAAAATCATATATTATACCATAATCATCTTTGTAAGATGGTCCAACGAACCATTTATATTTATCCAATTCTACACTATATTATCATTACTAGAATTTTTTTACTAAATGTTCTATAGTAGCTCATACAAGACTTCTTTTCTAAGTAGGCAAGAATCAAATAACTCCACTTTCTAAGTAGGCAAGAATCAAATAATTCCACATATTCTATAGTGTAAAGTAGTTTTCTATGTGTATGTTAGCCATTAATATACTAAAACTAATCATCTTTATCAAATTAAGATAATAATTTAACTAAAACTTCTCTTTATGTACCTTTCAGGTCTACACAATCCAAGCATGAAACCATAACTGCCTCCTCTTTTCCACAACTGCACATATGATAAATACACCAACTTGCACAACAACACATGGTTATATCTTCATTTCATTTATTTTAAATAAAGAAACAACATAAAATACCTAACTTTTTCATATAACATGAACTTTCTATTATAATTCTACTTGCAATCAACCACAATCCTAAGGATATAACATTGTCTACATTTATCAATGCATAAAGAATTATATACTATAAAGTACAATGATCTTTACTGAATCTGATATGCAAGAGTGAACAAGGAAAATATGCATTCTACTCAATATGACAAATATCAACATCAGGACTACACATCACAAGACTTAGAAGTGGCACCACATGGACCCGTGATTCCTTGTATCAGCTTCCTCTCATACACTCGCCAAGCCCACCTTAAACGCCCTTGACAAGGAGAACATATCACATCATGGGACTAGCCTTTAAAATACACCAAAGGAGGAAATGCTTTAGCGACCAAATTTTATAAATAAAAGAAATTAAGTTATCAATTTAAAAAATAAATAAGGAAAATTCAAATAATCACAATGATAAATAAAACATAACATGAAACTCACAAGTTGTGGCCAAACCATCAAAGAAAATGGTAAATAAGTCACTAGTTTACACAATCAAAATAAAAATCATCATAAAGTGGAACAATACATCACTATGTGTCTATAAGCTAGCCACCCGATGAGGAAGAGGAATCATTTGTCTAGCTGCGTAAGTAACTGGTTCACACAACACTCAGGACATAATAAAATTATGAGAGACTAGCTACTTGTCACAAGGGTTAGCCATATTATGGAAAAAACTAAGAGGATGTGTAAAAATGACTGAAAATACACATTAAGAACATGCAATGAGCTCACAATACCCAATATAGAAACAAAGGCTCTAATACCAGATGTAACGCCCTGCCAGGGAACCCAAGAGGACAACTCAATAAACTAATAAAATGACATAATTTTTTTTTGAAATAAATAATACAATTAACATTACAATTGGATATAATATTAACTCATGTATTCTACATTACATTAACTATGAACATGAATGTTAAACATCAATCAGATGGAAAGTTCCTCTTAGGTTCCGCAACATCGCTACTAGCAATGCATAACATACATGATAATAATTTAAGGCCACTATGAAACTATGATCAAATTTACAATATGAACGGTAGCATTTAAATGTTACAACCAAATAACATATAATATCATGATCAATTCAAGATTAACATCTTTACCACTTATTTCATTACATTATAAGTAACCAGAGATACATGTTTACATTTACAAATTACAAGTAATTACTAAGACACATTTGCAAATACACCTTACATTCATCTCCTTATTGAGATTACAATACTGCATTAACACGTCAATATGATCATATAGACAATGTTACAATAGTACATCATTACACCCATATGAATGTACACAACATGATACATTGAATGATAATAATCATTACACCAATATGAATTAGAAGTTTCACGAGAAATATATTGAAGAAGCAAGATCATCGAAAGGTTCTCAAACCAACTCTAGAAAAATACTTGATGGGTATAATATTTGTCACCCAACCATGTGGATCCCTAAGGTCTACTCCCCTGAGCTAAGAGATAACACAAGGCCCCATACCACACAAGCAACACATGCAAGGAAAAAAACAATAAATATCCAAACCAAGGATTAACATAGGAAAAACACTCAGGTAAACAACATAAATAACATAAGATAATCAAATGGGAACATCCTATACTAGAGGTGAACCCTAAATAAACATGAGGGAATCCTAGGAAAGAAATTGAAGGGTGTCATCACATAGTTCCCACTCTTGGGTCACCTTGATAGTCTCTTTGGACATCGACCCTAGGTGGACCTCATGTGAAACCATAAACCTTTCACGAGGACAATGTGTAAATTTTCCAGATTAATGTCCCATAGACGGCCAAGCCTTCTCCAACCCATCCTTTTCTATACATACACTCAAAGATATGAGTGAGATAATTATCTTATTAATGTGTATCCCAATCCAATTCATTTTATTATGTTTTCACTTGATTAAAACTCCAAACTGGGTTATCTTGGACTGACCACTTTGGGCCCTAGCCCCCATTGCAAGCCACCCTCCAAGCTATGCTCCTTGAAAACCCTCATATGCTCCAAATTGAAAATCAAAAGAATAAACAAAATAAATAATCTCAAATGGAACTTCATAAAACCCTCATAATAAAAGAATCCAAATAAGCAGAGTTTGGAGCATAGACTCAAAATCATTAATAGGATCCACAATTCCATCATAACAAAGAGGACTTCAAAACTGGTATCATGTACACAACATAATGAAAATCTCGTAGGAACTCTCCAAGTTCCAAAACATAACCATAAACCAAAACAACATAACTCTTGTAAAAGTCCTCTTTTGGATCCATATCATTAAATATCATGATAAACTTATCATCAAATTTACAATAACAAATTCCAACCATAAAAGCCCAAAATAGAAAGCAAACCCTCTTGTGACCTCAATTATACGGGTAGGACTCAAATCAATAGATCGTGATAAACCAACATATGAGTACATAAATGGACATTTAAACTATCAAATGAATTAAATCAACCAGACCAACCTTGCCTTTGGTAAACATAAGGGAACTCCAAACCTCAATCAAGACATCACACTAAGAATCAATTGCATCAAACTCAATCTAAACAACACATCAAGATTACACATCCATCGTAGGAAAAATAAACATTTCAAGATTTTAAAACAATCACTTGTTTAACTTGAGTGTATATATTTTATAAGCTTCTTCAACGACTATATAACATCATACTAAAACAAAGCCCCAACCTGACAAATTAACAACAAACATATATAAAGCCTCAGATAGACTTAGAACACCTTGAAACCACAACATAACACCTCTACTAGCACAAAAAGAATAAAAACATCTTTCAAAAAACTTATATACTTAAACCAATGATCAATGAACACAAGAAACACAATCACAAGCATGAATGGTGCTACACCAAGGATCCTATAGTAACAAGATGAAAGATAATATGGATTACTAATATATAAGAATATCAATTGAGTCTTAATTTTTTTTTAGATATTTCCAGTAAAGTCAAGCAACTTAACTTAAGGATCTATTTAATGAAAACTTTCCAAGAGTATAAATTATCTTACCAAATTATTTATCTAATTAAACATTAAGTACTTAATTCCCAAACTACAACTAGATACTTCACCCCATTATATATCCACACACAATTATACTTCCTATTAGATCTACCTTTCAAGCAATCAATATAATAGAGAAATAATGTACTTGTACACACAACAATTGTAATAGAAATGAATCTAGAGATTGAGTATCTATGCAATCAAAAATATTCACAAAACTCAATTTAATTTAAGAAGTGATAATAACAATAGTAATCCCAGTTCTCTTTTCTAAACAACTAAGTGAAATATGAAATTTATTCTAAAATTCTTAAAAGGGGTAAAATTTCTAATGAACAAACATATTTCTAGCCTAAGGAATTTATGAATAAACTAACGCATCTAAATGTATCCAAGAATAATTAAATATAATTAACCTTCTAGCTTAACCATCTTAGGCCTAGAATAATAATTTATATTTATAACACAAAGTATAAGAGTAATTGTCCCAAAAATTGGTGTAGCCAATATACAAAATCAAGCCTCAAGATATCATTTTCAAACTTATTATTTTCAAGAACTAATTTGAAAATTAAGTCAATAAATCTATATGTCAAGTCTTCAAGACTTAACCCATACAAGGAATATCTAAAACCATAACTGCAAAGAAGATGCTAATCTTATCTAATGCCATTTATAAACTCTTTAATAAATGATATTAAGATATTCATATAACCCATCCCAAGCTTTACATTTGAGCCCGTAACAACCATTATCAGCCAATTCACTAAATTAACATTCTCCAACAAAAAATCCCTTATACCATATCATAATTTCTAACATAATCAATCACTCATAAATTCACTAAGATAAAAACAACTTATAACTCTAATCATTTAATTCCCTATATCGTACAAGATCTCAAACTCCAAATAAATTGTGTTGGCTCAAAAATAGATGGGGCTTAACATTGATATTGCAGTTAAATTTCCTTGTGAACAAAATAATTTTTCATCCTAAAAAAGTGAGTCTATATCTACCTAAGGATCAGATAGAACTATCAATTACACTGGTATTAGAAGCAAAACTTTTAGCACTCTTAATGGACCTCAATCCAAATGCTTGGAAATAGACAATACCAAAAGCAGTCTATAACTATGCTAGGCCAATATTAGCTAGATACGCTAAGATGAGTTGAATGCAAGACCGTACTGGTCACTGGAACCCTTTCCCATACAATAGTTCATATAAGCATAAGGGTGAGAGTGTATTCAAAACAATTCCTAAAGGAAAACAATTTCAATAAACAATTTGCATTTTACAAACAGAGGTTCTTACAAGTAGGTACGTGAACAAAGGTAGAGACAACACCAAGGATGAAAAAACAAGCACAACGTGCACAAGGAGGAGGGGCAGTTCCATAGATAAAGACACAAGCACCAAAATTCAATGGCCAAGAGCAACATGCAAGGAGCGATTTGCTTGCACAACCTAAAACATGGACATAAATGCCTATTTAAGGTAGGGTTCGACGAGATTTTATCAATCTGACTCCATAAAGTCTACACTGCAAAACATTTATACACACACAAATTCATGACCCTATTTCTACAGAGCTAAATGTACGAGATCAAAAAAGAAGAGTACAAAGTTGAGCACACAAGAATGGGGAGTAACTAAAGTACAAGCTCTAAACATCACATAAGCAAAGGCCCAAAGATCTATACATGTACAATCTTGAACAATGACATATATACCATCAAAACACATCAGAATCAACCAAATACTTATCCTCATTATGTGAAATAACTAAAAGGGGAGAGACATATTGGAGGTTACATCTAAATTGGGAGAAAGAAAATTATATATTATATAATCCTCTTTTGGAGACGAACCCCTCTTCGCCTACTATAACCATTTTATGCACCCTTGCATTAAGGAGATATCGACAAACCTTGAACTCTCTCTCCTTCCAAGATTATCATTAACTATGACACAAATAATCTTTATATAGACTCCGGAAGGAAAAATGATTATCATGAGAGGATTGTTAACCATATTAAAATAAAAATCAACAATCTCAGGCAGGTTTATGATGTGATTGGAAAGAATCAATGGATGACCCTCTATTATGTGCATCCAATCACATGGTTGCTTGTTGCCTGTTATACTGCTTGAAACAAAGCCACTAGCTACTAATCTCTCTGCTCCCCTCCTTCACGTTCACCCTCACCAATAAAGAATGTGCAGACCACCCCCTGCTATATGCGTGGCTAAGATCCCCTCTTTGAATGACTAATATGGGACGAGAAGCATAACTGTCTACCCATAAAAGAAAATCCCCTAAAGTTGTTGCTTTCATTTGCAGATATAGATTCCTCCACTACCATCCTTGTTGCCAGCACAAAACAAAACAAGAGTTAGCCTAGTAAAGGTCATTGAATGAATTGATAATTCTTTATACTAGAAGGAAGATTCCATGAGATCAATAACATAATATTTAATGCCCTTTAACAAATATGTTATCAATAAAATTATTGTGGTTATTATTTCAAAACCTTTCAAGGGAACAAATTGTCCTCATTTAATTATTGACTATTATAAATGAGCATTCACTCACGCACCACACGATACTATCAATAATTGAAGTGGTATAAATTAATAATAATTTGGCTATATTAAATATAAGTTAAAACACACATAATAATTAGATCACCTAAAAGTTATCATTAATACTACTAATTGATTAATACTTAATAAAAAACTATATTAG
The DNA here is from genome assembly GCA_027943335.1 of Chamaecyparis obtusa. NCBI lineage: Eukaryota > Viridiplantae > Streptophyta > Pinopsida > Cupressales > Cupressaceae > Chamaecyparis > Chamaecyparis obtusa. The sequence goes on from BSBK01000041.1 coordinate 261,052, forward strand.
AATATAATTAGATAATGTTTAGCGATATTTATTGCTTCCATGATATAATAATCTAACCACACACACACACACACACAAATAATGATCGAAATAATACTTTGTATGGTTCAATAGTTATTATATGTTATAACATAAATTTAACCATATATCAAAGAGAAAAGATGCAAAACAACTAGCACTAACCATCACGTGGATCAGCACGCACTAGAAAAACAATCAAAGGTTCTAAACTCAAACCAAAAGCATGGTGTTATGGAGAGGTATTACAACAAGGTCTGTTGGAGGAATAAAAACTATAGGTTCAGCTTCATCTAGTGGGAAACCAACTATCCTCCTATGTGCATTGAGTTTTTCCATGAAATTATGGAGTATTTTTTTAATGGGGTTTGTTCCTCACTCCTACTCGTCCATGTATAGCCATGATAAACATCCTATTTAAAAACTCTAGTTGTGTCATACTGCAATAAGTTCTTGAATTTTCTCTTGGAGAGTTTCATCGTAATAAAGACCTAGATATCAATATCGTGAAAGATGAGTCTCCTCAAAGACTCAGTAAAAGTTTGAGCCCTATTGCCACATCTCGACCTTGTATGTCCTAGTCATCAAGAGATAGTGTAGACTCTCATTAACTTTGACTGCTTAATTGACTTATTTGGCACCTAATTAATGTGCATTATGGATGTTAAATTAATGATTTAATAATTATGTGATTGAAATATTTTTGACATTCATATGATCATATCAAAATACGAGAATAAATTTATTTGGGATTATGAATATGTTAATGAATTGTCAAATATGGAATGAACTGATATTATTTGACGAATAATTGATTTGAGATTAAGATTTAAGAGCTAACTCTATTGATGAAAACTCAAGTGTTGTAAGTAGTTGCCAGGAATCAAATGCAAGATTGTGGCTGAGGTAGAGGTGGTTAGCATTTTGGGAGTGACCAATTTGATGAAAATCTGGCACTCACACACTCACTTAGATTAATGATCTTATATGTTTATTTAGATCCTAAACCTATCTGAATGTTGTGCCTCTGTATGAGTTTTTGAAAAAAAAATTGTGTTCTTTTTCAATGCATAAGTGTTGTCGTGATGAATTTAATTAATTTTTTAATGTAAATTTACACATATGTCTATGTGATTAATTATGAGCATTTGTTATGTTTTCATATTATCATAACATTGAAAATAAATAATTAAGAATGTGCTCAAGATTGAACTTATCAAATTAATCACCAATATTTAATTCCAAACCATTAAAAAAACATGATTATAAAAATATAGTAAATAATTTTTTTTAAAAAAAATTAAATTAGAAATCAACTTTTATTTATTTTATAAATACAAATATTTAAAATTTAGTGTAAAGAAAAACATGGTTTTAAGAATATGCTATCACACCATTCTCATTTTTATTCTTTCACACTTATAAAATTTGAGATATTCTCTCACACCATTCTCATTTTTATTCTTTCACACTTTTAAAATTGAAATATTCTCTCACACCATTCTCATTTTTTTTATTCTTTCACACCATTCTCATTTTTATTCTTTCACACTTTTTAAATTTGAGATATTATCTCACACCATTTTCACTGTTCACATTAAATACATGAGTTCAACCAAATGGGCATCTGTATTAACTATAATGGTACATGCCACTTCATAGGAAGAATTAATTTTAAAGGAGAGTGTGGGAAAAAGGGATGAGAGCTATAGGAAGTATTTCTACACTCTAGGATTAATTTTAAAGGAGAGTGTGGGAAAAAGGGATGAGAGCTATAGGAAGTATTTCTACACTCTAGGATTTTCTTAATCATGAAATTTATATATATTTTTTGAAATTTTCTTCAGCTATTTTTATTCCATAAAATTATGTTTTTATTTTTATATTTTTCACTTGCATAGTTATTGTTTAAATCTTCTATGAATTTACCAAAGATGAATTAGGCTTAAATCTTGAGTAATTGTTTGCTTGAATTTAAGAAAATTAAATATATAATACTTGATTCTTTAGGTAGTTATTTGGAGTGAAATAATCATGGTATAACTAGATAGTTATTTAAGTAAAATTTAGAGTTTAAATACTTTACATTCATTTTACTTATTTTTATAAAAGAACAAAGAAATAATTATTTAAATAAATTTAAAAAATATATAGATAGTTAAACAAGATTTTACATTATAATTACTTTCATATATATATATATATATATATATATATATATATATATATATATATATATATATATATATATATATATATATATATATATATTGTAAAAAATAAAAAATAAAAAATTATTTTTATAGATTTAATAATGAAAATATTATTATCACTTTGATATATTCTCTTGATAAAATAGTTATTAAATGATATAAAAAAAATTATTAATAAAAGAAGTTTATATATATAACTTTTATAAAACATACTAAATATTTCATTTAGCAACTTTTTCTAAAATATATATATACATCTACATATTCTTAAATAAATATTATTTTTTAAAAACTCATACTATATACATATTTAATTAGTATGTGATAACATATACCTTTAAGAAAGGAAAATATATTACTAAAGCTTTTAATAAATTAAATTAAAATAAACTAAAAAAACTACATTCGTATCTATTTCTATGAAATGCTTTCTTTGATTAAAACCTAAAGCCAACAATTTTGTTAAGGGAAAGAAAGATTTAATAAAAAGAGAAAATTTAATATGAAATGTTGTTTGTAAAACGCAAAATAAAAGACCTTGTTTAAATTAGTAGTTTCTAAGAGAGTGGAAATTAGTAGTTTCTAAGAGGAAATTATTCTCCTTATATTGCACGCAGAGTGGAATTGGAATTAAGTTTAATTTTGGAGGATGACTTTCAGTAAGTTTCTGAGAGTTCATTGTTACAATTTAGGCGTGGAGTGTGGAGAGTGCAGGTGTATTATAAGAAAATTGTGTAGTGCTTAGCGTTGCAATGAAAATATTTGCAGGTGTTCCAAAAGATTTAGGGATGAAATGCTTGGTAAGAGTTTCGTACAAATTATACCACAATATGAGGGTGGTCTGCAAGAGCTGGAACACCTTGCTCAGCTCTGCAACCTTCTTCAAAGCTCGGCAGCGCCAAGGGGCGTTGGTCGAGGGAATCATTTTTCTTCACAAATCCGCCGCAAAAACTGAAAGCGAATTCGATGTAATTATTATCTATCTGCGTAGTCAATTTCATGAAAGGTTGCATGAAGTTCCTAAAGAATTCGAACTCAAATACACAGCCTATGATCATTGCGTGTTCATAAAATCAAAATACGAGCTGGTCGTAATGGGGCTTCTCAACCGTCGCAACGTTAGAGAAGGCGTGTTGATTTTTTATTTCCTATCATGCAAATGGCAACTGGGCACCGACATGCCATGCAACCGATGCTACTTTGCATGCACGACATCGCCGACAGAAGGACTCGTCTACATCGTCGACGGCTGCACGAGGCCTTTCGTAAGGAAATTTAGTTGCCCTCTTCTAGAAGGTTTTGTTTACAATGTAGAGGAAAACCAGTGGGACTCTCTTCCTGCTATGAATTCTGTTCCGTTGCTCGATCTCTGCGTTGCTACTTTTCTCGACGATAAGTTTTATGTGGTCCCACGTCAGAGCAAGAGAGCGCAGGTTTATGATACTAAAACCTGAGGTTGGAAAAGCATAAATGGTGACAATAATGTTGAGTATGTTCATTCCTGCATGGTTGCTTGTCGGGGGTTTCGGTGGATTACCTCGGCCTGGCTCGTCCCTTGCCTCGTGATTTACACACAGAATCAGAGCCAAAAGGGACATTTTGTTACATGGATCCAGAATACCTGACAAGCGGCAAATATTCTACCAAATCCAATGTTTACATACTGGGAATCATCATTCTTCAGCTGCTAACCGGAAAATTGGCTCTGCGAGTGGTTCAAGAGGTAGAAAATGCTCTAAAATGTGCAAAATTGGAGCAGATTTTGGATCCTTCTACAGGGGATTGGCCATTTGCAGAGGCTACTCAACTGGCTTACATTGCCTTGTATAAGAAAACCGAAACCCCCGACAAGCAGCCACACAGGAATGAACATACTCAACATTACTATCACCATTTATGCTTTTCCAACCTCGGGTTTTAGTATCATAAACCCACGCTCTCTCGCGCTGACGTGGGACCACATAAAACTTGTCACAGAATAGAATTCATAGTAGGAAGAGAATCCCACCGGTTTTCCTCTACACTATAAACAAAACCTTTTAGAAGAGGGCGATTGAATTTCCTTACGAAAGACCTCGTGCAGCCGCCAGCAACGTAGACGAGTCCTTCTGTCGGTGACGCCGCGCATGCAAAGTAGCATCGACTGCATGGCATGTCGGCGCCTAGCCGCCTATTTGCGTGACAAGAAATCAAAGATCAACATGCCTTCTCTGTCCTCGCAGCGGTTGAGAAGCCCCATTATGACCAGCTTGTATTTTGATTTTATGAACGCGCAACGATGATAGGCTGTGTATTCAAGTTTGAATTCTTCGAGAACTTCGAGCAACCTTTCATGAAATTGCCTACGCGGATAGAGAATAATTACGTCGAATTCGCTTTCAGTTTTTGCGGTGGATTTATGAAGAGAAGCAATTCCCTTGACTAAAGTCCCTCGGCGCTGCCAAACTTTGAAGAAGGTTGCAGAGTTGAGCAGGGCGTTCCAGCTCTTGCAAACCACCCTCAAAGTGTGGTGTAATTTATACGGAACTCTTACCAGACATTCCATCCCTAAATCTTTTGGAACACCCGAAAATATTTCCATTACAACGCTCAGTGCACAATTTTCTTATAATACCCGTGCTTTCTCCACACCAACAATTTTATCTAAGGGAAATAAAGATTTAATAAAGGGAGAAAATTTAATATGAAATGTTGTCTTTAAAACGCAAAACAAAAATTTAATATGAAATGTTGTCTTTAAAACGCAAAACAAAAGACCTTTGTTGAAATTAGTAGTTTCTAAGAGGAGATTATTCTCCTTATATTGCACGCAGAGAGTGGAATTTGAATTAAGTTTAATTTTGGAGGATGACTTTCAGTAAGTTTCAGTGATTGATTATATTGCAGAGAAAATCGGATTAGAAATGCGGAATTTGCTCTTTCTCTAGAAATGGCGGTGCATGTCTTTTGGGGGTGAATTTCATTGAAGGGTTTTCTGAGAGTTTATTGTTACGGAGTTTTGGGGAAATTGGTTGTTGGGTTTGAATCTTTCTGGGAATTTGGGTTTGAATCTTGATATCTTTGTAACAGGATATAAAGCTGTCTCATGCTAAGTTCAGCATTCCTTGCATTTTAGGGGGAGGGGATGTGATCTTTAAATTTAACTGCGTAACAAATTCTTGATGAGTCGTTTTCAATGCTTCTCGTATTCTGAGTTCTTGGTAAGTTAGGCATTTCTTTTGTTATGCGGTTCATGGAGCTTAGAATTTATTTTGTTTAGCAGTTTATGGAGCTCATATTTTTTTTGTAGTGGACGGGTGAGATTTGTCAGATGTAGCGCTGGAACTTCTTTTTAACTCTCTGCGATAAATTTTGACAGCTTGGTGATTTCAAGTTCGAGTATCGAGCTGTTAAACCCTAACGGAATGAATAATGGTAAATATTGCAGGGAAGTGGGAATGTCTAACTTATTGTGTTCATGGAGCTCAGATTTTTGTTTTGTTTTTCAGTTCAGACTTTTTATGATGCTGGACGGCTGAGATGCGTCACATGTAGCGCATGACCTCCTCTTTAATTCTCTGCGCTGAATATTGACAGTTGGGTGGTCTCAGGTTCGAGTCTCTAATCTTATTTTCTCATTGGTTGTTGTTTCATGCGGTTTATTTATTTCTCAGTCATTGTTAATTTATGGGTGTGTGCTTCGATTCTATTTTCTAAGGTTTGTCTTGCTAGCTTTGTTGCCATTATATTTTATTTTTCTGTTTATATTTTGATGTTAAATCCTAATGGAATGAATAACGGTAAATATTGCAGGGGAGCGAAGGAAGCTTTTGAGGAGGATTGCATGTTTATTGTGTTCATGGAGCTCATGACCTCCTCTTTAGCTCTCTGCGCCGAATTTTGACATCTCGGCGGTCTCAAGTTCGAGTCCCTATTCTTGCTTTTGCGAGATCTGTCCTCTGTGGTTCTTGCTTCCTGCAGTTTGTTTATTTCTCAGACATTGTTAATTTATGGCCGGTGTGCTCCCATTCTAAGTGCCAAGGTTTGTCATGTTAGCTTTGTCGCCATTTTATTTTATTTTTCTGTCCATAATTCTTGGTTCTGGCGAGTTTATGAAACTGCTCGTCTTTGTAGGAAATGGTGGGCGCAAGAACAGGTAGCGAAGACGTTGCGGAGCTAAAGCTGAGACTCTAGCCAAAAAAGAAGATCACCGTTTTTGTTAATCGACTCCTGTTCGCGGGTATGTAAACTGTGTTTGAAGATGCATTCTGTTTGAATCACATCTTAGAATTTTTATGTGTACTGTCAATGGAACTATTCTTGTCATATCTTCTGGATAATTTGCATTTTGATCAACCGTGTTAAATCAACTATAGAAATATTTTCTATAAAATATTTGAGCAATGGGCTGCCTCTTACAGGCTTAAACGTATTACAAAATCATTAGATCATAACTCTCCGATTAGTTTGTATGTTTGTTGAAAGTTTGGGCTGGCTTATACGGTGAGGCAGATTTTAACCTAGGTTACACTCTTATGATTCTCTTACGATTCAGTCTCCGTTATTCCCTGAGTCCAGCTTTTTCACATGTGAATATGTTTGTCGGGATTATAAGCTGCCTTATATAGTGAGGCAGATTTGAACCTGGGTCATAATCTTATGATTGAAGCGACATTTTCGCTGAAGTTACGTGCTGCTTTGTTGCTGATTCAATGTGAATTTAGGTTGCATTCTTGCAATAGCCACACTGTTTCATTACACCAGAATCCGATTAACATTCCGATGAGCAATGTTAATGTTATTGAAACTTTATGTAGTCAAAGTTCTTAACTACAGTAAAGTGATTACCTTTGCACTGTCAGGATTACTCTCTAACTAGATTAGGTCTGTATCCTTGCTGCATTTGTAATTAGGGATCTCGAGCTACTGCATATTCAGCTCTTACCATGTAAAATTGGCCTTGATCAATCTTGAAAAAGCAAAGATTCATTTTAAGACTATCTAGTGTCCATAGATATTTCATCGTGAAAAATGGGTCTAACTTGCTTTTTTAAGCATTCTTACAATTACGTTCTTCTCTTTATGAAATACCAATGCAATCTGAATTTGCACCTAAACTTATCTTGCTTACTATTTAGTTTCGTAATCCTTTTTTGAGGAGTGTTCTTTTCCTTCCTATCAAATTGATGGTGAAATATTCCCCTTTTCAGTCCTTGCTCTCAGCAATATTGTCAATAGATAATTAAATAATAATTCGATGAAATGAAGTTTGCTACAATACAAAAACATATTTGAACACCTTACATTTATTATCTCTTTCAACAAATCCCTGGGGGATATATTTCCCAGAAAAATTTGAACAACTGTAAGAAACATATAAACTGTATGGATACTCCTAAAATCGGAATCTACAATTTCCTTTGTATCTTGCTGGATTGACAAATCTACAGACACTGTTAATTAGCTTTAACTGGAAAAACTCTTCTCTCTAGGAAGAATTGAGTTCTCCGCCCAAATTCACGTTATAATTATATGGGCTTATTTATTCGCTGCCCCTTAACAGCGACATGACATCTCTGTTTATGCCGGTGAGAACATGAAACGAAGGAAAGTTTCTAAATATTCTAATGGGCCTGAGAGTTGCACATTCAGACAAGACTTATTTTCTAGATTGGTATTTTAAAATTTAATCCCAATTTTCTAATAATTAGATGCGACTGTAAAATTAGACATTAAGAGAGTTACCCCTGTTTTCCCAGCAATTAGGTGTCGCTTTAAAGTTGCACATCCAAAGATAGTTAACAACATTTTCCTACCACCAAATTTTACTTAAGAACTGGACAGAAGGAGAGAGTCAATTCCCTTTTCCTGGCAGCAAATGCCACTTTAAATTTACACAGCAAGGAAAAGTTAACACCAATCCAAATAGTGTCTTTCTTTTTTGACAACTTTTATGGTGGTATTCATTTTCTGGGTTTGCTGCAGATTGACACCTTTATTTATTGTTACCGTTAAATGTTCTCTTGCTCCTTTCATCGGCAGTGCAAGCAGTGAGTGTTGCTGTGTGAACCCATAGGACTGGGGCAGGGTTTATTGGTAACAACTATTAATATCTTATTAGGATTTAGATTTACATTTATTAAAAATCTCCTATAGCCAATTGAACCGTGGATGCCAGATTCTTGCACCTTTCCAACCTTTGACAGTTGAGTTGATTTGCAACACCTTGCTGCAATTTTAGGAGATTCAGCTACAACCAGTATCTGGGAAATATATAATTAAACAGAAACAAAAATTAATGAAAGAAACACTATTCGTTAATTATTCAACAATGTTTCTAGTACACTATTGATTAACCAACATTGTTTCTAAATATAAGAGAACCTAAGAAGATACACATATTTATCCAGTAAAATATTACAGAACTTACCTCTAGGAATTGGTTGCATGTAGACCAGGCTAAGTACCATTGACAACTTATTGGAAACTAGAATAACCCATTAATTCAGTGGTTGAGCATCAAATATTGAAATGTAAGATGAATCTCCCGAAATATCTCCCGAAATTCTCTCCTATTCTCTTTTTCATTCTAAACATTACATTTCTCTCAAGAATCCTTAAATTGTAGATACTACTTCCACCTTTCCCGTAGCTTAGAACAGTTACTGGCTGCAGCGTATATAGATAACTGAATTAAAAATGTGCCTGCAAGATGCCCGCCAAAATTGCAATATGTGTAGGCCTGCAATTTGGCTGAGAAAATTTGTAAAGTGCGCCTGGCAAGTATCTCAAAAATCAGACAACCTTTTTGCACCAGCTATATGGTAGTTTGCTTGTAAGAGTCATTCCTAACTACACTATATTCTTAACATCTAGTTGCCATAAAGTCCTTTTAAGTTCACATTTTGACATCTTGAGACATTGACTATTTTTCACGCTTGGGCAAAGGTACCGACAGATCAATATTGGCAAATATTCTGGGAGTAATGCATTGTCTCTCCACTTCAAGTTTGAAAATCAAAAGTAATATGCTGTTTGATACTTGCTATATCAGGCACTTGTGAGTTGTAATGCATTGTCTCTCCACTTCAAGTTTGAAAATCAAAAGTAATATGCTGTTTGATACTTGCTATATCAGGCACTTGTGAGTTGTAATGCATTGTCTCTCCACTTCAAGTTTGAAAATCAAAAGTATTATGCTGTTTGATACTTGCTATATCAGCATCAGAGGATGAGACAACTTCCTTCAGAGTTTTGGAGGCTGGGTCCCATGGTGGTCTCATGTCATTAGTAATCTAAGCTTCATTTAAATTCATTTACAATCACCACATTCTTCTTATAGAAATAATGTGTTGACAAGTTTGCATAGGCTTGGTATGTGCTGCCTTGTGTGGGTTCGGACTCTGAATTCTGTTTCTGCGTTTGTTTTGCCAAACCATTTTGGATGATGTGTATATTTTGTTAGACAAAAAACTGACTGGGGGATTTCAATATAATGTTATTATGTGAAGAGTTTTGGACGAGTAAATTTTGAAACTATATGCAATTGAATTGTTTTTACAAACAGATTTATTTTAACACAGACTATTTAACATTTTCTTGGTCTATCTTACCGCAAAATTGGCTATAGACATTTTCTTATGATTAAAATGATCTCCATTTATTAAAAACTTAATTTGATTATAAAAATTAACTACATAATTATATCAAATCAAGATTTTAAAAAATATATAGTTTTTCTAATTAATATAGATATATGATCAAATTATATTTGGATTATTTTTTTATAGCTTATAATTGTTCATTTTTTTTAAAAATAAATATATATTTTAAATGATTTATCAATAAAATTATATACAAAAATTGTATAGTTGAATTTGTGTTATTATTTTTCTAGGATATAATGTTTTTAAATATCTTTGAATATTTTTATTTTTATTTATTAGTTTTTAACAATTCCAACTTTGTGTATATAAACTAGTATTAAATGTATTTAAAAAATATTTTTTGATATTATTTTATTGTTTTCAAATAGTATGAAGTTTTTAAAAATATTTTTTTGCCTTCTAAAAACAAAGTTTTTTAAAAATAAATTATTTAGGGTTCAATTTGGTTTAGGATTAGTGCTAGGGCTCAATTTGGTTTAATGATAAGATTATTATTAGATATAAAATTAGAGTAAGGGTTGAGATAATAATAGTACATGTAATGTAATATGGTGTAGCATTCATTATTGTTTGTAGTTTCATCAAGTTTAGTGTTAGTGGTCAATTTGATTTAGTACTAGGGTTAAATTAGGATTAGTGCTACCTTAGGGATAGGGTTAGGGTTAGAGCTACAATTTAGTTAGGGTTTGTGATAACATCATATTTCAATTAGGGTTCATCAAGGTTCAATGTGGTTTAATTTTCAATTAGGTTTAAGGATAAGATTAAATTTTCTTTTGAGTTAAGCTTACATTTCAACTTGGTTTTATATTTAGAGTTCAAAATTGTTTAGTGTTAAATTAGGGTTTAATTTGGTGTAAGGTTAGGCTCAATCTTGATTTAAGGTTAGGCTCAAGCTTGATTTGATTTGATTTTCAATTTATAGTTCAATTTATTTTAGGGTTAATGTTGAAATTGTGTACCTTAACCCTAAACCAAATACCTTAATAGTTTAATTTAATTAATTTAATAACTTAATTTAGTTACTTTAAGCGCTTAAATAACTTAATTTAATTAATTTTAAATTTTTTAATTTAAATTTATCTTTAATAAGAGTTAACTTAAAACTTTAAAAGTAATTTATAATTAATAAGACATAAATTATTGAACTTATAAAATGATAATTGATACTATTATATTATTTCTTACATGTAGTCGTCAAGAGAGACCAATGTTATAATTTTTTTAAATTTAATAAATTTATATATACTAGCTTATAGAGATATTTTCTATTATTATTTTTTGTTAAAGATGTAATTTTTAGTTTTCTAAGTTAATATAATTGGTCAGTAATTTCATCCAAAAAAATTAAATATTCATCCAGTTTCCATTGTGAAGGTGGTTTAAAAGGAAAAATTAGAATTGTCCTCTTAAAAATAGCAAGAGGATAAAAAGGAAGACTTGCCAAAAATTTGTAAGAGGAATGAACACACAATTACAAGGCAAACATCATTAACTAGCTAGAAAGGGATTGCATGGTGGTAATATTGCAATCCTAGTCATATGATTTGGCTTGTGAACATATTAGTAGTGGGATTCGCTTGAAGGATAAACTATTTGTGTGATCTCAAAGAGAGTATAAATAGGGTACAATGCCTCAAACTGAAGCATTGAGGAGCATTGTTGGTTCTGATATTGTAGCCATAAAATATGGTTTTTATTGTCACAATGGAAATTGCCATTATGACAAGACTAATATGGAACAATGTAGGAGGTTGTTCTAGTGTGAAAATGATAAGGTTGGGTATGCCATTTTCTTGGTGGAGGGTGGATGCTTTGGTGGGGGAGCATATATCTACAATGGAATGATCTAAAAATTATTCTCTCCACTCATTTGGGCGGTAGACTCCATAGATTGGGCTCAATAAATAGGTAGTTGGTTGGTCATTAACTATAATTGGCTCAATGTTTCTAGAGACTTAGTCAAGATTGAGGTAATCATCATCTATGGTTGGAATATTTGATATGGGCAAGAGGCAAGAAAGACAAAACAAAGACAACATGAGCTACCTTGAGATTGTGTGTGAAAAAAGACAACATTGCTCCTATGAAGTTGTTGTTTGAAACAAATGTTGATATATTTTGAGGCATAAAAGATGAAGATCTATGACTATAGTATTGGTTTTTTTCACTGCTTTAATTCAATAGAGCTAACCTATATCATTTGTGCAACATGGAGGATACTCTCTCTTAGCTTTAATTTAATCCAATCATCTTCCAAGTGCTACCTAAGAGGATGAATAATGAGGCAAGCTCTATGTAGAGTGAGAAATAGGGCCTATAATTCTATTTAATATATTATAGGCCTTTAATAATAATAATAATAAATGTGTATAACAAAAAAAAATTGGTGTAAGAGGGGAGGAAGTCATAGAGGGGGCTATTCTCTACATAAAACATCTCTATGCGCATTTTTCCAGAAACCTATTTTTGCATATTATGACAAATTTTCACAAAATTTTAACTAGTTTGATCTATATATTCAGCCTCATCAATACTATAAAAATGCAAGATATTGGATGAAAACACGTTGAATTATGTTGAGGTATATTTTTCATGTTGTCATTTTGTGTTGAGAATAACTAGAACTGGAAGTCATGGACAACATTATCGCTTAAAGGACATGATATGTACATAATCAATTTGTGTAAAGAAAGGGAGAAACTAGACAAAGCGGGTTGAGCGGTCAGAGAAGAGGGAAAAGAGAACACAAGGGCAAAGGGAAGAGGGTGACAAATTTAGCCTGAAGGAAGGACTTGACAGTGGACGGTGTAGTACATGCAAGAAAGAGGTTGGGAAGGGTTTAGATTTAGCTTTCACAAATTACATTTGATTGATAGTTTTCAAAAGCTTTTTAAACAATCTTTTTTGGCAGGCTTCATGACATTTTGTAAAGGTTTTTCAAAAATTATGTGGAGTTTGTTTTTGTTGAACGATTCTAAAGCTTTCTTTTCAACAAATTCATTTTGGGTAGTTCTTGTGATGAGTGCATTCAATGAGACGATATCAATTTGAGGCATTTCATAAAAAAATCAATTCAGGTATGTTGTGTACAGTTACACCTTTTTTTTAAATATATACTAAAGATAGTTTACAAGAAATCGATACATTACAAGGAGCTATTGCCCTAGTTTATAATCAATCTAGATCACCAAAAAACTATAAGGTATGGAAAGAATAAGAGATGATTTTGAATAGCTCCCAAATATACATTACATCAATGACATAATAAGTCTCATGACTCAATGATATTATTTCTACATTCAACTGCATCATTATAAAAAACACCCAAGGGCGAATCAATTTTGGGTTCTATTGTAGTATCCCAACTAATATCATGTTTCTTCCTTACATCTCTATTTGTATCTTCAAAGTGTTGCTTGGAGATCTTTCTTTCCTCTAAGTAGTTGTTCAACAATTTCACTTCTTTCAAATTGTTCTTCCCATGTGGAAAGAAGTGGGCAGATTAGATATCCTTCTTTATGCAACAACATGAACCTACCTTTTGGAATCTGCATTGTTGCGAAAAATAACATCATCATAAAGTAGGTGAGTTTGCAATTAAACTCATCAAGGACTAGTTTTTTAGATTGAAAGACCTCTTCATTTGTTTTCTTACATAAAAACCAAAGCACTTCATTATTCAACCAAAATCTATTAAGGGTGGCATCAAAAGAGTCTACATAATTATCAAGGATCTCAATCCACAAAAAAACCTTCATTAGTAGTGCACTTAATAGGTAATTTAAAAGAAAGAGACCAAAGAGTAACAATACATTGACCCTTAAAAAACACATGTTGAAAAGACTCATGAACATTATATATATCACAAAGTCTAGTAGGAAGGCCATAAGAATGCAACACATTATTAATAGCCAACTTCTTAAGTAAGAGCAACCAATGAATTTGTTTTTTTGGTTTAGCAGGGCTATGCCACATTAAATTAAAACACTTAAACCACTCGGTGTATGACCAACATGTATTCTAGGCTTTGTCAAGCCAACATATATAGTTACACATTTTGATTTTGTCTATAGAGAATTTCCAGCCATAATTTATAACAAAAACTCTTGCCATTGGCATGCTTGATGCTATGATGAGTGCCCATGCCCTGTCTTAAAAGCTCCCATTTTTGCATAGGCCCAGATGATACTGGCAATAAATTTGGCTTTACGTCTAAAATTTTAATTGCCTGAAAGCATCAAAAGCTCTTTCAAAAAATCTATTTGGTGCAAGTACTACAATGTGGTGTTGTTGCTATGCCTGGGGTTGCTAGAAAATTTCTTAAGCCATTTTAACGAACACATTCTAAGCGCTGAGCATAAACCCACCAATTGCAATTTGTGTGTAAGTTTCTAAAGCATTTTCAACAAACATATCCTTTGTGTGCCCTTTATCACTATTTCCATTATCATGAAAGTTTTGAAATCCTTTGCAACAAAACTAGTTTGTATGCCTTTTGTAATCCATTCAGCCTATGAGACCATGTGTTTGAGGGAATGCATAGATGTTGGTTGTTATGCAGTGCAAGAGAATTAGGTCTGAAGCAGAAAGGTAGAGTATAATGAAGCATCATACTTGCCCATGGCGTCTAAATGCAAGTTATACTCAAATTTTATTATGTATACTTTACAGTTGTTGAGTTCCTTAAGAGCACAATCTATTTTAATACACCATATCAAACAATTTACATAACTCATCAAAGCTTTCATACCTTGCTCCTTATGTAGAATACCTAGTATATTAACCTAGGATTGTTTGGAATTCTGATGTTTATGTATCTTGTTGTGAAGAAATCTACTAGAAGGTTAACATGTGAAGAGAATTTACAACGAATATGATCTTTAGTAATATCAATGCTTTCATTTTATTATCTCTTACTCTCAACTAACATATCAAATTGGGAGCACAAATATATAGGCACCTTTAAGCTTTGTTAAAATCAATAAGTAAACTCGTATGCTATACACAATTTTTTTTCCATTTCATCAAAATGTTGTGTAATACAATAGATAACCTAGAAAAATCAACTCCTCTTCATTTGTGCACGACGTTGTTTACATAAATTATTCCTTAAGCAAACATATAGTGTTTCAGTAATAATACAATATGTTAGCCATCAAAATGGTTGGTGTTGGGAAGTTAGTTTGTTAGATGTACCATGGAGAGGTACTTAATTTTCTTCACTCCCTGACGTCCTATTGATTACATCACTTGCCTAATTGACCCGTTGTAAAAAATATTTCTAAATAAAATAATCATAGAGTTATGTAAGGCCTTTGATATTGGCAAAATAAATAAATAAAATTCATAGTCCCTCAAAGGATAAGAAACTAAAAGTATTTAATGAGTGGAGTAGTTTGGTTTGTTAGGGCATGATTGATAGAATATGTTGCTGCATATAAGAAAAGATGAAAGTGCATTAAATGAGAGTGAACAACAAATGAGGTTCGGGTTAGCATGTTAGTAGCAAATATTTATTTATGAAGCAAATAAATTAATTATGCGTAGGATGATATGTAGGCAATAAAGAAGTGTCGATTTGACATTTCTTATCTACCAAGTGGATGTTTATGTCTTATTCTTCATTTTATAATATAGCAACTTAGAAAGACATTGAGATTTCACTTTTTTTTTTTTTTTGATAAAAATGGACGGAGCCATTATATTTTATTAATATTTTACTTGCTTCAGTAGGGCTCCAAGAGGAAAGAAGCAGTAAAGAAAACCTCCTATCTCAGCCAAAAATTACATACAATAACCGACATAGTGAAAAACTATAGACGATATACAAAATTGCCCCAAGAGTTTACATAGAAGAGAAACAATTTGCCATAGAGTTTCCATAGCCGGTGGTTTGTGAAAAGATATCACAAAGGGAATAAAATCCGTTATGCCAACACAACCACGTATCATGGCATAAAACCAATTACAAGAAACAACTTTCGAGATAGCCACACACAAAAGACTGTGAATTTCGATTACCTGCTTGTAGCTGAACAAATACATACTGATTAGACATGTGGGATGGAGATCTCTTTTATAACCCAATCACGTCCCTGTGTTTGGGTTAACGTCCATGATAAATAAATTAAGGATTTATTTTTACATGTTTTTAGTTATCCTAGTTCTCATGTTTTTGAATAAATATTGGTGTCGTATGAATAGTTTTTTAAATGTTGTGTGGAGAATTTATACATATTGTCTAGAATTTAAGTTAAGAAAACCATTATGATAGTACACTCTTGTACAATATGCATTGTACTTGAATAAAGAAGTTTGCTTATATGCCAATTTAATTTTAGAGGCGAAATAACTTCTTTAGTAATTAAAGTTAATGGGTCGTAATTCCTTAATAATAACAAAATGTTATTCTTAAACTTTAGTACTTATATATGGTCTTAATGTAAAAGTTTAGTATGTAATGCGAGAAGTTTGATAGATCGCAATGATTTAGATTTGTGAATATTCTTTGGGAGACATGGATGCATTTAATTATTATATTTACTAGACATTTCCAATAAGTTTGTACGAAGTATGAGAATGAAGTTTGGTTTGGTGTAAAGGTTTATTTCATACATACCTTATCAAATTCATTTTTTTAGAAACATGTAGTATATACAAGTTAAAATAAGAAGTAATTACGATCATATAAGGAATTTTGCAATGTGTCGATAGTTCACAATAGGGTTCAATGTTACCACCTTGTTTAATGTAACAATATTTGTCCACAAATAAGTGGAACAAAAACATAGAGAATTGGGAGTGTTGATGTTTGTAGCATCGCTCAGATAAATAATATTGACTATATGATTATTATGAGAAATGATTTATTATATATATACATATATATATCAATATATATAATAATTGATATTACTATATACATTGATATATATGTATATATATAGAGTTAGATTATAATTATTCTCATAATAACTAAATAGTTAAATTGATAAATTAAATATTATTATTATTATTATGTAAATATTAGAGAAATTAATTTTATATATATATATATATATATATATATATATATATATATATATATATATATATATATATATATATATAGATATATATAAAATTGTCATTATATTAATTACATAATAATGAATAGACATGTCTGATGAAGGGACATGTCTCTTCTTGGCTCATTCTCAATATAAATGCAAGAGATTGTTGCATTTGAAAAATACATACAATGAGATAGTGCTATTACATTTGCAATGATCTTAAAACCTTAACATGGTATCAAAGCCAGGTTGCAAATGTAAGAGAGTAGTTTATTGATGGTGAATGTGTGACTGTCTCATAAAATACAGTCTCGGTACGAGGACCATATCTCACAAATGCACCATTGAATTTTGCTAAATTTCAGATATGTTGGTGATAAACAAATTTTCAAGAATCTCACCAGAGTGATTGAAGAGAAAATGTCAGGTTCTAAAGTTATGACCAACTATGTACGGGTCTATAAAAAAAAAGAAATTTATAAAAGATAAGTATTTCATGTTTTATTAATGCACATAATTTTTGAGTTTGTAATTCACACTATACTATTGGTTAGTAAAATCTTGTATGCTTCTATCATTGGTATTTATGGTCGAGATAGTTTAGTGAGCTATTTGTAATCATTCTCTGACATACGTTTAGGACAGAAGCACAAGATAATTGCATTCAAGGGAGAAAGAACTTGATGCTTGCAAATAAATTGATGATTGAGACTAGATGCAAAGGGAGTCTGATATTTCAAAAGAGGTCAATAAGTTGATAAACTTGAGCTTCAGAGGGAGTAGATGGTTCAGTCAACTTGTGACAATCTTGATCATATTGATTGAGAGGGAGTTCACTATTGAAGGTGAAACATTTACGAGGTAAACTTGATATAATTGATTATTATACTAATGAATCATGAATGTTTTTAATGGGCCTACCCCCTATGTAAATCATGAGGAAGTGACGACTTCCAAATGATTATCACTTGTATTTGCAGAAGTTATTGGAAGGTGACGATCTTACAATAATTTAAATCATGATATACATTATTTATAATGTTGAAACAAATCATGATGAATTAATGCAACAACTAAGTGTTAGATGTCATTAAGTTGACGGTCTATGAGTTGTTTGCATAAATATATCTTGTAAAGCAACAACTAAGTGTTAGATGTCATTAGATTGACAGTTTATAAGTTGCTTGTATAGATACATCTTGTAAAGCAACAACTAAGTGTTAGATGTCATTAAATTGACGGTCTATAAGTTGTTTGCATAGATATATCTTGTAAATCAACAACTAAGTGTTAGATGTCATTGACGGTCTATGAGTTGTTTGTATAGATATATGATAGGTATTTGGTGAATATCATGTGTTGATATTATGCAGGTTAGTACGACCTTATTGAGTACTTGGTGAATATCATATGTTGATGTTCTGATAGGCCAATACTCAGAGTATTTGGTGAATGTCACATGTTGACATTCTGATAGGCCAATACTATATGATTATTATGAGAAATGATTTATTATATATATATCAATATATATAATAATTGATATTACTATATACATTGATATA
The DNA here is from genome assembly GCA_027943335.1 of Chamaecyparis obtusa. Classification (NCBI taxonomy): domain Eukaryota; kingdom Viridiplantae; phylum Streptophyta; class Pinopsida; order Cupressales; family Cupressaceae; genus Chamaecyparis; species Chamaecyparis obtusa. The sequence goes on from BSBK01000041.1 coordinate 279,549, forward strand.
TATTTATATATAAAGTTAGATTATAATTATTCTCATAATAACTAAATAGTTAAATTGATAAAATAAATATTATTATTATTATGTAAATATTAGAGAAATTAATATAATACTCAAGAGATATTATATATATATGTGTGTGTGTGTGTGTGTGTGTATAATCATAATTGTCATTATATTAATTACATAATAATGAATAGATGGGACATGTCTCTTTTTGGCTCATTCTCAATATAAATGCAAGAGATTGTTGTATTTGAAAAATACATACAATGAGATAGTACTATTAAATTTGCAATGATCCTAAAACCTTAACAGGGAGGATGAGTAATTGGTATCTACTGATTAGTAAGATGTTTATTTTAGGTATCTACTAATTAGTAATGTGTTTATTTGACTTTGTTGGTTGCAAACAAAAAAAAGAACCATAGAAACTATTAAGCATATGTTTCTTGTGGAAGGTGATAATGCTATATGATTTAACTCTTGAATTTCAAATTATCTTATGGTTCCCTCTTATCTTTATCCAGAGACAAGGTAAACATGACCCTTTCATTGTGCACATTTGGCAATAGAGTAAGAGGTCAAAGCTATTGTATATATGCTTGTGTTACTCAAATGAATGAAGCCAAGATGAGGGATAATATGTTGGGTCAGGGGCTATAGTTTGGGGATGTTACCAATAGTAGGATATTTTTGTATCCAGTATTAGTAGTGTCACCAAGTCACAACGCTTTACTTTTTGATTTGACGGTCCATTCTTCTAGGCTGGTTGTTATCATCGTTCTCTCTTGACCATATGGAAAAGGGAATCGTACTATTCTAATAGGGTGGGATTTGTTTAGGTAGGGAAATTAGAAGAGAGAAATACATTGGCCTGGATCTATTTTTGGTGAATATAATTTTGTATTGGGATAAGAGGGCCTACTTGAGGAAGCTGTGTGACACCGAGCAATGTCTTTTGGTTGTGAAGTGGAAATAAAGTAATAGAAACAGGAAGCGATAATCTAAATCCATTTTTATTTTTTAAAAAGAAAAATCTTCAGGGTTGGACCTATGTCTAGGGGGCTCATCATAGAAAAGGAACACTTAACATTAAGAATAACACAAAATTCAAAAATCTTGACTATGAGCTATTTTGGAATACTTATTTCAATACTCCTTAAATGGAGAATGTAAGATGTTACATAGCCTAAAAGTAGTGAATGGATAATATGCTTGCTAATTATAGGTGCGAATATTAAATTTTCATTTTTATTTTTCTATGGGTTACAACTTTTGATTTGATCCAATGGGTTTATTTTAAGTTCTTTTTTTTTATATTAAAGTTTTAGGTGATTGTACAACACCCCCAAGATCAAATGAAAGACCAAGATAACTTCCACAAGAGAATGGTGAGATGATTGCATTAAGATGCAAGAATGATATTATTGCTAATGGACACAATTGGATTACAATACCATAATTGATGGATTGAATTGATTCAACTATAATTATCTACAATGTAGATGTACTTGCTTATATAGGCAAGGCAATACGAGACAGTGATAAGGAGTAGATAAGTTATCACCCACACAAGGTGGAATCACATGTTCACCAAAGGTGGATCATCCTCCATTATGCAATGAATTGTGTGCAACATGTGGAGGATGATAATGTGATACATGCACTAAATGTGGATCTCACACATAAAGTGGAATGTGATTACAACTATCACTATCTAAAGTGGATTTCTCCTATGCCATGTGCAAATATAGGTGCAAACTCTTACGTGTCTCATATGAAAACTATTATGCAATGCATTATCCAAAGTAAGCTAAAGTAAAGTGTAATTAGAAATATGTAATTACACCAACACCCTGCCTTAAGTGCAATTTAGGGGAATGCACTTAAACTCATAATGCAAGATGTGTCTCAACTACTAGACCATGTTTAGTACCCATGTACAATGCAAATGCAAAGCAATAAAATCTCTCATAAAGTGGAGAAATAGAGAACACCTCATGGGACTAAACACCCCTCCAAAAAGATAGATGAAAACACACAAGATGCATGGATGAAGGACTCAAGACCCCCCAAGGACTACATACATCATGTATATACAATCATTTATCCCTCCTTAGGAAGGAAATGAGATAATTGTGCCCCCCCCCCCCCCACATAAAGGATAATGTTCTGCAAAAATGGTGAGTGTTTCAAAACAAAACATAATCCAATGCCTACAAACAACATTTCTCCCCTTGGGAAGAAGATAAACCAAGTACAAATGTAGGAATGCTTCCCATTCTGGATAGGAATTAGGAAGTGGAATCCAAATGAAGTATGATGATGTTGTCTTTGAAATCTACTCATGTGTTTCCATGTCCTTGGATGATGAAGATGCCACAAGCCAATCAAGAACATTCCCAATCACAATAGGAGACATGCAAGGAACAAATGGAAACTGATTGTGAACAAGCTCCAAAGAAAAAGATGAAGTACAACATTGTTGTCACAACTATCATCAAATATGAAAGGTGTCTTTGAAAACTAAATAGGAGTCTCCAAGCTTGAAGAATCCATCACATAACCATGATCAACTTGAACCAAGCAATGTGACATATTAAGTGAAGGAAGAGACTCGTGAATGTCAATCTCCAAAGAAGGTGGAGAATTATCTCCAACTATGATGAAACTATCATCAAAGACAAAATAAATTCCCTCAAATATGTCTCCCAAATTTGAAATGTGAGACTCCACAAATAATGAATCAATGTCTGACAAACATGAATCCCAATTAGGAAGACAAATGGATAGCTCTTGCAATGACTCACTAGAATTACCAACAAGAGATGAATGTGTTATCTCAACTGGTGAAGTAGAAGCTACAGATGGAGTCACTAGATCATCCTTACTCTCCAATGCTGCATTATATTCAATCTCCTCTAAGGTTTAATCATTATAGGGAATGTTATCTGCATCATCAAGTGAAAGGAGACAATTTGCAACAGGATCATTTGGGAATGGGGGAACATTTGGATCTCCAAAATGCTCCCAAATAATTGTCCAAAATTTGCGTGGGCATTGAATACCCATGATCTTGGAGTAGATATCATGGAAAAAATCCAAACTGAAACTCAAACCAACCAATCCTCTGATATGACCTTTCTTATCTTCCCGAACTATTTTTTCCACTATGTCTTTGGCTTAGGTACGAGTCCATAAAGATGAGGTGAGAGATTAAACCATCTAAAATATGTGGTGATTCCTTTTATCCATGACTCGTAATTATCCCTAGTCAAAGTTATTACAACAAGATGTGTTCCATATACCATGACCTACATGAATGATACACTTCTCAAATCATATATTGAGACCAATTGATTACGTGCAAACCAAGATTTATCTTCAAGTGCAAAAAATAGTACTAAACGACAAAATTACTAAAAGATATTTGCACCAATAAGTTGACGAAAAGAGATTTTCGTCGATATCTCATTTGTTGAAAAATGCCTCCTTTTGCCCAAGTTATGAGAAAAACAAAAACACCCCCCTGTAGAGGCTATAAGGGGCTATAAATGACTAAGAACCAAGTTCTTCATGTGACCACAGGCTGCAAAAAGTGCAAATTGGTGGGTGCTATAAGCGCGAGCCCGACCACAGAGCAATGTCACTACTCATTGGCAATTTTCACGCCCAAGAGCACATAAGAGTCAAGTGTCAAATTGAAATTGACACACCAAACAAACCATTTGCCTTATATACTTACTAGGTTTGACGTGATTGTATATAAAGACTTGATATCATTTCCCATTAAGGATGTGGGATGAACTTCCACCATGAATTACGTTTCCCACACCGCAAAAGTGAGATCACGATGAGCCACATAGTACATTTGCTGAAAAACAAAACTGACAATCATGCAGATCGAGCTTGTAGTATATGTATTTATTGATCACGAAAAATAAGGAAGCCAACTAATTACATTGAAAAAATTTACAACAAAGACTATCGATCTCTCAACAAATACGGTCACAGTCCACACCCACAAAGTTGCCTTCAAATGCAGATCCAAGCTAATAGATACGAGCTTCCTGCCAATAGTAGTCCATGCCAAAGTTCCACTTGTCAAATAATGATTCAAATCATTGCCACTACGATCCAAAAACAATCACTGGTAGATCAATTGATCCCTGTATAAGCTGCCAAATGTATATCAATCATAGAAACATAGTTGTTGCTACTATTATGAAATGCTAGAAATGTAGATCTCTTAACAAAGTAGATCCAATCAACCACTAATATGGACATATGAGCCACAATGGACTAATCCTCTAGCTACCAATAGTGAATACACCTAATGGTCAAAGCTCCATAAAAATTGAATAAAATGATGCCTGTTGAAAACCTGATCTGGAATGGAGATCATAAATTGATTACCAACTGGGCAACACTATCTGTCGAACAAATAGACCAGACCTGATAAAATAAACAATATAAATGAGCAAGAAACACATTGACCGACCTTAGCAGTAAAACCTTCTACGTCCCTTAACAAATGTCTATATTTGACTAGCAAATAATAAAATATTTTGTAAGAACAAAATATTTCACCAAGATCTGATAATTTTTTGTAGAAAATAATAAAAATTTGACTATGTTTTGCAAATTGGGGAGGGACCAAATGGTGCTTCGATTAAATTTATTTTTTTCTACAGAAACACTTTTACTCAGATATAGGTGTATCTATAGTCAAAAGTCATTGAAATGACCTACCAGATGCAATGGTGATGGCCAAATAGCCTTATTTTGCACCCACAATCAAATCAAGCCAAATTTGCCACTCTTGAGAAGAAGTCTTTACACCTTGAGAGCTCTGATTTAGGGGACCTTACAACACTTCCAAGATCAAATGAAAGACCAAGATAACTTCCACAAAAGAATGACAAGGCAATTGCATTAAGATGCAAGAATGATATTATTGATAATGGACATAATTGGATTACAATACCAAATGGTGCTTCAATTAAATTTATTTTTTTGCTACAGAAACACTTTTACTTAGATATAGGTGTATCTATAGTCAAAATTCATTGAAATGACCTACTGGATGCAATGGTGATGGCCAAATAGCCTTATTCTGCACCCACAATCGAATCAAGCCAAATTTGCCACTCTTGAGAAGAAATCTTTACACCTTGAGAGCTTTGATTTAGGGGACCTTACAACACTTTCGGGATCAAATGAAAGACCAAGATAACTTCCACAAAAGAATGACAAGGCAATTGCATAAAGACGCAAGAATGATATTATTGATAATGGACATAATTGGATTACAATACCATAATTGATGTATTGAATTCATTCAATTGCAATTATTTACAATGTAGCATGCTTATATAGGCAAAACAATAAGAAACAATGATAAGGAATAGATAAGTTATCACCTACACAAGATGGAATCACATGTCCACTAAAGGTGGATCATCCTCCATTATGCAATGAAGTATTTGTAACATATGGAGTTTAATAATGTGATACATGCACTAAAGGTGGATCTCACACATAAAGTGGAATGTGATAACAATTATAACCACTTAAAGTGGAATTTCTTCTACACCATTTGCAAATGTAGGTGCAAACTCTTAGGTGTCTTAAATGCAAACTAGTATGCAATGCATTATCCTAAGTGCTTAAATAAAGTGTAAATGCAAGTAATTAATTACATCAACATATATATATTTTGTTAGTCTATGTAGTAATTTTCAAAGTGTTTAGCAGATTTTCAAATTGCGAGGAAACCTGGAGCTTTTTTAATGATTGTGTTGTCTAGGTATGTTTGATGATTAGTTTGTGTAATTAATTGTCTATTCACAAATAGAGCCCATGTTGTGTCCTTTATACCCAACACATCTTTCATCTCACCCACCCAAATGCAAAATAACCACGCCCTCTCTAGAAAAAGTTTTGCACTTTATTACCAATATTCTCTTCTTCTGCCATGTTTCCTATCAGCTGGAAGTAACAAAGTTCCATTTTCAATGCAAACGATGGTTGTGAAGTCTGACTTTGCACTCCACCATTGCATTTGTTAAGCCTTCCTTTTCAACAAATCTATTGTGCTATATGTTGCTTTGTAGCATTCATGAGATTCGCTACATGGCCAACTTTGTGTCTTTTTAAAAAATCATGGAAATTCAATAAGGACACCTAAATATAAGAATAAAAACTTTAAAGTGAAATTATAAATAAAGCTATTTGCATTTTTTTTCTTTCTTAAGGTTGATTTCAATCTTTCCATTCTATTTTATATTGCACTGCATATGTTTTTGTTTTCCTGCATTAAAACTCCTTTTTCTTTCACTTATTGATGCATATTTAAATAAAGTCACAACCATTCCTAATGTCACATAACAATTAGGACAGAGTGATTGAATAAGGTACATAAGTGATTTATAAATGTCGAGGATATTTCTTTATGAAAGTTTGGGAAGAAATAAGATTTCTCTTCTTAATATTAATGAAACCTTTTTTTGGTTGTAGGAAATTGATGTAAGTAAATAGGCTAAGCTAAAGCTTCAATCGCATCATGACATCCAATTTTGAGGTTAGGCAAGATATCAGTAAAAGTTGTAAGAGAATAGTTTGTGTTTGAAGGAAACAATGAGTATAAAAATAATGTTGCTCTTAAATGCATGAAAACAAGTATATTGATATAGTTCAGCAAACAAATTATGCTTTTATCCAATTAAAATAATGATCAAAATATTATAAAATTTATAGTTATGCAAATGGTTAAATTTTTTGGTAAATTGCATTGAACTGATGGAATTATAATTTATAAGATTTTATTAGCGTATAATAAGAATATATGTTTTTTTAGTACAAATATTGGAAATGAGATAAGAAACAAGTTATAGAAAAATAGATTATAATCCATAAAAAAATTATGGGAGAAAAGAAAGAATTGAAATGCTCTTTATTGTAGATGAAAATTTAAAGATGATACTTACAAATCAAATATTGAATATATTGAGATTAGTTATAATATTTTTATTTTTTAATGATTTTCATATGGTTAATATTTATTCGGTTTGGCAATATTTATTTTTTTATTTTGTTGTTTTAAAAAAAAAAAATTTAAATTTTTAAATAAAAAAATTACTTAATTTTTTTTTTTTATGTAAGTGAAAAATGAATGGTTTTTTTCACTTTCACTGAATATATATTATTCATAGAGATTTGACTCTTGCGAATATTTTGATAAATTTCAAATGCAGCCATATTCATGTAAAAATTGCAAACTTAAACTATGATAACTATAATAAGATGATCGATTGTTCGTTTTCTTTTCACGCCATCATAAATTATATTTTTTATTTGCTAGAATGTGTTTTGACTCTGTATTGCTTGATTAATTATGTTCGAAGTCGACAATCAATGAGTAATAAATTGTCTATGGAAAATTTAATTATTTTGCAAGACAAAAATTGCTCACGATTCATTGCGAGATATCGACCATTTTTATCAAACGACACAGTTAAAATGCATCTCAACAATAAAAAGTATTATTTATGTTTGTGTGAAAAAAAAAATAACAAATAAACATTTTACCATGGTTATCATAGTTGAAGTCTGAAATTTTTGCATTAAGATAATTGTGTTCAAAATTTAGAAATTTATTTGTAAGAGTCAAATTTCTATTAATAATATGTTTTCGGTTAATGTGAGAAAGACCTATTATTTTTTCGACAGTAAAGAAAAAAATTGATTAGTTTTTTCTATAAAAGTTAAAAAATATTTTTTTTTTAAAACAACTTAAGAAAAAATAATATATTACCAAATTTAATATATATAAATTATATAAAAATCATAAAAAATAAAAATATTATAACTAACCTCAATATATTCAATGTTTGATTTGTAGGAATCCTCTTTGAATTTTGATTTATATTAGAGAATATTTCAATTTTTTCATTCTCACATAATTTTTTATGAATTGTAATTTATTTATTTTTAACTCATTTGTTATCCCATTTTTAATATTTGTATTGAGAAACATATATTTTTCTTATATGTTAATAAAGTTTTGTAAATTATAATTGCATCGGTCCAATGTAATATATCAAAAATTTTCAGTGTTTGTATGACCTTAATACTTTATAATATTTGGATCATTATCTCATTTTGATAAAAGCATAATTTCTTATTGAATTATATCAATATACTTATTCTTCATGTGTTTGAGAGCAATATTTTCTCTATACTCATAGTTTATTTCAAACACAACTATTCCCTTATTGTAGTGCTACTCCAACCTTGTCATGACAAAAAGGTAATATGGTCTTGGATCTTGGATTGCAAGTGAAACCAAGTAAGTATACTTGATACTAAATGTTAGTTAATGTAACTAGAAATATATGTTGCATTAAGTGAAATACTATAATGTTAGTTAATGTAGCTAGAAACATATGGTGCATTAAGTGAAATACTATAACGTTAGTTAAGAATCTTTGACGAAATTTTGCTATTGATTGATGGTTGTAGATGACAATTGATGATGCTCTTATGTTAGCTTAGATGGTTCACAATATATTGATTAGATGATGGTTAATGACATTAGTGTTTCTTTTTTATCTATAATAGTTAATTTTTAATATTAAAACTGAGAAATTACATCATTCATCACATTGTTCATGAGAGAGTATTATTGCACTAGCTTGTAGCTACCATTCACAGTTTTATGCATCTACTGCATTACAAAACAGTCCGTAATTTTCCTACTTGGACCTTAAATACTAACATCCTGCATATATCTATAAAGATGAACTAGATGTATATTCATGCTTCACAAAAAAGACTAGACCTTTATCCTTCTTGCATCTTTCGGTTTTCCTCCATTTGCTTGAGCAAATCCGACATTTGACTGGAGAGGTCTTTTACACTTCTGGAACTCTTATATCTATACATCAGTCATTCCTAACCCTTTCATTTGCAATCCAATTCCACCTCACCAATACATCCATTTATAATTTATCTTTAGGGTTGTGTAACAAAATTTCAAAATTGTAGACTACATCTTTCATCTGCATCTTCATTCAGCCTTCACTAACTTGCTTCGCCTTTGTCCCCTTCTTTTCTTGGGCACATTAAGCTAGAAAACTCTGTTCCTTTCTTCTTCTTTGGCCCTAACCTTCTCCAGCTCAGATTTCACTTTCATTCATTTTTAGCTATATCCTCCACATAAGCTTTTTTGTTCACCTTTCCCCATCAGTGCATAAATGGAAGCCGTCCATAGATTTTGCCCTCATTTTCATCTTCATAGCACTCTTGATAGTCAAATCCAATCCCTGGCACCGCCCATTCAAGAATCTACTCCAATTCCGTCAACAAATCATTGTCAAACAACAACATTATAATTCTCCTAACCTCTATTTCCAGTTTGCCAAGTTGAAGAGCCCAGGCTATTATTATAAATATGACATCTATGTTAGTTCACCATTTTATCTTCCTTTCCTAGAACTGACTACCCAGAACTTCAATGCTTGCCTCTGCAATGCTCGCCTCCTTATAAACTAAAATTACAAGCATTCTCTCTTTGGTGATAGGCCCCTTGAAGGCTTTTTGTTGTTTTTTGGTGTCTACCAAGAAAGAGGCCTCCATTGTTGCAACCTGAAGTCTTTCTCAGCGTTTGCAATTTTGAGAAACACAAATCCTTACCTTCTCCTTCTCGAAAATAGGTGCCTTTAATTAGTAATTTATGAGGTCAAAGTTCATTCTTATCTCGAAAAGCTCTCCTTTAAACTCTGTTCCCATCACACATGCCAACCTCATCATATAAATGCTTTGCACCGTCAATTTCTACCTTTTCCTCTAATCATTAATACATCTTCATTTAGACTTAGAGAATATAAGTCAGATTCGGGACACATCACTAAAGTCACGATCACCACCGATGACCTCATCCTATTTAACTTTTGCAACAAGTCATAAGGCAAGTTGTGGAGAGCGCCAACAACTATATTTTAAAAAAAACCTTAATTAAAGATTTCTGATCTCAAGTCCAAACATTTAATTCTGAAACATGGTTTGCCTATCAACTTTGAAGTCTTCAAAAAATATCTCATTTTCTTTCCTCAAATGAGAGGCCCACTTTGAAATAACATCTGCTTCCATTTTTCCCTCTTGCTTGATTTGATTGATTTTAAAATCAAGGAATGTGTGAATTAAATTATTTATTTCTACAATAATACTCTCCAAATGCTAGGCTTTGGCTTCCCCATTCTTAATTGTAGTAACGATTATATGAGAATTGCCTTCAATGTGAATTCTCATTGCTTTAACTTCACAACCCACTTGGAGTGCTAATAGAGCCGCCCTTGCCTCAGCTACATTATTGGTTCCATCGTGGAATCTCTGTGCAGCTATGACAACCAAATCACCTTTCCAATTTCTAACTATTATCCTTGCACCAGATGGGCCAGGATTGCCTTTTGAGGCTCCATCAAAGTTCACCTTAATCCAATCTTCCTTTGGTTTTTCCCAAGCTACATCCTTCACCTTGTTAATATTAACCTTGTTTCCACTTAAATTCCCATTTTTGAAGTTCAAACAAGGCCAGCCAGCATGAATCCTCATGTCATCTGTTGAGTAAACCAATTCACCCTTCCTATTTACTAGGGCCTCCCCCTTGACTTCCTCAATGGAGATATTAATTCTACATTTAACTCTGTCAATTGATTCCTCGTTGCTCTGAAAAATTCTTTGGTTCTGCTCCTTCCAGATCTCCCATATGATTATGGATCCAGGCATATTTTCCAGAGAGGAGACAATGATTTTTTTTAGGAGGAATAGGTTAGCTCTCAAAAACATCTTTAATTTTGTGTTGCATTGGTCCCACCCATTGTAATTTAGATTTTACCATTAGCCAACACTCGCTTGCAAAGGAACATTGGATAAGCAAATGGTCCACATCCTCTGATGCAGATTTACACAACACACACATAGTGGGTCCATGATAACCAAATCTTTTCCTCCTTTCTGCAGTCTAAATTCGTTCTTGCATTGCAAGCCAAGCAAAGCTTCCTGCTTTTGGTAAGTAGTCTTTATCCCAACACAGCTTAACCGACCATCCATTGAAAGCATCATCATTCTCTAAAGATCTATATTCCACCTTTACCGAGTAGTGCCCACTAGTAGCAACACACCAAATAATTTTATCTGGTTTTGCTGACCTTAATACATTCCTTTCATGAAACAAGGCATTCATAATAAATTTATGATTCTCATTTAGACTAGAATTATTTAAACTTTTCCATGTCCATTAAGGACCTAAAGAGGTGTCCCTGATTTCTAGATAATCTACAACCTTTATCACCCCATTTGTCTAGTAACAATCTACTCACCTTATCAAATTTGGCATCATTCTTTAATGTTGGCAAGCCATTCCATGAGTCTCTCCAAAAGAGAGTCTTTTTTCCATCTCCAATCTGCGATGAGATATGATCAATTACAACTTTCCTGCAATCCAATATAAAATTCCATGCAGCTGACCCTCTAGGGGGATGTTATGGTTAGTATTCTTTCATTTTCCAAAGAATCTAGATATGTAGACTTCACTATTTTCACCCGTAGTCTTTGGGGTTGGTATAAACACTTCAGACCAATTTGGCTCCTAGAGCTTAGTTCATTCTTTTCCAATTTTTGAGACCAGCCCCACCCTTATATTTATTTTTGCATATCTTACCTCAAGATAACAAAAGCCCACTTATCCTCCTCCCCATTACCATTCCAAAAGAATTTTCTCATCCATTTTTCAATGTCATTTATGACTTTATTAGGGATCTTTAGGTAGCTCATTGAATATAGGGGTATGGCAGATATTACTGTTTTTAAGACGAGGATCCTTCTTGCAGAAGATAGCCATCTTCGTTTCCAACCTTCCATTTTCTTAAAGCAACTATCCATCGGATCTTTCCATAAATGTGATTTACAAGTTCCTTCAAAAAGTGACACCCCCAAATATTTCCCAGCTATCTTATCCATTCTGATATCCAAGATTTTGCATAACTGTATTTGTAGTTCCAAACTTGTATTGAAGAAGTAGATTTCAGAATTTCTCCAATTCACACATTGCCCTAAAGCTGCATTGTATCTATCCAGAGTTGCTTTGATGACTCTTGCCTCCTTTGCTGTGGCATCTCCCATAAGGTAATTATCATCCACAAATTGTAAATGTGATGTGGGTTCAATCGCTTCTGCAATAGTTATACCTTTCCACAAACCACCTTGTTTTTTACTGGTTATTAGTCTCCCCAATACTTCTGCCATAATTATAGAAAGAAAAGGTGAAATGGGATCACCTTGTCTTATACCCCTTGATGTGTCAAAGAAACCTTGTGGGCTACCATTTACGAGGATAAAAATTCTAGGAGTGTTTATACAACTTGCAATCCATTTCAGCCATGCCTCCCCAAAACCAAAATTCCTCAAGATATCAATAAAAAATTCCCTGTTTACATTATCATAAGCTTTCTTTATATCCAATTTAATCATCATCTTCGCTACTTTTGCTTTTCTAACTATATGAATCACCTCATGAGCTATTATGATCCCCTAAAAAATGGACCTATTTGGGGCAAAACCACTTTGTTCCAGGGAGATGATAAACTCAAGAAGAGCCTTAGGCCTATCAGCCACAACTTTGGCTATGACCGTATAGGTTGTATTACACAAAGCTATAGGCCTGAAGTCATCAAAGGTTAAGCTTTCCACTTTTTTTGGGATCAGAATGATTAAAGTCCTTTAAAATAAAACCTCCTACCTGAGATTCCTCCACCACCTCCCACGAATCTTCTCCCAGAATGTCCCAAGTTTTTTAAAGAAGATGGCTAGGAAACCATCTGGCCCTGGAGCCTTATAACTCCCCAACCCAAAGAGTGCTTTCCTTAGCTCTTCCTTGGAAATCGGTTTCATGCTTCTGTAATATGGGGATTGATAGGATCAGGGAGGAGTTTTGGAAACCTCGGTAAATATGAGTCCATTAGCTAGTTTTTCGTAGGTGGGGCAATTGCTCCACTTGTCGTATGGCTGATTCAATTACACAAGCTGTATACTAACAGGATTCATTTTTAACTTCGTTATCTATAGATACAAGAAAGATTGGTGGCAAAGGCATAATTACGTGCTTTCAGCTGGGCTAGATGCAGGATTGGCATTCATGGTAGTGCTACTGTATGTGTGTTTGGGATTGGAAAATATTTCCTCGAATTGGTGGGGAGAAAATATGGATGGATGCCTTTTGGCATCATGCCCCACTGCCAAGGGCATTGTAGTTGAAGGGTGCTTTGCATTTTAAATAAAATATTTAAACTTTTATATAGTAGAGATTTCATTTAGTTCTTGCATGTTGTATCATGAGGTTAATATCACTGTCTCTTCAGAGATTCTTGACATTATTATGTGCTATTATGAGGAGTAAAAGATTGGGTGCCTCAATTTGACTTCCACCCATTTAATGAAGGTGCCTGTCAGTACACAACAGTCTATCCTGCTTAATGTGTACTTTGATGGTTCCCTAAGAACCACTCCAAATCTGATAAGAGCTCAGATGACTTTGAAAAAAATTGCAGATTGCGGAGCTTAGATCTTTCCTATGTGCCATGTAAACACATTGCCAAGCAGTGTTGTATTGTTCATCTATATTTGTCTTTGATTCTTAATAAGCATCCTTCTTTATCGCTTTGTATTTAATTACTCTGTGTTCTTCTCTTCACTACTATATAAAAAGACTTTGCCACTTGTAAGGCACCATAAATTGAACTCACAAGGTGACAGATTTCTGGGCAATCTCTCTTTTATTTTTCAAACAATAGTATATAAAAACTGTGTATCGACATCTCACAGCAGAAGGAAAACAGAGGGAAGCATATTTCATTTCAATAATAGCTTTATGGAGTCACTTCTCAATGTTTGCCATGCTGAAAGTACATGTTGCTCTAAAGGAGCTGAATTATCCTTTCAAAAATGTAGGAAAAAATAGAGAATTTAGGGATTAATTACGACTTTTGTTAATGCCAATGTCATTTCTATATCAGGTTCTCTCATTCGCTACTAGTTTACAAGCTAAACGTTACCTTTTGTGTTTTGAAGAAACATCTGCAGACTCCATTTCACGAGCATGTGCTGATGATGAAAGTGGATTCCCTTCCCAGATTGTTGCTTTTCAGGCAACATAGCCGCTCTAATAGAAATATCTCGGGTACTACAAACATGAAAGTTGAATGGTTTTGGGTAGAATGTTATGGCAAAATATATTGTTTTGCCAAGCAAACTAAGGGATGTACCTTACAATGTTTAGATTGATAACCCTTTTTATTTCTGACTTTCTTGAACGTGTGGGGAGAACAGTATGAGCTAGGCTGCAAGAGGACAGGGAAAGAGTAGAATGGACATCCATCAAAGCATAAAGGATAGAGGAGTTCTGTCAGACCTGCAACTTATGTTCTTTTGTGAGTAGATATTCAATCTTAAAATAATTTTTTAAAATAATTGAAATTTTATTATTAAATTCTTTTAAATTAATACAATAGTCATATTCATATATTATATTTGAAAATAATAATTAAATATAAATATAATTAAATTATTTTCATTATTATATATAATATTGAACATACTTATCTCGTATTATTATTATATGTTTTATAATTTATAATCTGTTTTCGTATAATATAAATAAAAAATCACTAGCTTATATATATATATATATATATATATATATAAGCTAGTAGCAGATAGGGATTGATTAACACATTGAATTAATTAATTTGATTAGGGGTTAGCATTTAGCGTTAGGGTTAGAGTTTGGTTTAGATTTATTATTATGATTAGAGTTAGGGATTAGTGTAAAAGTTGGGTTTATGGTCATGGTTACGAGGAGAATTAGGGTTAGGATTAGGGTTTTAATTATAATTACAATATAATGGACAAGGGTCTAATTTGCAATTAAGATAATGATAAATTATAGAGTTTAGATTATCCATTATATTGTCAAACAATTAGTACACATTGAAGCAATACTGGAGATAATTTGTGAACATCATCTAATAATTGAATACTTAATATTCACTGAAACAAATTTTGACATAATGCATCACAACAATTAACAATTTATTACCTAATAGTCATTCCAAAATTGGATATAATAAAAAATACAATTTTTGAAAATTTTGCAAACACATTGTCAAATAATATGTAGAATACCTTCATTTTTTTAACCATCGGTGCACTGGTAATATTTCTACATTTCTAGGAAGATCTTTACGAACTTTAATTGACAAAGTAGACTTCACGACAAATAATGTAGGCACCCCATAATATGTGTGCAACAACCTGAAAGATGGAATGACTTGGTGTATTGTGAATGTGATGGTGTAATCAAACTCAAGAGTAGCAATCAACCATTCCTTGAGTGTGCCCTTGTGATAGCTAATTTTAGATTCTCCTTTAAGAAATTTCATAAACTTTAGATCGAGTTCATCAGAGAGAGTGTGCTTCCTAATATTTACTGTTGGCCTGATGGTGATTTTAAAAATGCATCCTGCAAGATAAAGATCACGAATCTTGCAGTACAAAGCATTTGACCATCCACATAAATCTACAATCTCAATTTGTAGGTGATGAAACTTCACATCTAAGTTCATCTACACCTTCGTTCTATAATAGAAGTTGAAGTATACAACATAGTTATAAAAATTAATTTGAGTGTTCCTTGGTCCATTGTTTTTAATTCGATTGACCATTCTATCCCTTAGCCAATAACGAACACTCAGTTCCTCTATACGATGGACGACATTGCATGGAAAAAATAGTTGAAAGTCCTACAACCAATTGGAAACCCATGATAAACGCAATTTGTCTGACATTTTGGTAAGCTAGATGGAAATTATTAATACCATTTATATCATAATGAAACATGACAAGGAATATAATTTTTGAAACTAAAGAAATGTTGCATAAAGGATAGTAACCATTAAGAAAATGCATGTTATCAAAGAAACATAAAATATATTTTATGTGATAGTCCCCATCTGTAATGAGTATTTAGTAAATAATTAATTAAATAATTGACTAAAACGGATATACTACTCTTATTAAATAAATTGAATGATTAATAGAACAATTAATCCTTGGTTAGATAAATAATTACTAATTAATAAATAAATAAATTGAACATTAATCAAATTTTAGTCAGTTGTATGTATATAAATAATTATTATTTATCAATAAATAATACTCACCAATATTTGAACGATTCATACAAAACAATTATTAACTAGCAGTTGCATGTTTTGTACGTGCAACGATGAGCCGATAGGAGTTTTTATTATCAAGAAAGTGATTTTTCAAGTACAATGCGAAAAGTAGATCATTAATGGTATGTAGAAGGAATTTTGGAAAGAATAGATAACAATCCTTAGGGCATGAGGTTTTCTTGTAAATTATATTTGTTCACATTTGTGTCAAATTTGTTACTAGTTTATTGCATAATATTGATAGAAAATAAATGATAAGTGAAACACAAAATAACATTCAATTTTGTGAAGGAAAGACAATATAAAATTTGAGAAAAATATGTCATATAAAATTTATTACATTTTGGATCTCCCTTTTCCTTTAGAAGGTCCAATTTTGTTTTGTTTTGTCTTCCACTAGCTTGTGTGATACCTGCATCACTTATCCTTCATGACCAAGATCACTGTATTAGTTTTAGTTTTTAATGATAAAGGAAACCAAAACATATTTAAAAATAATTATCTTTAGATTTAAAAAATATATCTATTATCTAATCAAGAACATTTGGATAAAAGAATCATTCAAACAATAAAAGCTTATTATATATTAATTAACCAATAACCATAAGCTACTTGTATCTTTCATATATTAATTAGAAAGATTGATTAATTATAAAAATTATAAGTAAGATGAAACTAAACACATTATATTTGTTAAATTATTTATTATGTACTCATTGCTTTGAGAGACATTCATAATATTACCATCATCTATATTTTAGAATAATAACTATTTTTGATAATAAAAAAATATTATCTTTCAACTCTTTTCATTTATAGATTTTTTTTTTATTTTCTTATATTAACATACCTATAAAATTATATAACTTTATATTAATTTTATAGAAAAAATTGTTACAAGTAGTGGTTGTCGTTGCACCAAAAGATCGACCTGTTAATGTCCGATACAACTACTAGACTTATAGAAGACACAGGAGGCTGTTAGACCATGTCATGAATCCTAATGGGAGCGCTGGCCATTTTTTCAACAATCTCCCCCTCAGCGTTACCTGAGGGGATTCGAACCTGTGACCAAGCTCTGATACCACTTGTTACAAGTAGTGGTTGTTGTTGCACCAAAAGATCGACTTGTTAATGCCCAATACAACTACTAGACTTATAGAAGACACAGGAGGCTGTTAGACCATGTCACGAATCCCGAGGGGAGCGCTGGCCATTTTTCCAACAAAAACATAATCTAAATAATATGTATTGTAATTAATAAATAAAAGCATTTGCTATTTATACTATTAAAAAAAATTTAAATGAGAAAAAAAAACAATTTTATATTATTTGAAGAAATTTAGAAAAATATTTTAGTTTTCAATATAAAAAGATCAAATAAAAAATCAAATTAATTTGTAAATTTATAAAAATATTTTGTTATTTATCTGTCATAATCTTTTTAAGATACAAATATGCTAATAGATAACCTACATTTGTTTATAAAAACATACTTATAAAATAAAAATAAAATAAAGTAACAGTTTAATTATTTTGATCAATTGAATTTTCAATTAACTAAATTAGATGATGTGGATAGAAAGATCAAGAATTTCTAAAATTTTATTCATATAATTAAGATAGAATTACTTTTAAAAATAAAATTAAAAAAATTAATATGTCAACAACAAAATTATTTGAGATTTTCTCATACAAAAGAAGAAAATTTGAAATTAATAGTAAAACCATTTTTCCTATTAAAACAAATAAATTTTTAATTTAAAATGATCTTTTCGTATAGTGGGAGGGCAACAAAGTTTTAAGCACCTACGTCAACCTTTGCCAACATCCTATCTGTTGTGATTAAATAGGACTGATCTACACTATGGATAAAATAAAATAAATAATATATTGCAAAAAGTGTCTTATATTAGTGCAATGTGTCTTCGTATTTCCAAAGCTATATAAAGTCTTCATCCCATGAGAAGCTTAATAACACAACAAATACACATAAAAAAATATGTAGAGATTGATATGACAAAAAGAAAGAAATAGATAAAATAAATAATACATCAAATATGACCTTTAATTTGTAGATTTCTCTTATGTGTCTCTTGAATTATAGAGAGAATAGCAGCTTAATATCTAGAGTATTAAACAACTGAAATAACTTTCCAAATCTCTCCCAAAACCTTCCAAAATGAGCACGGATAAGATAAGGAAAAAAAGGTAAGTTGCCATTTTCGATTTGGGAATATTTTCTAATTTCCAACTAAAAATAAGGGAAAACTGAAATGTTTTCCATAGTCGGAAAAGGAAAGTTATCAACTAAGAGGGCTACAATTTTCCAGAAGAAAAATGTCATTTCAAGGAACAAAGCTCCCACAGTAAAATTATATCAATATAAAATAAAATATATATATATGATTTATACTCCTTCACCTAATAATAAAACTACATTAATATGAAATACCAAATATAAATAAATAAATCTATGAAGATATATCAATATTAAAAAACCAAACTTATATGTATATAATTATATTAAAGTAATTCCATCCTAATTGGCCCTCAGATTACATGGAATTGGCTTGGGCCATTGCAAATACGCATGTCCAAATTTCACAGGTACTCCAACAGAGATTAGTCTTGAATGCCTCCTGCTTTCTTACAACTTCCATGGGAAGATAGTTTGCACTGCAATGGCAGCTTGACAGCATAAGTTACGGAATATGAGCAAATCCAATACAGGCTATTAACTAGTGAGAGGCGAAATGAGCATGCTTGCCATTGCGTGGTCCCCAAAATTCCTTCTAGTCCCCAAAATTAACCATCATTTTGCTTGAGAGGAAGAAAGGGAGCTGCACATAAACGTGTGTATTCATCTGTAGGCCGCAGACAAGCTTCATCCTTCTTGTTGGACTTCAGGGATAATTTCCAAGTGAGTAGGTCAAAGTATTGGAAGCCCATGTGTCTGTATTTTACTTGGAAGAAATGTACTAAGGTATGTATGGATTTTTCAAACTTCAATGCCCACACGAACTAATTCGCTATAGCAATGCCAATTTTGATGAAACTTCTCTTTTAAAAGACTCCACAGGTTTATGCCATTCATGAAGTAATGAACACGGATAAGATGGGAAAAAAACTTTCCAAAATGAGCACGGATAAGATAGGGGAAAAAGGTAAGTTTCTATGTGTGATTTGGAATCTTTTTCTAATTTCTAAATAAAAAATAGGAGAAAAACTGAAGTGTTTTTTTCTAGTCAGAAAAGGAAAATATTCCGGTAAGAGGCTGACAATTTTTCAGGTGAAAAATGTCATTTATGGGAGCAAAGCTCCCACATAAAGCCTATCAGCTAAATAAATAAACATGTGCACATACAAGTGCGGGAATCATACAAAACAATTATTAAATAAAAATGTGCACATACAAGTGCGGGAATCCCCGTCAACAAGCGGAAAAGGAAGACAAACATCTAAGCCACAAAGGAAGGGATTTAACCGCAGGCAAAAGTCGTATGGGCGCCAACTATTCCTAACATGCCAACACAGGATAAATGAAGAGGTGTGTCCTAAGGAATACAAGGAGACGTGTTTCCAAGCATTGCACCTTATCACCAATTGTTAATATATAAATTAACATGACGAATAACTGTAGGGGACACGACAAAAAAGAGAAAACAAAATATCCAATTTGGAAAATAGCAGAAATGCAATTGATATATATAAGAGCATAGCATGAGTCTAAAGCAAAAGACCAGGGAATCATATACCATCATAACCACTCAGTAGACATGTATGAATTCCTAACGCTGGTCAATAGTGATGCTATGTCTTATACAAAACTTTAAATACATCTTAGTAACCATTAATAATATGAAATCATACTCCAATCTTATTTTCACTAAACTAGGAAGTCAGAATAAAAAATATATTTTCAAGGAGGGGCTTGTATAAATCTAGCCAATATGATGACTCCCAAGAAAGGGTAGGGATCAACGATCCCGAGCGCCTTGCGAGCATAGACCCAAGAAAGGCTTAAGGGCTTGGATCTGTAAACCTTGAGGGAAAACCTATTGAAGTTGGTATCTAAGCAACCTGGTTACATCTTTTTTATCCTTCTCAAGTTGAAATAATAATAAGATCAACATGATAGTAATAGTCATGGATAGTAAGATCTTTAGACTGTTAATAGATAAATACGTAGCCTTTACTTGTGTTAATTAAATCATTGTATTTTAAATAGTTCAGTCCTAGTATATTAAGTTTAGGACACTTTATGATTAAATCAATCTAACCTACGTATAGGAAACATTATAATTGTTATCAGAGCATTCGTCTTGCCATCCTGTTAATGCAATGAAGCCAAAGGACACAAAGAGCCTTAGAAAGGGAGAAAAGAAAACTAATAAAAAAAATATAACCCATAACAAAACAATTCGATGGGTGAACTGACAGGTGAAGAGATGAGGGCATTTATGGAAATAACAACCAAGACATTAATGGAACAAAATGAAAGGGCCCAAATCCTCACACAAACCTTGCAAAACATGAATATCTCAATCAACAATCTAAGGTCACATCCTGGTGGAAGGGACGTTAGTGAAAATCATTAGGAAAATAATAGTAGGTCATCCACACCTCAGATCATGAAACCATCCTTCCTACTAAGAAGAGATAATCAAAGAGAGGAAGAAGAAATCAGTCACCTACATAACAACATGAAGGAACTGGCAGAAGCTTACACCAATTTAAGACCTAAATTAAGGAGTATATCATTTAGGGAATATTGTGAAGCTAAGAAACTAGAAACTCCTAAGAGAGAAAGAGGACAGACTAATAAAGACTTAAAACACAAGATAAATAAAGTAAACCTCCCAAACTTTGATGAATCTGGTAAAATAACAACTCATGGATGGCTACAAAAATTAAACACTTACTTAACACTCAACCCCATGACAAAAGAAGATGCAATCCAATATGTTGTCCTACATTTGGAAGATACTACTCACAAATGGTGGCACCATGGCCTTCTCACCCAAGGGCACCAAAACATTACTTCTTATGAAGAGTTCTCTCAAAGACTGGTAAAAATGTTTGACCGTAAGAACCCCCAAAAAGACTTCAAGGATTTGACACAACAAAGACAAACTGAATCAATAGACGAATATATGACTAGATTCCAAAAAAATTGTGTAAGATTTACAAGAGTAGATGAAGAGAGACTAATCTATCTATTTTTAGATAGTCTAAAAGAATCCTTAAAAGGATTGGTCATTGCCCTCAAGCCTAACACTCTAAATGATGCTATTGAAATAGCCCTAAATTTAGAACAATCATCAACTCATAACAAGGTTGAAAACGATCACACCAGAGCCCTCCAAAAAAAGGACCATCACCACATAAGTGACCGAGTCATTGATGAATTTAAAAGGAAAAATTTATGTTTTAAATGTCAAGAACCTTGGGAGAAGGGTCACCGTTGTCATAAGAAAGGGTCAAATAGAAGGAATCCATGTTATAGATGCAATGAAAAATGGGAACCTGGCCATAGATGTAAAAGCCAAGTCCACCAATTAGAAGTGACTTCTAAAGATGAGAAGGAGAAAAATCTCAACAAGAAGGCTAAATATGATGACGACGAGCAAGTAACTCTAGAAACTATCACTTCTCAAAATTCCAAACACCATCCCTTCCGTATAAAAGGTACCTTGAGGGGACAAAAAGTTATCGCCTTAGTGGATAGTGGAGCTTCTCATGATTTCATAAGTGAGAATTTGGTGGCAAAAAGGAAATTAGAGACTAAAGGTTCTATTTTAAAGGGTTTTCAACAAGAGCTTTGGTCAAATGCACAAAAAAACTACCTCAATTGGAAATGCTTGTGAGAACACACCCCATTAAGGAAGACTTTTATGTGGTACCGCTAGATTTAGACCTGATATTGGGCAACCCTTGGATATATTCCTTGGGATGCTTTATATTTGATCTACCCAATTTAACAATATGCTTCCAACATAAAGGGGAAGAAGTGACATTGAAAGGGATACCTAACGGGTCCCCAAAGGTAATCTCTTGCAAAAGGATGGAGAGAATTTTTAGAAAAGGTCAGGGGGAATGAGCAACACAATGCATGATCCTTGATAAGTCTACCCCACAAGGGAAGGCCAACCATATTGATATAAAGTCTTTTCTAAGGAAGCACAAAAAAGTTTTTGATGACATCCCTTTGGGACTACCTCCCAAAAGAGGATTTGAACACATCATAGAATTAGAAAAGGTGCAACACCAGTGATTACCACTCCATACTGACATCCACAAAATTTTAAAGAGGAGATAGAAAAAACTATGAATGAATTATTAGAGTTGGGCCACATTCAACCAAGTTCCAGCCTGTTTGCATCATCAGTTTACTAGTTAAAAAGAAGGATGGGACAATGAGAATGTGTATAGATAATAGAGCTTTGAATAAAAAGACTATAAAAAATAGATATCCTATCCCTAGAGTGGATGAACTTATTGATGAACTCCATGGAGCCAAGTATTTATAAAAAATTGACTTAAGGTCAAGGTATCACCAAATAAGAATGAGAGAGGAGGATATTCCAAAAATAACATTCATATGCCACTATGGGCATTTTGAGTTTTTAGTCTTACCCTTTGGGTTAACCAATGCCCCTGCTACATTTCAGTCCTGTATGAATCATACTTTCAGAAAGCAACTTAGGAATTTTTTGTTGATATTCTTTGATGATATCCTCATATATAGTAAAACTTGGGAAGATCATCTTAAGCACATTGATGAGGTATTGGGAATTCTAGATCAAGAATCACTTTATGCCAAAGCTTCAAAATGCAAATTTGGATTAAAAGAAATTCTATACTTAGGTCACAAGATTAGAAAACAAGGTGTAAGTGTTGACGAAGAAAAGATCAAAGTCATTAAGGAGTGGCCTAATCCTAGAATGTTGACCCAATTACGAAGATTTGTAGGATTCTGCAATTACTACAAGAGGTTTGTGAAAGGATTCTCAAAACTGGTAGCACCCCTCATAGACCTAACCAAGAAGGGAGTTTTTGGATGGAATGAACAAGCCCAACAAGCCTTTGAAAACCTGAAATAGACAATGAGCTCATGTCCTGTTCTAGCCACCCCTGATTTCTCCCTACCATTCGAACTACAATGTGATGCATCTGGAGAAGGCATCAATGGGGTCCTCATGTAGAATAAGCACCCAATTGCTTTTGAAAGTAGGAAACTCCACCCTACCGAAAGATCTTATTATATTTATGATAAAGAGATGTTAGCAATTATGCATGTCTTGGCAAAATTTAGGCAATACTTGGTTTGTGGAAAATTCGTGGTTAAAATAGATCACAACAGTCTACAATTCATGATCGTCAACAGAAATGGGTAAGAAAATTATAGGCTTATAACTTTGACATAGAATATGTAAAAGGGAAGAATAATGTTGTAGCCGATGCACTGTCTAGAAGGCCCTACTTGTGTACCATAACAAAGATCTAGATTGGAAGCATTCCATCATTGCAGAATATACCAAAGATTCCCATGCCAACGATGTCATGGATGGAACCATACAAATAGAAGATTATAAAGTAGTAGAAGGAATTATCCTATATAAGAATAGAATATACCTTACCCTAGGCTTGAAAGTGAAAACAACAATCATTAAAGAATTTCATGACAGTCCCCTGGCAAGACATTAGGGGTACTACAAAACATACAAATAGCTAAGGGAAAAGTACTCTTGGAAGGGACTTAAGAAGGACATACTTAAGCATGTCCAAGAATGTATGACATGCCAAAGAAATAAATTAGAACAAACACATCATGTTGGCCTACTTCAACCACTGCCAATACCAGATCAAAATTGGGAGAGTATCTCCATGGATTTTATAGTGGGCCTCCCTAAGGTACAGGGAAAAGACTCTATTTATGTAGTAGTGGTCTGCTTAACCAAATACGCCCACTTCATGGCTATACCTACAAAATATAGAGCACCTCAAGTTGCAGATATTTTCTTCAAAGAAGTGTTTAGATTACATGGGCTACCTAGAAACATTGTTAGCGATAGAGATAGAAGATTCTTGAGCATGTTTTGGCAAGAATTCTTTTGTTTGGCAGCCACTAAATTAACACCCAGTACAAGGTATCATCCTCAAACTGATGGACAAACATAAATTGTTATTAAATGGATTGAAGGATGTATGCACCCAAAAATGGTCGCCTAGACTTTGGGCCCCATTTATTTGATTTATCAATCCTGAATCATTTCGATCAATAATCAATATTTTCAACAATATCAATTTCTTGATCAAGTCTTAATTTCGATCATATATTGGATTTTTATCCTTGGGCTAACCATTTATCCTAAGTCTTTATTTGATTAAAAGGAATATTTCCTCCCCTTTTGATTAAATAAAAAGCCCACCTTTCCTCTTATCCTAAGTTGCACAAATAAAGCATTATTCCTATTTTATAAAAGGAAAAAAAGCACTTTTTGTCTCACATGAGGCTCAAAAGTCAACACTTCACTCTCATTGGAGGATGCTTGTGCACATGGATTGCTCCTCTTTCAAGCTCCACCGCCGATTAAGACCTTTTGCCTCTTAATCTCCATGGTCCATTTCACCTCATTTCTTATAAAAGGAGAGCTCTCTCCTTCATTTGCACATCCATTTTTTATGCTATTGTTATGTTGCAGGTTTTGGAGCTCTCTTTGAAGACACTCAAGCTTTGAAGCCTTGACATTTTAGTTGCATTTCATAATAGTTTTGCTTTCATAGTTACATTCATGGCATCATAGATTAGATTTCTTTTTATGCAATAGAATAGATCTCACATAGCTTAATTAAGGGGCTTGGAATCTATTGTACTTCTTTTCATAACTTAGTTTGCACTTCATTTGATAGATTAGTCTTGCACATTCATACTAGTTGCATTTGCATTTCATTTCCATTTAGATTCTTGGAGATATTGGCATTGTTGCCCTTGTCTTCACTTGAATCTCTCATTGCATGGTTGACTAGCAAGGTCACATTCTTGTAGCTCTAGCTGAGAGCAAAATTCATAGTCCCTTGCAACTCCATGCATAGAGAGCTATGAGCCGCTTTGTGAGGCCTCATCCTTGAGCAACCTTGCAAGTAATGGTTCATAGAAGTGCATATTTTAGTGTGTACAAAGGATACTTAAGGAATTACGTTACAAGACAACAATATGCATGGGTAAAATGGCTACACCTTGGTGAGTACTGTTATAATACCACACATCATCTATCTATTGGAATGAGTCCATTCAAGGCATTATACAGTTACGAAGCCACTTCTTTTGGGAATCTAATCTTTCCAGAAAGTAAGGTACCGATAGCTAGAGATTTTGTACAACAAAATATGGACATTATGAGAGTTCTCAAAGATAACCTACACCATGCACGGAACCAACAAAAGATTTATGCCAATTGAAACCGAACAGAACAAGCATTTGAGGTGGGAGATTAGGTTTTCTTGAGGCTACAACCCTATAAACAACTATCCATAAAAATTAGTGGAGTGGAAAAACTTAAGCCACAATTCTATGGGCCCTACGGAGTGATGCAAGAGCATCTTGGGTCCTTGGCAATCCCGTGTCACCAAAAACATATTTGAGTTTGTTTGTGTTGCTCGGTTCCTACTTTGATCGAGTTGGTTCGATTTCCTTTGTTTGCCGGTGTTGGTCGGTTATCTCTTTGGTGCTCAGTGAATTTTCCTGGCCCTCGGTGATGCTTATCTGGTGCTCGGTTGACTTTGCTTATCGATGGGTTTCTTTTGAGTTTCTGTTGAGGCCGACTTGTGCATTGATTATGGGTCACAGATTTAATGCTGGTATCCATCATTGGGAAGCATGTGGTCCCAGATATGACCGTTCCTTCTATTGATTGTGGATCTGAAGGCCAACTCAGTTTGGTAGCCTCTTGTATAAATGTAGTTGTTTGGTTAGAGTTAAGGAAGGAGTTTTTTGGATAGAAGGAAGAAGATAGAAGATTAGAGATTGTTCACAGATCCTCACATGTTTGAGGACTTCTGTAATTCATTGTAATATCTGGCCAAAACTAGGAAGGCCTTACAACCTGACATGTATGAATCAATTTGAAGATAATATATGAAAGATCATGCATTTTTCTCTCTCCCACTATGTTTTTGTTACTTTCGCGTGTTGTTGAGCAAGGTGGTTCAGGTTAGGGTGTGCCATATCTTGGCCCCTCCTGCCCCTCTCTTGCGTCAGGTGGTATCAGAGTGAGGTGAGATCTGGATCTAGGTTTGTGAATCTAGATTTGAAGGTTCCTTCTTGTGAAGCCCTAGTTGAATTATTATGGGGTAGTAGATTGTAATCTAACCTGCACTTGCAGAGGGTTTTCAAGATGGTTCAGGAGGCGAGATGCAGATCCAGGAGTGGCAGACATGTTGAGACAAATTTTTGCTAGATTAGAAGCTATTGAAACAACCCAGAGAAGAGGAAGACATCTTGAAGATGTTAGTGATGATGAAATTGAGGTAGAACAAGGTGATGTAGAACCTGCACCTATGATGGATCAAGGTGAGGAAAGATTCTTGAAGGCTTTGACAAGTCTGAAGTCTACACCACACTTTAATCCTCCTGAGTATGGTGGAAAGTTGGACTCTGATGAATTGGTGGATTGGATCACAGAGATGGAAAAGTATTTTGAGTATGAAAATGTACCTGAAGGAAAGAAAGTGAAAATTGCAAGCACAAAGTTGAAAAGTCATGCATCCTTATGGTGGGAACATCTGCAGCTGGATATAAAGAGGAAAGGCAAAGACAAAATCAAGGTATGGAGTAAAATAGTGAATAAATTGAAAGGAAAGTTCTTACCTTGTGATTATTAGATTAACCTAGTTAGGCGAATGCAAAGTTTGAGGCAAAAAGATAGCTCGGTAAAGGATTATACTAAGGAATTCTATAGATTAGATATCAGATCTAGACATGATGAAGATAATGTGGAAAGAATTGCTAGATACCTGAATAGTTTGAGAGTTTCCATCCAACAAGAAATTAGTTTGGTCAAATTGGAGAACATTGAAGAGGCTTATCAAATTGCATTGAAAGATGAGGAGAAATTGAATAAGAGACATGAGAAAAGACAAAGAGGTAGAGGTGGTAGATTCCCTAGAGGAAGAGGTAGATCTATGGTGAAAATAGTAGATCTGAACCAGAAAAGACAACTTTGGATAAAGGCAAGACTGAGTGGAAAGGTGAAAGTTCATCTAGAGGTGGAGGTAGTAACTACCGAGGTGGTTATAACAGAAGTGGTTTCTGAGGAACTTGATACAATTGTGGAGAAGAAGGACATAGATCATTTGAGTGTACACATACAAGTAAGAAGGCTGGTAGCAGTAAAAATGCTTTGGTGCAAGAAGAGTCACCGAATGAACCTGAGAAGAAAAATAACTTGATGATAAGAAGAGCACTTTGGAATGAAGGTAAAAAGGAAGATCCAGTAAGGAAAATTTTGTTCAAGACCAGATGTAGAGTTTCTGACAAAGTTTGGAAGGTAATCATTGACAGTGGTAGCTCAGAGAATCTGGCATCTGAGGAAATCCTCACAAAGTTGAAATTGAAAAGGTTGGAACATCTGAAGCCCTATCAGATTTCATGGATCAAAGATGAGCATACACTCCTAGTAAGTTGTGAATTTGAAGATTGGAAAGTACTATGATAAGGTGTTGTGTGATATCATGCCTATGGATTGGTTTCATATTTTGTTGGGTAGACCTTGGCAATATGATAGACATGCTATATATGATGGAAGATTGCATAAGTATACTATTTTGGCTGATGGAAAGAGACAAATCTTGTTACCTTTGATGGAAGAACCTATTAGTAAGGTTTGCACATCTTTGAAAGTTTTCTTGATGGAAGGAAGAAAGTTTGTTAAGGATTTAAAGAGAAATGATGTATGTTTTGCTATGATTCCTAACAAACTGAGTAAGAAAATAGAGGATAATGTCCCTAAGGAGATTGATAAGTTACTCACCGAGTACAGTGAAATTATTTATGATAATGTACCTGATGGTTTGCCACCGAAAAGAAGCATTGATCATTGTATGGATCTTATCCCTAGAGCTAGTTTACCGAACAAGGCACCTCATCGGTTGACACCTACCGAGAATCAGGAATTGAACCGACAGATTCAAGATTTTATAGAGAAAGGTTTGGTCAGAGAAAGTTTGAGTCCTTGTGCAGTACCTACGGTATTGGGACCTAAGAAGAATGGAGAATGGCGAATGTGTACTGATTCCAGAGCAATCAACAAGATAACAATGAAGTATAGGTTTCCTATACCGAGAATGGATGATATAATGGATAGTCTGACTACAGCAAAGTATTTTACCAAGATTGATTTGAAAAGTGGGTATCATCAGATTATAATCAGAGAAGGTGATGAATGGAAGACTACGTTCAAGACAAAATAAGGTTTGTATGAGTGGTTGGTTGTGCCCTTCAGTTTAACTAATGCACCGGGTACTTTTATGAGGTTGATGAATGAAGTTTTGAAGAAATTCTTGGGTAAGTTTGTGATTGTATATCTTGATGACATTTTGATATTCAGTCAGACCAGAGAAGAACATTTGTTGCATGTTAGACAAATTTTGTAGAGATTGAAAGAAGAAAAGTTGTTGATAAATCTGAAAAAATGTTCATTCATGAAAGAGGAGATTGTGTATTTGGGATTTGTGATTTTAGCCGATGGCTTGAAAATGGATCCTGAAAAGGTTGAAGCTATTTTGAATTGGCTTACACTTGTGAATGCTAGTGAGGTAAGATCATTTCATGGTTTGGCAAGTTTTTACTGAAAGTTCATTAGAAATTTCAGTTCAATTTGTAATGCTATGACTGAGACTATGAGAGGATACAAAAAAGAATTCAAGTGGACACATGGAGCTGATAAAACTTTTGAGACTCTAAAGCAGAAGGTTGTTGAATTGCCTATTTTGGCATTGCCTAATTTCAATAAGGTATTTCAAGTGGAATGTGATGCAAGTGGAAGTGTAATTGGAGGTGTGTTGAGTCAAGAAGGTAAACCTATTGCTTTCTTTAGTGAAAATTTGAATGATGTGAAAAGGAAATAATTTGTGTATGATCAAGAATTCTATGCTATTATTCAAGCACTAAATAAATGGAGACATTATTTGATACCGAGTGAATCTATGTTGTATACCGATCATAAGGCTTTACAGTATTTGGGTAGTCAGAATAAGTTGAATCAGAGACATATGAAATGGGTTGAGTATTTGCAGAGTTATACATTTGTGATAAAGCATAAGAGTGGAGTCACTAACCGAGTTGTTGATGCATTGAGTAGAAGGAGATCTTTGATGACTGAGATGAAAATTGGAATTCTAGGTTTTGATGACATGAGAGATTCTTATGAATTTGATCCTGATTTTTTTGAGTCGTGGAGAAAGTGCAAAGCACCTATTCAAGATCAACAGAGTACTAAATGGGATGAATATTTTATGCAAGGAGGTATGTTGTTTAAAGGTATTTAGTTGTGTATACCTAAAGGACCTATGAGAACTAATTTGATAAAAGAGAAACATAGTGGTGGTTTGGCTGGACATTTTGGTGTTGATAAGATATTGAATTTGCTTAGGGAGAAATACTTTTGGCCACAGTTGTATAAAGATGTTCAAAAATTTGTGAAAAGTTATGGAGTTTGTCAAGTTGCAAAAGGAGTAAGTCAGAATATTGGATTGTATACACCGATTGTTGTACCTGAGAAACCTTAGATTGACATCAGTATGGATTTTGTTCTTGGCTTACCGAAGACAGTAAGAGGTAATGATTCTATATTTGTGGTTGTGGATAGATTTTCTAAAATGGCACATTTTATACCTTGTAGAAAGACATTAGATGCAGTACATGTAGTAGATCTTTTCTTTAAGAAAATTTTCAGATTGCATGGATTACCGAGGAGTATTATCTCTGACCGAGACAGAAAATTTGTTGGATACTTTTGGAAGACTCTTTGGAGAAAGTTGGGTACCGATTTGAAATATAGTTCTACATTTCACCCACAAACTGATGGACAGACATAAGTTGTAAATAGAAGCTTGGGTAATCTTTTGAGATGTTTAGTTGGAGACACACCAGGTAATTGGGATTTTGTGTTGGCACAAGAAGAGTTTGCATACAATAATTCAGTGGATAGCAGTACTGGAAAAACACCTTTTGAGATTGTAAATGACATACAACTGAGAGGTATATCTGATTTGAGAGACATTGATGATGAAAGAAAGAGAAGTGCTGAAGGAGAAAAATTTGTTGATTACATGAAGACATTGCATGAACATGTGAAACTGAAACTAGAAAAGAGTAATCAGAAATACAAAGACAAAGTTGATAGATCAAGAAGACATAAGACTTTTGATGTTGGTGATGAAGTGATGGTTCATTTGAGAAAAGACAGATTTCCTGTTGGAACATATGGGAAGTTGAAGATGAAGAAGTTTGGACCTTGCAAGATTTTGAGAAAATTTGACAATGGAAATGCATATGAAGTTGAGTTACCCGATGACATGGATATTTCACCTATATTCAACATTGTTGATTTATATGAGTTTTATGAATCTAAACAAGACATGGCAATAGCGATGGATTATATTTGTTGGAAGATCCTGAGAAGTAGAATGAAGAGATTGAGCATATTTTGGAACGGAGAATTGGTAGAAGTACAAGAGGAAAATAGTATATGGAATATCTAGTAAAGTGGAAGAACAGATCGATTGAAGACAGTTCTTGGATTTCATAGTCTGAGTTGGATGCAGCTCAGATCATACCTGCTAAATGATTCGGAGAATCATTTTCAAATAACCCCAGGTGTCTGATGTAGGAGCATCTCAGGTCCTTGGCAATCCTATGTCACCAAAAACATATTTGAGTTTGTTTGTGTTGCTTGGTTCCTGCTTTGACCGAGTTGGTTAGGTTTCCTTTGTTCACTGATGTTGGTCGATTATCTCTTTGGCGCTCGATGAGTTTCCCTGGCGCTTGATGATGCTTGTCTGGCACTCGGTTGGCTTTTCTTACCAACAGGTTTCTTTTGAGTTTCTTTTGAGGCTGACTTGTGCATTGATTATGGGTCATAGATTTAATAATGGTATCCATAATTGGGAAGCATGTGGTCCCAGATCTTACCGTTCCTTCTGTTGATTATGGATCTGAAGGCCGACTCAATTTGGTAACCTCTTGTATAAATGTAGTTGTTTGGTTAGAGTTAAGG
The DNA here is from genome assembly GCA_027943335.1 of Chamaecyparis obtusa. Classification (NCBI taxonomy): domain Eukaryota; kingdom Viridiplantae; phylum Streptophyta; class Pinopsida; order Cupressales; family Cupressaceae; genus Chamaecyparis; species Chamaecyparis obtusa. The sequence goes on from BSBK01000041.1 coordinate 311,122, forward strand.
GAGGAGTTTTTTGGATAGAAGGAAGGAGATAGAAGATTAGAGATTGTTCACAGATCCTCACATGTTTGAGGAATTCTGTAATTCATTGTAATATCTGGCCAAAACTGGGAAGGCCTTACAGCCCGACATGTATGAATCAATTTTAAGATAATATATGAAAGATCCTGCATTTTTCTCTCTCCCACTATGTTGAGCAGGGTGGTTCAGGTTAGGGTGTGCCATATCTTGGCCTCTCCTGCCCCTCTCTTGCATCACAAAGTTTTGAGGAAAATTGGTGAGGTAGCCTATAAACTAGAGTTACCTGAGAACAGTATAATCCATAACGTCTTCCATGTATCATGACTAAAAAGGGTGCTTAGTCAACAAATTACCCCATGTGAAGAACTACCTCCACTTGATGATGAAAGAAAAATTATCCTAGAACTAGAAAGGGCTCTTAACATGAGAGAGAGAATAAATTAAGGAATAAAACCATTCTGGAATACTTGATTAAATGGAAAGGCCTATCGGAAGAAGATGCAACTTGGGAAGGAGCATAAATCTTTGAGCACTCAAACCTTAAATTGCTTGAGGACAAGCAAATTTAGGAGGGGTGGACTGTGATAGTCCCCATCTGTAATGAGTATTTAGTAAATAATTAATTAAATAATTGACTAAAAATGATATAGTGCTCTTACTAACTAAATTGAATGATTAATAAAATGGTTAATCCTTGGTTAGATAAATAATTAATAATTAATTAATAAATAAATTGAACATTAATCATATTTTAGTGAGTTGTATATATATAAATAATTATTATTTATCAATAAATAATACTCACCAATTTTTGAACGATTCATACAAAACAATTATTAATAAATAAACACGTGCACATACAAGTGTAGGAATCATACAAAATAATTATTAAATAAACACATGCACATACAAGTGTGAGAATCCCCATCAACAAGCGGACAAGGAAGACAAACATCTAAGCCACGTAGGAAGGGATTTAACCGCAAGAAAAAGCCGTAGGCACCAACTATTCCTAACATGCCAACGCGGGCTAAATGAAGAGGTGCGTCTGAATGAATACAAGGAGACCTATTTCTAGGAATCACACCTTATCACCAATTATTAATATATAAATTAGCATGACGAACAATTGCATAGGACACGACAAAAAGGATAAAATAGAATATCCAATCTGGAAAATAGAAGAAAATGAATTTATATATATAATAGATCATAGTGTGAGTCTAAAGAAAAAGACCAGGGAATCATATACAGGTTCGTAACCACTCAGTAGACAGATATGAATTCCTGACGCTGGTCGATAGTGATGCTATGTCATATACAAAACTTTAAATGTGTCTTAGTAATCATTAATAATATGAAATCATACTCCAATCTTATTATTATTAAACTAGGAAGTGAGAATAAAAAAATGTTTCTAGGGAGGAGCCTGTATAAATCCAGCCAATAGGATGACTCCCAAGAAAGGGTAGGGATCAACGACCCTGAGCGCCTTGCAAGCATAGACCCAAGAAAGGCTTAAGGGCTTGGATCTGTAAACCTTGAGGGAAAACCTATTTAAGTTGGTATCTAAGCAACCTGGTTACATCTTTTTTATCCTTCTCAAGTTGAAATAATAATAAGATCAGCATGAAAGTAATAGTCATGGATAGTAAGATCTTTAGACGGTTAATAGATAAAAATGTAGTCTTTACTTGTGTTAATTAAATCATTGCATTTTAAATAGTTCAATCCTAGTATATTAAGTTTAGGGTACTTTATGATTACATCGGTCTAACCTGACAGATAGGGGACATTACATTTTATCAACTTGATATCTTCACACAAATTTTTTTAAAGGTTAATATATTAAATCATTTTTTAAAAATTATATTTAACATAAAGTGATATAAATAAAAGATCATAAAAAATAAATGTGGCCATTGACTTTAATGTAATGATATTAAAAATGATGTGGGGTTATATTAAATGTCTATTTACATATTATGCATGTTAAAAATATATTTATAACATTTCAAATGAAAGTTATAGTAGCATAGAAGTAAATGAAAAATATTGGGCTGCTTAAAATTATGTAATATTTTTCTATCATTTATGTTTGTTCAATGTAGACATTGTGAAAGCATACAATACTACAAAAAATGTTACAAATTATTAAAGTGGGGGAAAAAATTTGTACTAAATGCATTGGAGAAATGCATAAAAAATAACATATTACTTCAATTATCTTCCAAGCACTTAAGTCTATTTTCTTCATCATTACGCTTGACAATCTGTCTACCCTTTTTCATTTTCTCATAGAGATCATATGTGAATGGAGGCATTATTCTTAGACACTATATAGAGATTTTACATGAGAAACTGCCACAAATGTCAATCTTGTTCTTTCTCTTGGCCCTCTATCAATTGTCACTTTTGGAAGAGTCAATCCCTGAGATTTATGTACAATTAATGCCCATGCCAATCTTAATGGAAATTGAAGTGTTCTACCCTTTTGTATTGTTGTTATTGGAATTGTTTTTGGATGATGATCTTCAAATAGAAGTCTAGAATAATTATCAAACTCAACCATAAAATATGTTGGAGGTTCAGGCGGAGCACTACCTTGTTTGTAGACAATCTTTCAAATGTACCCTAGAGCTCCATTTACAAGACCTGCTTCTATCCATAGATTTGAAGTTAGCATGACCCTAGAATCCTTAAAGATTAACAACTCTAGATGAATCTCATTATTTGAACAATCTTCTGATGTATTACCACTTCCTTCTTTTGTTGCAGTGCTACGTGCAATAGGATGCTTCAATGAATGTAGCATTTTATTATTATGACTATGAACATTTTCATTTGTTGAGAACAAATGGACAACATTTTAAAACTCAGAATTTGTTGTAGCATCTATGTTGATAGGGGTTCTCATCATTAGCAACCTCCAATCATCAATTTGTGGGTTTACATCTCTTACATTTGTCAAAAGTTGACGAAATCTTTGTTGCTCGACATTTTCCCCATCTTGTCTGAATATCTTATCTAAAGTAACAACAGTCTTGAATTCCTTCCATAGCAACTTTGCCCGTCTATTACTGTCATATGCCAGTCTATCATTAAGTGGTTGAAGCTAACCCAAATATCCTACCAAAATAATAGATACACCTGAAATTTAATCGACAAAAATAACCATTTTTAAAGCAGTGTATTTTTTTTTATTGTATTTCAATTAATTATTAAACTATATTTTGTACATGAATTACTTTATCATCATGCAAAATTGAAATCTTTACCTCCAAAGCTTATGTCTACAGTTTGTGGGAATGCTTGTCGGAGTTGTGAATCTATGTTTTCCAGCATGTTCTGACCAATGAAGCTCATTTCATCAATCAAAATGTATTTTATATGTGTCATTTCTTCTTGAAAACTGGCGAGCCTTGTTCCTTCTAGTTGAGCAAAATCCCGTATTGTTATTTTTAATTTTGAATGAACCTTAGAGGCTCCTATATTGAATGTTGTGACTCTTGTTGGTGTAATTAATAGAAGGAGAGAACGAGAGGGCAATGCAACATTTTCAAGAGATTGAATAATGGCACCAATTAGATATGACTTTCATGTTCCCGTTGTTCCTTGAATTATCATGAACAATGGCTCTCCATTTTGATTTCTATGGTAGTGTTCCATAATTATGTCGACTGCCTTTTTCTGTTTATCACCAAGAATCATGTAGTTGATGCATTGAGGCATGCCATCATATATAAGACATCCATGATCCTTCATGTTACTTATGAAATTGATTGCTACAACAATGTACTCTTCTCCTTGAAAATCAATAGACCAATTTGTATGTTTGTCAATTTCTCTTCTCCCCAACATGTATATTTATGAACAATGTATGTTTTGACCATGATGCAACCTAGATATAATCCCCCATTCATGTTCTGTGGTATTTCTGTGAATATGTTCATTATCTTTAATTTGAGAATCACTTCGGTTTTCAACATTTTTTGCAGTCATTATACATTCCACATGCCAAGGATTGTAATTGAATGTCTCCCACTTTTCTATGATGGAGTCATCATCATTACCAATGTCTCATTCTATGTCACAAAATGGCTTGTAGAGAAATAACTCTGATAAACAAAAGTCAACCCATTTACCTGACTCACATGAAGGAATAGATGCAAAACTAGGAAACACTCTGATAATTGCTTCTTTTTCCCTTGCCTCCCATTTGTTTTCTCTTCTTCTTTTAGGATTATATATCCATGATCTTGTTGCATCAATTAGTGCTACACCCTCCTTACACAATGGCCTCCTTTTGTAACCATCCATGAAATATTTAGTTCGTTCTTCATTGTTCTCTTCATCATTTTTATTATTTACAGTTACGGGTTTGAACATCTCACATGAGATATTTAAATTAACAAATCTTCTACTGCTCTCTACCAATGGGAGTTCTAATAACATTTGACATGTTTCCTAAGCTCCAATGTCTCTTTCTATAACTGTCTCAATTAGAATCCTCCTATATGCTCGTGCCAATCTATATCCTCTCTCTATAACTGTAGTATATGGTGATTATGTGAATTCACTCTAACATCATTTCTTGTTGGTTCAAATTTCTTTGCACCTGTTTCTATGTCTTCATATAATTTTGATCCCCCAAGTTTAATGGCCAAGAAGAATTATATCTATAATCAATATAAGAAAGTTTTATATTTATTTTATTTACTTTTGGATGTAAATATAATTCAGATATAAATATTACTTGTGATGAAATGATTACCTACAAACCATCAATCCCCTTTCTTTTCGAAGGCATGCACCTTCCTTACAGATTGTGTGTCGTTCTACACAGTTTAGGATCTCTTCATAGTCACGAGTCGGATCCACCTCTACAAGTTGTCTCGTATTTTTTAGACATGGATGTTGTTGAAAATTTAGCAATGCCTACAATTCAAAATAATGAAAATGAGTATATCAATTATATCACATTAGAAATATATCCTAGTATTTATATACATGCATGTATATTTTGTTGATGAGGATCGTCCCTAGGGTTCCATGCTTGAAAAATAGAATGGAAATATCTTTCAACACTTTTTCATTCCTCCTCATTTGACTAGTCAATTATGTTCATATTGGGTGTGCCTTCAATCCATATGAATCCATGCACATGTGGCAACCCCCTATGCTTCCATTCATATCTACACCAAAAGTCTTTGACATTGATTCCCTATTCTAGAATCTCTTTTCTAAAAATTGAGTGTCTTAAGTGCATATAGTGTGCTACTATGTGAGGATAGCTAATAACATTTTATTTCCTCCAATTCTGATTTTCCCTTGGATTAGTTGGCATTGTTCCTAGCATTAGTGCATGCAAATCTGGCCAATACATATCCATTGCACTCAATGTGAAAAATATTGTAGGAGTACCAATTTGATTAAGCACATCTATCAATTTTACACAATATTTAGTCCGGTATGACCTTGTTCCCCTCAATGTTGTCCCAAATCGCATCAATTTATTTGTAGTATTCGAGTGAGGTGTGTTTTCCATATGTTGGCACAACTCATTGATGGTAATTGGCATGTCTTCAAAGATTCTTTTTCCAAACACTGAGGATGAATTATGTGCACGGTGTCTGATTATCATGTTCATCATGAAATATCTAAATCTAAGATGTTTACCAAAATGATGATCCCTATACCGCAATAGACACTTCACAAATTCATGAAGATGAACCTGCCTCATCCGTTGCTCTAACCAGTCACATCTACCATTAGGAAACAATGTTGGAAATGTCATATAAAGTAATCTTGATGTGACATATTCATTAATGGGAGATGCAACAATACTTTGCCAATCTATGAATGATGTTGGATTTGCATCAAGGTTATTAACCCATGCACTAATAATTTTCATTTCCTTTTGGTCATTAGGTGGCCTTGAATCCATTGATGTCATGTTCTCTATTACATTTCCTTCATCTGACTCCATGACTAGACCCACAAAAATAATTTTATTTGCATCCGAATCAAATTCCATATTGACTATCTTTAATTTGCCAAAAATATTTTCATCTGTAATTCTAGGCAGATCATTGAGAGCATTTTCATTAATTCGAACATCAAGGTAAAAGTTTTCATGCTCTACTTTGTATTTGAGTGCTTTGTAGACACAATCCCTATTCACAGTAAAGTTATAGTGTGTCTCGTGTTGATCTCTCCTTCGAATAATAATGATTGACAACTTATCAATTGTATGTGGCAATATATTGGAAACACGTTCTATATTTTGTGGGAAACTTGTTGTGTGTCCTTTATACTTATATTGACCACCGGTTGCATGTGTAACTTGGATTATGGGGTTGACACATGTAATTAACATTTCTCCAACATGAATCAAGTTTGCAAGTTCCCAAGGTTGAGGCCCTGGGTCCATATTATTTGAAGATGAGAATCTTTTTATTCCTCTTTCTTGTTAGCATCTAGTACATACTAGACCTTCTGAGGTGTGTGACACTTTCATTCATAGATAACATTATTGACAAATATAGCACATATTTGGCATTCTAAAGCTATCCAATTGTTGTTGAAATTGCATTTGGAATATTTAGAAATTATCTTGAAGAATCCCATTTGGGTTTTGTGTCTTTTCTAAATTGTCTTGTCTAGCTAAATTTATCCCAATTTGACTTGTATGATGAGGTGTTTTAGGCACACATTTTTTTGTTCTTGAATTCTCATTTTGAATATTCAATTCCATATTTTTGGTCAATAGTTGATTGTACCTCTCACTGGATTCTAAATAAACTTTATGTCTTCCTTGTGTTTGAGAATGAGATACTTCATCAAACATTCGTTGACAACAATTTCTATTCCTATTTCCTTGTTCTCCATTTCCATGTTCCAATTCTTGTACTGATAAGTCCACCCTTCTTCTAGCATAATTATGTCTTTGGACTTCATTACTCCTTGTTCTTTCCTCTTCTCTTTGACCTTCTGTCATTTGTTCTCGTCGTCCTCTTCAATATTCTCTTTGGTATTCTCTTTGATATGCTCTCTATTGCTCCATCTGATATTTCCTCCTTTCCTCGTCTGATTGAAAATTTAGGGCTAATTGACTCATAGCTATAAAGAGAATAAAATAGTCATTTAATGTACTTCATATAATTGGATTAGAAAAGGATTTTGGCATGAAAAAATGGGATTGGATGAGAAATATGTTCGAAGTTATTTTCAAACCAAACATCAAAGAATGTTAAAATTAATATATGAAGTAAAGTAGGTTTTATAATGTTGGTTTATAAAATTCAATAACTTTGGCAACATTGCCTTCTAAATAAGATAAATATTTCTTTAATCAATAGTTCAACAAATCATAGATTGATATAGAAGGAAAACATGCTCTCCATAAGAGAAATACATATATAAATATATGAAATACCAAACGCCCTTGTATCTATAAACATGTTTTCAATTTATTTAACATAAATGAAAAAGAACATAGATACTTTATGTTTGGACTCTATTCAAACATAAATTCCTCAAAATTGTTAACTCAAAAATAAAAGACTCAATTTAATTGTGTCTTAGCAAGATTTCATTATAGTCGTGTAAAAACACGTGGAATTCTTTAGTGATGAAATCACAATTTTCTCCTTCTCTGTATTCCTTATCGTAATGCACGTCTTTCATATATTCATATAACCCAACTGCTTCCCTCCATGTCTCATGAATCTCCCTTGTATAGTCTTCCATTTGTAGGATTTGGAGATCATCGACACCTCCAACATTCAAGCTTGTGGTATGTATTTCGTTGACCATTTTTCTACAACGCTCTAAAATGACTCTTCCCAATTTATCCAAACAGGTTTCGACATTTCCATCTGATTGTATAGAATCGTCTGGAAGCAATGGGCTACCAGTAGTTATTTCTGATTCACTTTGTTCAACATCCATAGTTATTTCTCATATTGATCATATATTAATGGAGGCATTATTCTTAGACACTGTAGAGATTTTACACAAGAAACTGCCACAAATGTCAATCTTTTTCTTTCTCTTGGCCCTATATCAATTGTCTCTTTTGGAAGAGTCTGTCCTTGAGATTTATGTATAGTCAATTCCCATGCCAATCTTAAGGGCAATTGAAGTGTTCTACCTTTTTGTATTGTTGTTCTTGGAATTATTTTTTGATGATGATCTTCAAATGGCAGTACATAATAGTTATCAAACTCAACCATCACATATGTTGGAGGTTCGGGCGGAGCACTACCTTATTTGTAGACAATCTTTTGAATATACCCTAAAGCACTATTTGTAATACCCCAAAAATGGGCTATAAGTTCATTAATCTTCTATATCAACAATTCGAATGAAATCGACATCAAAGTCCTAACCTAAGGCACATCTAAACATCATCAAATCCTAATTGATTATCTTAAATTCTACATCGGAGAATATTCCTAGCAATATTCTTAATTATCTTATTTATCTTTAATTTAATGATTATTTGGCGATAAATCACATTTATCCTAAGTTTGATTAATTGAATATTTTCATATTTAATTAATTAGATTTGATATCTTGCCACTTAATTGTGTAATTAAATTTAATTCTATCTATTATTAATTATATTATTTAATTTTGACAATAAATCCAATATCCTATGAATAATTGATTAAATTTTTATTTAATTAATTAAAGCAAGTTGTCATTATTTAATAATATAGTTTTTAATAAAAGTTTGATAAAATAGTTAATTAACCCATAAATTAATTATTTTATTTTAAAAAGCAGTTAAGTTGAGAATAAATCACTTTATTTATTTATTAAATCATAATTATCCATGTGCACATTCAAGGACCAGTTAAACTCAAATTGGAAAATCAATGCAAGTTGTTAGCTTTTTGAAACTCAACATCTTTTTGAGTTTTAAAGTTTATCTAAACTTCTAATTCGAGTTGAACTATGCTTTTGCATATTTTTGTGACTTAATTATCTGTTATTTAAAAATAACTCAAAAATTAACCTAAGTTATTTGAGTGATTTATGGTTTTTTCTCATGCACCTCCAAAGCCCTGGATTTCTATAAAACCAAGGCTCAACTCTTCATAATTCATATCTCACAAATTGCAAACTTACTCTACAGGAATCATAGCATATCAGATTTGGAGAATTTGCACAATTGGAGCTTGAAAGATAAATTTGAGGATTCGAAGCTTTGTGAGATCAATTTCAAATTCATAGCTTTCATATTATTGTTAGAATTTTCATTCTCATATCACATCATTTCTAGATTAGCATTGCATATCAATTTTCATATTAGCATAGATACATATCAATTTTCATCATATTATTGCATAGAAAATATCAAAAAAAAATAGATTGATTACATTCATATTTCATATTAGTTTGGCATTCCAATCCTTCATTTAGGTGTCATCTAGGTCACTGATCTCGATAGAAATCTGAGAACATTAATCTTGCACCTACTAGAAGGCATTAAATCACTTGGTTAAATTAGATTTCAATTTTGCACGATTTTAATTTTTGCTAACCTCTAATGTTTTACTGAAGTGTTGTGTCTACAGATCAGGTACAATTTTCACACACACATTTCTGGCGCCCACCGTGGGGCCCTGAAATGAGTTTCCAATTCAATTCTATCAATTTCTGTCTATTTCTCCTCAGTTTCTGTGCAAAAATATGATTTTTATTTTTTTGTTCGTACAATCTTCATACGAGTTTCTGACAAAAGTCATATGATTTTGAACCCACTATCGTACGATAGTTGACAGAGTGTCATTTCATCAGGAACCCACTATCGTTTGGAGGCTGAATCATCATTTCATCAGACACCCAGTGTCGTATGAGTTTCTGGACTGTCATCTAGTAATAGACCTAGTGTCGTATGAGTTTTGGCATCAGGTTTCAACTATCATCTGGTAACAGACCCACTGTCGTACGAGTTTCAGTACTAGATTTCAATTGTCATTTCATTTTTGCAGGCAGTTTGTCAGATTTGATTTTTGGATTTTGACTGACAGCTAACCCTAACAATTGAAATTTACTATTTCTGATTGATTTCTATTGGTTTTGATTGGAAAAAGTGCAAGAATTGCTCAAAATCAAGTAAACATCTACTAAGTGCATTGCAAGGATTTCAGGTATTCCACTTGTGCTGATAATATTTTGATTTGAGGCTTAAAATAAATCTCTCATGTGTCTAGCTTGGGTGATTCTTTTCATGCTTTTGTTTTACACACTTGCATAATTGATACTAGGTTGTGACCCCTTAAGGATTCATTAAGTAGTCTCAGATACTTGTGATTGATCTTGATTGCTATCTTGGGTTATTGGACTCACTAATCCATCGGCCCCTCATTCTGCCTCGTGGTTGCAATCTTAGCGCTATAAAGGGGAGGGGTCAACAGGACAGAAGCGTTAAGTGTTCCACTTGGCAACCTTTTTGTGCTTTTAGGAACTCACTTGTTTTCTAAGTTGGGGACTCATTTTTAGCTTGTATGAGGTGTTAAGTGTTCCACCTTGTGGACTCATCTCATATTCGCTTTAAGCGTTAAGTGTTCCTCTTTCTGCTTTTTGGATACTTTTGGTAGATTTGCTTTTGGAAACATACATCTGTGCTCACATAGTAATTAGGCCCTATGAACACTATTCGTGATTCTTGAGAGATTGGATTCCCAGCGAAATCCTTCTTGACGACAGAATCCTTGTAGGTAGGGAGGATACTTAGTGCGTTTCACATTCAACTTGGTTAGTGCGTCTTCTCTTATTGATCGATACATTCTCTCCCAGGAGAGGTTGATAGATCACGTGGGGTAGACATCATGAGCTTTGGTGAATCAAAATCAGTTAGTGCATCTTCCCTTATTGATTGATACATTCTCTCTCCAAAGGGGTTAATAGATCACGTGGGGTTGATATCATAGACCTTGGTGAGACAAACTTTGTCTTAGCATGTCAGATTAATCTGCTTGCTTTGTTTGGGTTAAAAGTGAAGAGGTATCAAAACCTTGGATCTGGAGCCAAGTCCCCTTGTGGTATCATACTGTGAGTCACCTTTAGAGAGGGTTAACCGTAGTGGACAATCCCTTCATAGGGTAAACTACATTGATGAAACCTCAAGCGGTAATAGCCATTTTCACCGTGGTAGTGACGGCCGCTATATAAATGTCCTTGTGGAAGAAATCTCCATGGGTATGGTTCATTGTTGGGTTGTCAGATCTCCCTAGCAGCTCCTGAAGATTAAGTTCTCAGACTGTGTCAAAACCCTGGTGCGCCGGGATTGGAGTTCACCCCTTTGGATCATAAAAGTTGCAAAGTCAAACCATTACTAAAAACCCTAGCGAGGCCAAATTTTCATTTTATAGGGTATATGTGCGTTATTGCAAAACATTTTTGGAACATACACAATTAGCACTTCTAAGGATTAGAATGAATAAGTCACTTGATTGTTCATGCGCAAGGTTGTTTTTGCCCTTGTTCATTGTTTTCAGACATGCATTGAAATCACATGCTTGTTGTTTTGCATGCTTGTTTATCTATCTGGTTATTGAAAATGGACAAATCTGTTACAATCCTCAAATCTGGACATTAAAATTTGCAAACAATTCAAATCTGAAAACTCAAAATTTGCAAAATCTGAAGTAAAATCCTTTTCTGGAGTCAAAAGTCATCTCAGGAGGTCAGAAAGTCATACGAGTTTCCATCAAGTGTCGTTTCATTACAACCTATCTGTCGTATGATTGAGTACCCAGTGTCGTACAAGTTTCCATGCCAGCAAATTCTCAAAGTCAAAATCTTGCAACTGTCGTATGAGATTTTCAACTGTCGTTTCATTGATACCCAACTGTCGTATGATAACCAACCCAGTGTCGTATGAGTTTTGATGCCAGAAAATTCTAAGAGTCAAAATCTTGCTTGCAATTATCGTACGAGTTTTACAACTATTGTTTCACAACATACCCACTGTCGTACGAGTCTGCAAAGTGTCGTTTGGGAAATTTTTGAAAGTTGTCAAAAAATTGTCAGAATTGCCAGACATTTAGCTTTTTCAGCCTAATTTCAAAATCTATCGAACGAATCACTATGTCAGGAACAGAGCAGTAGCTATTAAGAGTCCAATCATTTTCCTAAAGTGGCCTTTTGAATTCGATTCAACCTTCTGTTTAATCGATTTGAGTCCTCATCATCCTGTGTCAAAACCTTGTCATAACTATCAATCTTCAATCAATCATCAAAACAACTAAGTGTTGTGATATCTTGTCCACTATCTTTTGGGAACCTACCCATACATCTAGGGCATAGTATCCTTCATCCACGTCTAATCAAATCTTCAAATCAATCAAACCTTGACAAGGTTGCGTCATTTGATCATCTTGATTCAATTCATTCTTCAGTTATCTGAATCTTATTCTTTTGTTTCACTCAAAGTTGATGGTGGAGACTAAAGCTTCCTCTCACAAGAAATCTATCACCACTACCCAAACTCTGACTCTTGAGCAACTCATCAATTCTGGTCTTTATGAGGACGACGATCTTGGCAACTATTGATTGAAATCTGGTTACATACCCCCTCCATCAACTCATGTAGGTACTCAACATACCCCTCATCAATCTAATCCAGGGAGTCCACAAACTCCTACCATGTCTCAAGCAAGGACAAATTTTGGCTCTCAAAGAGCTCAATCTCAACATGGTGCAAATTAGGAACCCACACCTGAAGAAATTGCTCAATATCAAAATGACGATAACTTCAAACGGATGATGAAGCATTTCTTGAAAGAAGATAGAGAAGCATACTTTTTACAATTAGCTCATCAAGGAGATAAACTTCCTCCCAACTTTAATGTTGAAGATATCATTACGCATGAGGAAGAAACTCCACTCACAGCTATGACGAAACAGATACATACTTTACAAGTCAAATTTAATAGCCTTGAGAAAGAAAAGGAACCCAAAGAGTTCTCCATGGAGGCTCTATGTCCTTTTCTATTTGACAAAGACTTTTATATGCCACCATTTCCAAAAAGAGTGGAGATGCCAAAGTATGACAGGTATGATGGACACTCTGATCCTCAAGATCATGTTAGAGAATTCTGTATGCAATCAATGGAGTTCATGCATGAACCGACCTATCTGATGCATCTCTTCCCTCGATCTCTAGGGGGAGCAGCCATCCACTGGTTCTCTAGACTGCCTTCTACTATCAAAACTTTTGAGGAGTTGATCAAATTGTTGTACCAGCAATACTCCTACAATATTCAGCACCCGATCATCATGATCGATATCTATAATCTCAAGCAATATCCAGGGGAACCATTCCTAACATTTCTCAAGAGATGGAGGAAGAAGTTCTCTCTATATGCCAGACCTATTCCAGAAATGGAAAAATTGGAAATCTTCATCAACAACCTTGTTCCAGAAATCAATTATCCTCTACAAATGCAAGATCATACATCTTTTGATCAGATGGTGGATAATGCTATCAAAATCAAAAAAGTGCTTGTAAAAAAAAAAGAAATCACACTTCAAAAAGACAAGTGTGAATCTGGATCCAGTTCTAAATACAAGAACAAAAATTGGAACAAGAACAAAGGCATCATCATAGATGGTGTTGTTGACACTGTATGTGCCCCATCAAAGGCAACAGCCTACAATCTCACTCTTGGCACTCAAGCCATTAAAGCTTCAGAGCAAAAGTCTGCTCAACCATCTCAAAGGAAGCCAGAATACAAAAAATGGGATAAACATCAAAAATTTACTCCTCTAGGAAAGTCTTTAGAATCAGCTATGAAAACTCTACTGGCTGATAACATCATCTCATTACCACCAATCCGAATGAATGATCAGGACCCTAAACCGATATGGTGGAAGGAAAATGAATTATGTGATTTCCATCGGAGTAAAGGTCACAAAACTAGTAGTTGCTATCACTTGAAGCATACCATTCAAGATCTGATCGATAGTGGAGACATCCCAATTGAAAATCCCACGAGCAATAATGATCATACAGCATTCACAGAACCATTTCTGAAACATGGTCAAAAAGTTTCAACTTCTTAGCCTAATATGGAGGCAAAAGTCAACTATGCCTACCCTGGAAATAATGTTGTCATCAATATGGTTGAACCATGTCTCTCTGAAAGTTGCAATGTCATCACAATTGTACGAAGAGATAGAAATCATTCCTCAACTAACGCAATTACTCAATCACAAGCTCAAACACATCTGAAAGGACAAATCCCAAATTCATCAAATGTCCCTAAGGTGCCCTTCAATCTTTCATCTGCTTCTAAACAGAAGGCTGCTTCCAAATCTTCAAATCCAAAGGATACAAGGCCTATGTCTTATGGCATTGTTCAACAACTCCAGCACACTAATGTGAAAATCTCCATGTTTGAGTTGCTTCAAATATCTCTAGCTCATAGAGCCATTCTCGATAAAGCTTTGCTCGGTTCCAATGTTCCTGATGACCTTGATTTAGATAGGTTCCAGACTATGGTTGGACATCTTACATCTCCACAATATATCTCCTTTTCAGAGGAAGATGACAACTTGATGAAGGGTGCTCCCCTTAATACCACAAACACATAACAGAAATAGAGAAACAACAACAATATGCAAGAAAAAAAAATTGGCTTCTTATTATCTCCACAAATGTGGAATTACAAACTTTCAGAATTACAATATGCAAAGCCACATGGGCATTCCCTTACAATATTCCGTAGGACAAAGCCTCGAACTATTACCCAGATCTACTACCCAGAACTATTCTGAACTGCCTAAGACAATAGTACAGCCTTCCTTATATAGGCAATTTTCCACCGCCTGGGAAGGTTCCAGAATTTTTAGCCAATATGGTCGAACAAACTTAGAATTATTTTATTTTACATTTTACTACATCATAGTCGGCTCAAGATAACCTTTGAAACCCGAATAGAAATTTTGAGGAAAATTATTTTTCGCCATTTCGGATGGCCCAACTTCCGAAGACCATAAATCATCACCCGTTGACCCGCTCGGCTATTATAACCCCATTTCGGAAATGCCACGAAGCGCTCTACAGGCTTGACCTGCACAAACACCCGTCACCCAAATTTTTGACCTCATCCGGGGCCTCTAAAGCCTTCAAAATTGAGTTCAAAGTTTCTGTACCCTATTGCCAATACCGAAAATCTTCAATATCTTCCAATATACACTTGATCTGGCAATGAAACTTTACTGGCAGACTTATATGACCAAAATGAACCTCCAAAAAAGAAATCAGATCATTCTGAGCACATACGAAAATTACCAAAAATAGTAACTTTCCATAAATAGCAGCTCTGCACAAAATAGCCCTTATTGAATTAAAAAAAAAATAGAAATATTTTTGGGTGATGCAAGATTGCTCTTACACCCAGGATGCTCCTGCATCAGACACCCAGGGTAATTTGAGAAGTGACCCTGTCACGACTCAGGTGTGCAGAGGAAAGCCAAGACGGCTAACCTCCTCCTTTGTCAGCCATGATGAATCTTCAACAGGTCATCCTTTCCACTTGACCAGATATTCTTCATATGTCCTGTTCCTTGTGCTTCTGCCAACATGACTGTCCAGTATATCTTCGATCTCCTTAGTGTCTGAACTAGTTGCTGGAATACTCCACTGTGTTGCTGTGATCTCATCTTCAACACCTCCTTCATGATACTCTGTCAAATCTGAAATGTTAAACACTGGTGAAATATTCAACTCACTAGGCAATTCTACCTCATATGCATTTCCTGAATCATGCTTCTTCAGTATCTTACATGGCCCAAACTTCTTCATTTTCAACTTGTTATATGTACCAACCAGAAACCGCTCCTTCCGCAAATGAACCATGACTTCATCACCAACCTGAAATTCCTTATACCTCCTTTTCTCATCTGCCTTAGCCTTATACTGTGCGTTCATCTTGGTAATATGCTTCCTCACCTCTTCATGGATGTTCTTCAAGTGTGCTGCAAAATCTTTAGCTTCAGCACTACTTATTTCTCCTTTATCTATCTTCCTCAATTTAGATGCATTTCTTGGACTACTTCCATATACAATCTAGAATGGTGATTTACCAGTGCTCCTGTTGATAGAATTATTGTATGCAAATTCCGCCTGTGGTAAAATCAAATCCCATCCTGTTGGCTTATCTCCAACCAAACATCTCAGCAAATTTCCCAAACTCCTATTCACCACCTCTGTCTGTCCATCAGTTTGGGGATGATGTGATGAACTGAACTTCAAATCTGTCTTCAACTTCTTCCACAATGTACGCCAGAAATATCCAACAAACTTAGTATCTCGATCTGAAACTATGGTCTTCGGCAAACCATGAAGTCTCACTACTTCTCTGAAAAACAATTCTGCTACATGAACAGCATCATTAGTCTTCTTGCAGGGAATGAAATGTGCCATCTTTGAAAATCTATCAACCACCACAAAAATTGAATCATGTCCCCGCTGAGTCTTCGGTAAACCAAGAACAAAGTCCATGCTGATATCCTCCCAAGGCTTCTCTAGTACAGGTAATGGCTGATACAACCCTGTATTCTGCTTCACTCCTTTCGCCATCTGACATACTCTGCAACTCTGTACAAACTTCTTCACATCTTGCTGCAACTGTGGCCAATAATAATTTTCACTAACCAAATAAAGGGTTTTGTCACGACCAAAATGTCCAGCCAATCCTCCACTATGATTCTCCTTGATGAGATTCTCCCTCATAGAACTTCGTGGAATGCGCAACTGACTCCCTCTGAATAGCATATCATCCTGGACGATGAAATCCAACCATTTTGTCCTGTTTAGAGTAACAGGTTCTGTACAAGCTTTCCAAGCTTCACCAAAATCAGGATCCTCTAGATACAAATTCTTGAGTTCCTTGAACCCAACCACCTTAATTTGCATCTCTGTCAGCAATAGTTGCCTTCTGCTAAGAGCATCTGCAACCCTATTAGACTTTCCACTTCTGTGTTTCAAAACAAATGTATAACTCTGCAAAAACTCAACCCATTTCAAATGCCTTTGATTCAATTTTTCTTGACTATTCAATTATTGCAAAGCTTGGTGATCAGTATACAAAAAAAACTCCGTAAGAAGTAGATAATGTCTCCACTTTTTTAATTCCTGAACTATAGCATAAAATTCCTGATCATAAACAGAATATTTTCTCTTGGCATCATTTAACTTCTCACTGAAATAAGCAACAGGTTTACCTTCTTGGCTCTTAACAGCTCCTATTGCAGTACCACTAGTATCACAATCTACTTGAAACACCTTATTAAAATTTGGAAGTGCTAAAATAAGTTGTTCTGTAACTTTTTGTTTCAATAATTGAAAACTCTTTTCTGCTCCTTTAGTCCACTTAAACTCTTTCCTATCCCCTCTCATTGTTTCAGTCAAGGGTCCACAAATAGTGCTAAAATTTCTGATAAACTTTCTGTAAAAGCTATTTAGACCGTGAAAAGATCTTACCTCAGTAGCACTCCTTGGAGTAGGCCATTCAAGGATAGCATGTACCTTCTCTGGGTCCATTTTTAGACCTTCTCCTGAAACTACAAACCCCAAATACACCAACTCTTTCTTCACAAAACTGCACTTCTTCAAATTAATCAACAATTTTTCTTCTCTCAACTTCTCAAATACCATACGAATATGCATCATATACTCATCCAATGTCTTACTAAAGATCAAAATATCATCTAGGTAAACAATGACAAACTTACCCAGAAATTCTTTCAGAACCTCGTTCATGAGCCGCATGAAAGTGCTCGGTGCATTGGTTAGCCCAAAAGGCATGACTAACCACTCATACAGTCCTTCCTTTGTCTTGAAGGCAGTCTTCCATTCATCTCCTTCTCTGATCCGAATCTGATGATATCCACTCTTCACATCTATCTTTGAGAAATACACAGCTCCACTCAAACAGTCCATAATATCATCCATTCGTGGCAATGGAAACCTGTACTTGATTGTGATCTTGTTTATTGCCCTAGAATCCGTACACATCCTCCATTCTCCATTCTTCTTTGGCGCTAATACCGCTGGTACAGCACAGGGACTCAGACTCTCACGGATCAATCCTTTCTGTAACAGTTCATGTACTTGTCTGTTCAACTCCTCACTTTCTGCAGGTGTCATTCTGTGTGCTAACTTATTCGGCAAACTCGCTCCTGGGATCAAGTCCATCTGATGACTGATCTTTCTGACTGGTGGTAATCCATCAGGCACGTTATCGGATACAATATCCTGAAACTCATTCAACAAATCTACAACTTCTACAGGAACATCTTTTACTTCCTTTTTACCAGCTTTTGGAATTAAAGCAAAACATACATGCTCATGCCTCATACCATCTAGGAAATTTTTTCCATCAACAAAAGTTATCCTTGCATTACCACATACATTTTCTTCGGTCTCCTTCAATGGCTTTAGCTTATGCCGCACTCCATCCTTTGTCAGGGAATAGGTATTCGCACGGCCATCATGTACAGCACATCTGTCAAACTGCCATGGTCTATCCAACAACATATGACATGCATCCATAGATATGATATCACATAATACCTCATCTTGGTATCCGCCAATCTTGAACTTCACCAGGCATTGTTCATTGACCATGACCCTGTGGTCATCCTGTACCCAGGCAATCCGATATGGATGTGGGTGTTTCTGTCTCTCGAGCTTTAACTTTGTCACCATCTCTTCTGACACCAAATTGTCAGTGCTTCCACTATTAATAATCACATCACAACATTTACCTTCACACTTGCACCTAGTGCGAAACAGGCTCCTCCTTGGCTCAGGTTCATTCTCACCACTCAACAGGACTCTTCTGTTAATCAACGTTTCTCCTCTTTCAGCATCTTCAAAATTTGATGATCTGGCATCTTCATCTACATGTGCAACTCTAGCCTGGCCTTCATTTCTCCTGTCTGTTCTGCCTTGGCGCTGAGGACATTCAAATGCCCTATGACCTTCTTCTCCACAGTGAAAACATGTTCCACGGAAGCCACCTCTTCCAGATCCTTTTCCTCTTCCTCTTCCTCTTTGATCTCTATTATTCTGATCCTGGAAGCGATTGGAATTATTTCCACGCTGATTCTGACTGCTACTAGCCTCATCCTTCTTTTTCGGATCTTCATTTCGGCCACCATAAGACCGTCCACCAGATCGTCCACCGCGACCTCTTCCATTTTGTCTACTCTCAAACTTCTTGTTTAGCTTTTCCTCTACTTTTAGGGCAAACTGGTATGCCTCTTCAATACTGTTCATTCGAACCAGATTCATCTCCTCCTGAATGCTTGGCCTTAACCCATTAAGGTATCGGGCAACTTTCTCCTTATCAGCTTCTGCATGGCCTGTTCTGATGAGAAGTCGATAGAACTCCTCTGTATACTCCTGAACATATCTTCCTACTTGCTTCAAACTCTGCATTTTCTTCAGTAGGTCAAGCTCATAATCAACAGGAATGAACTGTCGCTTCAATTTATCCACAATCCGATCCCATCTTGTGATTTTATCTTTCCCTCTTCTATTTCGCTCCAACTGAATTTCTTGCCACCAGATCTTCGCATGACCTTTCAATCTGGCCTTCGCAAATTTGACCCTATCAGGATCCTCAACATCTTCATACTCAAAATATTTCTCACATTCATTGATCCAGTCAATCAATTCCTCTGGGTTAAGATTTCCAGAAAATGTAGGAACCTCAATCTTAGGTCTTTTCCCAATCTTGGAAATCGCCCGAAAAAGTCTTTCTTCCTCCTGGTTCACAATTTCAACTTCTCCTTTTTGATATTCTTCTTCAGCTTCATCCTCACTTTCGTCTCTGACATTAAGATTCATTCCTCTACAAATCTCTTTTTGCAATGCTCGCACTTGTCTCTGCAACTCTCTAACCTCAAGTGTCACAACACTAGGTCTTCCGCCACGTTCTCTTCGTGGAGGCATTTTCATGATGCGCGCTGAAACCCTAACCACGGTCCTGGTGCAAACTGCCTCACAGTCAGCGATCTATTTACACACTCAAGAACCCCTACTCTGATACCACTTGATGAAGGGTGCTCCCCTTAATACCACAAACACATAACAGAAATAGAGAAACAACAACAATATGCAAGAAAAAAAAATTGGCTTCTTATTATCTCCACAAATGTGGAATTACAAACTTTCAGAATTACAATATGCAAAGCCACATGGGCATTCCCTTATAATATTACGTAGGACAAAGCCTCGAACTATTACCCAGATCTACTACCCAGAACTATTCTGAACTGCCTAAGACAATAGTACAGCCTTCCTTATATAGGCAATTTTCCACCGCCTGGGAAGGTTCCAGAATTTTTAGCCAATATGGCCGACCAAACTTAGAATTATTTTATTTTACATTTTACTACATCATAGTCGGCTCAAGATAACCTTTGAAACCCGAACAGAAATTTTGAGGAAAATTATTTTTCGCCATTTCTGGTGGCCCAACTTCCGAAGACCATAAATCATCACCCGTTGACCCGCTCGGCTATTATAACCCCATTTCGAAAACGCCACGAAACGCTCTACAGGCCTGACCTACGCAAGCGCCCGTCACCCAAATTTTTGACCTCATCCGGGGCCTCTAAAGCCTTCAAAACTGAGTTCAAAGTTTTTGTACCCTACTGCCAATACCGAAAATCTTCAATATCTTCCAATATACACTTGATCTGGCAATGAAACTTTACTGGCAGACTTATATGACCAAAATGAACCTCCAAAAAAGAAATCAGATCATTCTGAGCACATACGAAAATTACCAAAAATAGTAACTTTCCATAAATAGCAGCTCTGCACAAAATAGCCCTTATTGAATTAAAAAAAAAATAGAAATATTTTTGGGTGATGCAAGATTGCTTTTACACCCAGGATGCTCCTGCATCAGACACCCAAGGTAATTTGAGAAGTGACCCTGTCACGACTCAGGTGTGCAGAGGAAAGCCAAGACGGCTAACCTCCTCCTTTGTCAGCCATGATGAATCTTCAACAGGTCGTCCTTTCCACTTGACCAGATATTCTTCATATGTCATGTTCCCATTGCTTCTGCCAACACGACTGTCCAGTATATCTTCGATCTCCTTAGTGTCTGAACTAGTTGCTGGAATACTCCATTGTGCTGCTGTGATCTCATCTTCAACACCTCCTTCATGATACTCTGTCAAATCTGAAATGTTAAACACTGGTGAAATATTCAACTCACTAGGCAATTCTACCTCATATGCATTTCCTGAATCATGCTTCTTCAGTATCTTACATGGCCCAAACTTCTTCATTTTCAACTTGTTATATGTACCAACCGGAAACCGCTCCTTCTGCAAATGAACCATGACTTCATCACCAACCTGAAGTTCCTTATACCTCATTTTCTCATCTGCCTTAGCCTTATACTGTGCGTTCATCTTGGTAATATGCTTCGTCACCTCTTCATGGATGTTCTTCAAGTGTGCTGCAAAATCTTTAGCTTCAGCACTACTTATTTCTCCTTTATCTATCTTCCTCAATTCAGATGCATTTCTTGGACTACTTCCATATACAATCTAGAATGGTGATTTACCAGTGCTCCTGTTGATAGAATTATTGTATGCAAATTCTGCCTGTGGTAAAATCAAATCCCATCCTGTTGGCTTATCTCCAACCAAACATCTCAGCAAATTTTCCAAACTCCTATTCACCACCTCTGTCTGTCCATCAGTCTGGGGATGATGTGATGAACTGAACTTCAAATCTGTCTTCAACTTCTTCCACAATGTACGCCAGAAATATCCAACAAACTTAGTATCTCGATCTGAAACTATGGTCTTCGGCAAACCATGAAGTCTCACTACTTCTCTGAAAAATAATTCTGCTACATGAACAGCATCATTAGTCTTCTTGCAGGGAATGAAATGTGCCATCTTTGAAAATCTATCAACCACCACAAAAATTGAATCAGGTCCCCGCTGAGTCCTCGGTAAACCAAGAACAAAGTCCATGCTGATATCCTCCCAAGGCTTCTCTGGTACAGGTAATGGCTGATACAACCCTGTATTCTGCTTCACTCCTTTCGCCATCTGACATACTCTGCAACTCTGTACAAACTTCTTCACATCTTGCTGCAACTGTGGCCAATAATAATTTTCACTAACCAAATAAAGGGTTTTGTCACGACCAAAATGTCCAGCCAATCCTCCGCTATGCTTCTCCTTGATGAGATTTTCCCTCATAGAACTTCGTGGAATGCACAACTGACTCCCTCTGAATAGCATATCATCCTGGACGATGAAATCCAACCATTTTGTCCTGTTTAGAGTAACAGGTTCTGTACAAGCTTTCCAAGCTTCACCAAAATCAGGATCCTCTGGATATAAATTCTTGAGTTCCTTGAACCCAACCACCTCAATCTGCATCTCTGTCAGCAATAGTTGCCTTCTGCTAAGAGCATCTGCAACCCTATTAGACTTTCCACTTCTGTGTTTCAAAACAAATGTATAACTCTGCAAAAACTCAACCCATTTCAAATGCCTTTGATTCAATTTTCCTTGACTATTCAAATATTGCAAAGCTTGGTGATCAGTATACAAAACACACTCCGTAGGAAGTAGATAATGTCTCCACTTCTTTAATGCCTGAACTATAGCATAAAATTCTTGATCATAAACAGAATATTTTCTCTTGGCATCATTTAACTTCTCACTGAAATAAGCAACAGGTTTACCTTCTTGGCTCCTAACAGCTCCTATTGCAGTACCACTAGCATCACAATCTACTTGAAACACGTTATTAAAATCTGTAAGTGCTAAAACAGGTTGTTCTATAACTTTTTATTTCAATAATTGAAAACTCTTTTCTGCTCCTTTAGTCCACTTAATCTCTTTCCTATCCCCTCTCATTGTTTCAGTCAAGGGTCCACAAATAGTGCTAAAATTTCTGATAAACTTTCTGTAAAAGCTAGCTAGATCGTGAAAAGATCTTACCTCAGTAGCACTCCTTGGAGTAGGCCATTCAAGGATAGCCTGTACCTTCTCTAGGTCCATTTTTAGACCTTCTCCTGAAACTACAAACCCCAAATACACCAACTCTTTCTTCACAAAACTGCACTTCTTCAAATTAATCAGCAATTTTTCTTCTCTCAACTTCTCAAATACCATACGAATATGCATCGTATGCTCATCCAATGTCTTACTAAAGATCAAAATATCATCTAGGTAAACAATGACAAACTTACCCAAAAAAAGTTTTAGAACCTTGTTCATGAGCCGCATGAAAGTGCTCGGTGCATTGGTTAGCCCAAAAGGCATGACTAACCACTCATACAGTCCTTCCTTTGTCTTGAAGGCAATCTTCCATTCATCTCCTTCTCTAATCCGAATCTGATGATATCCACTCTTCAGATCTATCTTTGAGAAATACACAGCTCCACTCAAACAGTCCATAATATCATCCATTCGTGGCAATGAAAACTTGTACTTGATTGTGATCTTGTTTATTGCCCTAGAATCCGTACACATCCTCCATTCTCCATTCTTCTTTGGCGCTAATACCGCTGGTACAGCACAGGGACTCAAACTCTCATGGATCAATCCTTTCTGTAACAGTTTATGTACTTGTCTGTTCAACTCCTCACTTTCTGCAGGTGTCATTCTGTGTGCTAACTTATTCGGCAAACTCGCTCCTGGGATCAAGTCCATCTGATGACTGATCTTTCTGACTGGTGGTAATCCATCAGGCACGTTATCGGATACAATATCCTGAAACTCATTCAACAAATCTACAACTTCTACAGGAACATCTTTTACTTCCTCTTTACCAGCTTTTGGAATTAAAGCAAAACATACATGCTCATGCCTCATACCATCTAGAAAATTTCTTCCATCAACAAAAGTTATCCTTGCATTACCACATACCTTTTCTTCGGTCTCCTTCAATAGCTTTAGCTTATGCCGCACTCCATCCTTTGTCAGGGAATAGGTATTCGCACGGCCATCGTGTACAGCACATCTGTCAAACTGTCATGGTCTACCCAAAAACATATGACATGCATCCATAGATATGATATCACACAATACCTCATCTTGGTATCCGCCAATCTTGAACTTCACCAGACATTGTTCATTGACCATGACCCTGTGGTCATCCTGTACCCAGGCAATCCGATATGGATGTGGGTGTTTCTGTCTCTCGAGCTTCAACTTTGTCACCATCTCTTCTGACACCAAATTGTCAGTGCTTCCACTATCAATAATCATATCACAACATTTACCTTCACACTTGCACCTAGTGCGAAACAGGCTCCTCCTTGGCTCAGGTTCATTCTCACCACTCAACAGGACTCTTCTGTTAATCAACGTTTCTCCTCTTTCAGCATCTTCAGAATTTGATGATCTGGCATCTTCATCTACATGTGCAACTCTGGCCTGGCCTTCATTTCTCCTGTCTGTTCTGCCTTGGCGCTGAGGACATTCAAATGCCCTATGACCTTCTTCTCCACAGTGAAAACATGTTCCACGGAAGCCACCTCTTCCAGATCCTTTTCCTCTTCCTCTTCCTCTTTGATCTCTATTATTCTGATCCTGGAAGCGATTGGAATTATTTCCACTCTGATTCTGACTGCTACTAGCCTCATCCTTCTTTTTCGGATCTTCATTTCGGCCACCATAAGACCGTCCACCAGATCGTCCACCGCGACCTCTTCCGTTTTGTCTGCTCTCAAACTTCTTGTTTAGCTTTTCCTCTTCTTTTAGGGCAAACTGGTATGCCTCTTTAATACTGTTCATTCAAACCAGATTCAGCTCCTCCTGAATGCTTGGCCTTAACCCATTAAGGTATTGGGCAACTTTCTCCTTATCAGCTTCTGCATGGCCTGTTCTGATGAGAAGTCGATAAAACTCCTCTGTATGCTCCTGAACAGATCTTCCTGCTTGCTTCAAACTCTGCATTTTCTTCAGTAGGTCAAGCTCATAATCAACAGGAATGAACTGTCGCTTCAATTTATCCACCATCTGATCCCATCTTGTGATTTTATCTTTCCCTCTTCTATTTCGCTCCAACTGAATTTCTTGCCACCAGATCTTCGCATGACCTTTCAATCTGGCCTTCGCAAGTTTTACCCTATCAGGATCCTCAACATCTTCATACTCAAAATATTCCTCACATTCATTGATCCAGTCAATCAATTCCTCTGGGTTAAGATTTCCAGAAAATGTAGGAACCTCAATCTTAGGTCTTTTCCCAATCTTGGAAATCGCCCGAAAAAGTCTTTCTTCCTCCTGGTTCACAATTTCAACTTCTCCTTCTTGATATTCTTCTTCGGCTTCATCCTCACTTTCGTCTCTGACATTAAGATTCATTCCTCTATGAATCTCTTCTTGCAATGCTCGCACTTGTCTCTGCAACTCTCTAACCTCAGGTGTCACAACACCAGATCTTCCGCCACGTTCTCTTCGTGGAGGCATTTTCGCGATGCGCACTGAAACCCTAACCACGGTCCTGGTGCAAACTGCCTCACAGTCGGCGATCTGTTTACACACTCGAGAACCCCTGCTCTGATACCACTTGATGAAGGGTGCTCCCCTTAATACCACAAACACATAACAGAAATAGAGAAACAACAACAATATGCAAGAACAGAAAATTGGCTTCTTATTATCTCCACAAATGTGGAATTACAAACTTTCAGAATTACAATATGCAAAGCCACATGGGCATTCCCTTACAATATTCTGTAGGACAAAGCCTCGAACTATTACCCAGATCTACTACCCAGAACTATTCTGAACTGCCTAAGACAATAGTACAGCCTTCCTTATATAGGCAATTTTCCACCGCCTGGGAAGGTTCCAGAATTTTTAGCCAATAAGGCCGACCAAACTTAGAATTATTTTATTTTACATTTTACTACATCATAGTCGGCTCAAGATAACCTTTGAAACCCGAACAGAAATTTTGAGGAAAATTATTTTTCGCCATTTCGGGTGGCCCAACTTCCGAAGACCATAAATCATCACCCGTTGACCCGCTCGACTATTATAACCCCATTTCGGAAACGCCACGAAGCGCTCTACAGGCTTGACCTGCGCAAGCGCCCGTCACCCAAATTTTTGACCTCATCCGGGGCCTCTAAAGCCTTCAAAACTGAGTTCAAAGTTTCTGTACCCTGCTGCCAATACCGAAAATCTTCAATATCTTCCAATATACACTTGATCTGGCAATGAAACTTTACTGGCAGACTTATATGACCAAAATGAACCTCCAAGAAAGAAATCAGATCATTCTGAGCACATACGAAAATTATCAAAAATAGTAACTTTCCATAAATAGCAGCTCTGCATAAAATAGCTCTTATTGAATTAAAAAAAAAAACAGAAATATTTTTGGGTGATGCAAGATTGATCTTACACCCAGGATGCTCCTGCATCACAACTCCTTGAGTCACCCACATAATCAGCCTTTTCATATAGAATTCTTGATCCAGAACCGTAGATTCAAATGTGTGTTGATAGATGGGGGCGCTAGCCTAAACATTTGTTCTTACAGCTTGATCACACAATTGGGATTTTCAGAATTGGCTATTGATCCTAGAAAGAAAATAACTATCAAGGCTTGTGATGAACAAGAAAGATCTTCTAAAGGCACCATTGTCTTACCTATCAGAGTGGGTCCCGTTATCAAAGATACCGTTTGTCAAGTGCTTGATCTACCTTTGACCTACAATGTCCTTCTAGGGAGACCATGGATACATGAAATGCAAGCTATTCCTTCTACATACCATCAATGTTTGAAGTTTCCTTATGAAGGAGTAGAGGTTACTATCCCCGCAGATCTGAATACAACTTGCAACACCTTGGAGGAAAGTGCAGATAAGCTTGTACCTAATAATAGAGAATCTTCCATTGAACCAACTAAAGAAGCATCCACATCTAAAATGGAAGATCTTGCAAAAGAGGTTAATATCAAAGAAAATAGTATGGGAGAATATACTATCAAGCCAGTCTTATCTTTGACATCTCTCCCTATCTCGCCTAAATCTTATGGGCAATCTTTGAAACAATCCAAACCAGACTCTAAAGAACCTCTTGAAGCATATAAAAAGAATTTTGTAGAAGAACAAGTGTCCAAGCAAGAATTTGAAGAGGATGAGGTCGTGCTATCATGGTTGTACAAAGATGAACATGAATCTCAAGTTGTGCAAACTAGTGACTCTGTAGTCTCCAAACTCCCTTCCAAGTCATATGGTCCAAGAGATAAATTAATAGCTAAGATGGGATATTCAGGTAAAGGACCTCTAGGAATCAGAGGAAAAGGTCTTGAGGTACCTCTCCCACATACTGGTAGAGAAAATAAAAACAAATTTGGCTTAGGCTTTAAGAAGAAACCCTATCACCTCAAAGGTAATTGCTCTCATGTCATAGAGCAGATTGCACCAGGGGAACCTCTTCTTAAGAAAGAAGAAACATAACCATCAGATAGTGATTCAAATAGTTCAGAACTCATCCCCTATGAAAAATTTCCTAAAGAGATCAAAGACCTTCTTGATGATAAAGATGATCCTATCAAAAGCATTAATGTAGTAGAAACACAAGAACCCACTATTAATCAAGAGATAGTTGCAACATAAGAACCAACTAATCTTGAAAACAATCAAGAAGAGGGAAGTGGTTGTGATTCTGAGACAGATTCTCATGAGTATGAATACAAATTAGAATCTGAGGGTAACCCTTCTTGGGGTATTCACCCTGGCTTTACTCATGTTCTAAGATTTCCTAGAGATCCTAAATCAGAAGCTGAATCAAATGACTATGAATGGGGAGCCATTCCAGAACCAGATTAAGATGAGCTTATCACAAAGAAACATGTTGAGGTTATTCACCAATATGCACCTCAAACCAATGTAAGTCTAGAGTGAAATGATGAACCTATCGAGTCTGATCCACCTATGGCTGAATTGGACTCCCACGATGACATTGAGCCTATTCATGAATTGGATGTCTTAAGTTGTAGTATCACCTTTGAACTCAAGTGTCAGGTTAGGACCAATGATGATAGATCCATATCCGTAAACACTATCTCCCAATATTTCTCTACTTTGACTATCAAATATCCAGAACTTATTGATCAAACCTCCATGAATCCGAGACATGGTATTTATACCTTCCCGAATGACTATGCCCTTGCTTGCTACCTCAATGCAGTTGAGCCTATGAGTACTTCCATCAGTGAACCGAGTGTCAGCATGACCGAGTCGGACATCAAATATCTTAGTCAGAAAAACAAGAATAAAAAGAAAAAGAAAAAGAGTTCTGAGGGTGAAAACCACTTTGTGGCAGTCTCAAAACCTACAAAAGTAAAAATAAAAGACGTATCCAAAGGTGAAAACCTCTCTGAGGCACCTAAGGATGAGATATTTGATGTCCTTCCGAGTCATTTACAGGACAGATCTCCAGTTCTAATTGAGCCCACTCAATCCATCAATTTGGGTACAACAGAGGAACCACAATTGGTACATGTAGCACAATCATTATCAGAAGAAGAGAAGCAAAAATTTACAACATTCCTAATAGAGAAGAAGATCAACTTTGCATGGAAATATTCAGATATGCCAGGATTGGATCCTAATCTTATAATGCACCATTTATCTATTGCTCCAAATGTCAAACCTGTCAAGCAAAAATTAAGAAAGATGCATCCTCATGTTGCACTCTTGGTAAAAGCTAAATTAGAGAAGCTCCTAAATGTCGGATTCATCCAAGTTATTGACTATGCAGAGTGGATCTCTAATATTGTACCTATTTCTAAACCAGATGGCTCAATCAGAGTGTGCACAGACTTTAGAGATGTGAATAGAGCATGCCCTAAGGATGATTTTCCACTACCCAACATTGATATGATAGTGGACATGACTACAGGTTTCGAGATGTATTCCTTAATGGATGGTTTCTTTGGATATAACCAAATAAAAATTGCTCCAGAGGACCAAGAGAAAATTGCTTTCACATGTGCATGGGGCACCTTTTGCTGGAATGTCATGCCAGTTGGGCTTAAAAATGTTGGAGCTACATATCAAAGAGCAATGACATCTATTTTCCACGACATGATGCATCGAACTATGGAAGATTATGTTGATGATACTTTAGAAAAATCTATGATCAGAACTGAACATCTAAAGGACTTGAGCATGATCCTAGACAGAATGGAAAAGTTTAGTCTCTGACTAAATCCTAAGAAGTGTGCTTTTGGTGTCACTTCTAGAAATCTCTTAGGATACATAGTTTCAAAAAGGGCATTGAAGTTGATCCGGCTAAAGTCAAGGCTATAATAGAGATGCAACCTCCCATGAATATCAGTCAAATGAGGACGTTGCAAGGAAGAGTTCAATCTATCAGAAGATTCATATCACAGCTAGCGGACATATCATAGCCTTTTACAAAAACATTACATAAAGGTGTGACCTTTGCATGGAATGAAGAATGTGAGAACAACTTTAACCATATCAAGAAGTATCTATCAAATCCACCTATCTTGATGCCTCCTATTCATGGGAAGCCATTGATCTTATATGTCTCCGCAACAGCCACATCACTGGGGGCATTGCTAGTGCAACATGATGAAGAGAAAAAGGAAAGAGTCATTTATTATATAAGCAGAACATTGGTGGTGTATGAAAAGAACTATTCTATAATTGAGAAAGCTTGTCTCATTGTGATCTTTGCATCATAGAAACTGAGACACTATATTTTAGCTCATACCACGCATCTAGTAGCAAAAATTGATCCACTAAAATACCTACTCAGCAAGGCTGCCCTCACAGGTAGACTCGCTAAATGGGTCATGCTTCTAAGCGAATTTGACATTGAATATGTTGAAAGAAAAGCTATAAAAGGTCAAGTTATTGCTAATCAACTAGTAGATGCACCCATGTTTGATGACACACCAATGCAAATGGAATTTCCAGACTCCTCTATTATGCACCTATCTTCTAGAGAATGGCAATTGTTCTTTAATGGCTCCTATACACAGAATGGATCTGGAGCAGGCATATTGTTCATAACTCCTCAAGGATACTCCATCCCAAAAGCATTCAAACTAAAGTTCCCCTGCACAAACAATATTGCGGAATATGAAGCCCTTTTGAATGGTATGAAAATAGCAATTGAATGGAGAGTAACAGAGCTACACATTCATGGAGACTCTCAACTTGTTATTCATCAAGTCAATGATGTGTACCAAACTAAAGATGAAAAGCTCATTCCTTACAAGAGAATGGTAGATGATCTTAAGAAATATTTCATATCTATCACATTTGAGCAAATTCCTAGAATGGAGAACAAGACTGCTGATGCAATGGCAACACTATCTACTTTATTACAACAGCCTGAAGATAAGCTACGCTACGAGTTTCTGGTGGAAGCACTATCTTATCCTGCATATGACTCCCCCGAAACCCGCATGATCTGCACTGTTGTAGGTCATGATTCATCCTGATATAAAAACCTATTTTCCTATCTCCAAGACCAAATCATCCTCGATACCTTCAACCGTCATGAAAAGAGATACCTTATTTGTAATGCCTCCTGATATGTCATCATTGGTAATGATCTATACAAATGAGGTCTAGATGGTACGCTACTTAGATGTTTAGAACGGGAAGAGTCTCAACGTGCATTAGAGGAAGTCCATGATGGTATTTGTGGGTCACACTCGAACGGTTTAACACTAGCTCTAAAAATTATTAGGGCTGGGTACTATTGGCCTGAAATGGAGAAAGAGGCTATCAAATTTGCTAAGAATTGTCAAAAGTGCCAAGTGCATGGCAACCTAATTCATGCTCCAGGGAGGGATCTAATTCCCTTTACAACACAATGGCCTTTCCATCAATGGGCATTTGATCTTATCGGGATGATTCATCCTCATTCTTCTAACGGACATACCCATATAATCACAGCCACAGATTATTTTTAAAAATGGGTAGAGGTGGTCCCTTTGACACAAGCAACAGGGAAACAGCTATCTATGTTCATATTGAACTATATCATATGCCGATATGGGATACCTCATTCCATAATCATAGATAACGGTGGGCAATTCAGGAATAAAGACCTAGATGATCTATGTGCCAAGTTCAAGATCACCCAACATTGGTCTTCTATCTACTATCCACAAGGGAATGGCCAAGTAGAGGCTTCTAACAAAAATCTATTAAAGATCTTGCATAGAATAGTAAACAAAATTGGCAGAGACTGGCATCTCATGATAAATTCAGCTCTATGGGCCTACAGAACAAGTATCATAATGCCTACAGGGGCTACACCTTTCGCTTTAGTTTATGGGTCTGAAGCGGTACTGCCTATTGAGGTTGAAATCCCATCACTTAGAATTAGAATGCATGGTCTCGTAACTGATGATGACTACAGAGCATCTAGGTTACAAGAACTGGAATTACAAGAGCTGGAACTACTAGATGAGCATAGACAAGCAGCGTATGATCATCTCAGAGTATATCAGAAGAGAATGTCTAGAGGCTACAACAAGAAAGTTAGACACGGAGAATTTTAGGTTGGTGCTCTAGTCTTGAGAGAAAATCCTAAAAATCAATCCCATCAAGAACGCAAGGGAAAGTTTGAACCCAACTGGCTGGGTCCCTTTGTTATCACTGCTACTTTTGGCTCTAGTGCCTATCAACTCTCAACAACTAAAGGAGAATAGCTCTGAGAACCAATCAACATTCTCCATCTGACGAAATTCTACGCTTAAGGCATTCAATCTATGGTAAAATGTCCTAAAAAAATTATAAAAATCAGAAAAAGTCCTAAAAAAATGAACATCTTGGTGAAAACCTAGCAATAGGCGCCTTGATGATTCACAAAAAAATCAAAAAATATCAAAAGTACAAAAAAAAATTGAAAAAAAATGAAAAATACAAAAAAATGAGAAAAAAAGAAAAAAGTGCCTTGGTGAAAACCTGAAAACAGGCGCCTTGGTAGCAAAAATAGAATCTCTGCCAAGATGGTGAAAACTCAGCAAATTTGTGCCACTTGTTTCAAAATGCTCCATCTATCAGCACAATCTTGGTCTTTCCCAGCTTTCAGTTTTGCTTTAGTTTGTACATATCTCCTAGTTTGTTTTTGCATTTCCAGTTTTCAATAAGTCGGTCTGTACACCACTCAACTCAAGCATCTGTATCCTATCAATGCTTACAACTTGGGGGCAATCAATGTCATATCCTATGGTCTCTAGTGTATCTTAGACGTATCATATCCACTCAGAGTCCTTTGAAGCTTCGTTTGAGTCAGTCAATTCAGTCTTGTCTCCAGAAAGGATTTTGCATCTACAACACCGCAATCAAACATCAAAACAAACTGAAAATGATCTGTGCTTCATGCTTTTATCTTCTTGTATGCTTATTGATTCGCATTGAGATTTTTGCATATTGTGTCCCTTCGAGCCCTTCGATGATGTCCTTTACAGGATTTAGAGAGTGATGACCAGGGGCATAATCTTTTCTTTGTCTTCTGCTTATATGTGAAAATCTAATAACTTTGTAAATTCTGGATTGAAATGGTGTCCGACTGTAAGAGCCTCTATCTCGAATTGGATGCCATGCGTACCTCGACCATTGATTCCTAGAAAATTCAAGGAATTTTGATCTAACTATTATCTTTTTGAGTGAATTCTTTCTCCTATTGTGAAACGCGATCTTACCTAAGGATGTGAACGATAAAGGGTCACTACGGGTAATTCACACTGGATTTAGAATGATCTCTTGACTTTTTGATGTGTTTGCAATGCAAGGCATATTCAGGTTAGCACGACGTTCATGTTTTGATGCTTATACAAATTGCTATATCAAAATGGACAAGATATTCAGGTCATCCTAGCATTTGTGCCTTGGTGCTTATATCTAATCTGACATTCTAAAAATAAAATTAATATTCATATATCCATGGTTGTTTTGGACCAGTGGGTGTTGTATTGATTCTTGCGCATACAAATCAATATTCATATGTCTATGGTTTTTATTTTAGCTAATGGGCATTGTATTGATTTATCCGGTTACCTAAAAGTTCAATGATGATAACAAATCGACATATGATCAGTGAGTAGGTCCTAGGTCTTAGGTTGCATTTCATTTTGCATGTCTCTTTGCTTTTTGCATGTTTGCATGATCTCACAATGATTAAACGAACTTCAATGCTTAAACGATTCTTCAAATTGCATCTTCAAGTCTAACAAGAGCTAAATCTCACACGAAGGTTCCTCCAACGAAACAACAAGTAGAATCCTTTTTCGGGATCAAAATTCAAATCTGAGATCATTCATATTATTAACTACTTGCATATTCGACCTTCAATCATCACAAAAATCTAGTATTCAACTTAACTGATTATCTAACATCAAACTATCAAAATTTTAACTTGGTCAACTATGGTCAACTCATGGTTTAACCTAGTCAAACTTGGTCGTCTGGACCTCTAAATGATGTAGAATGTGTTCTTGAACGTGTATAACCACTTTTCCAATCAATTAACAT
Organism: Chamaecyparis obtusa; assembly: GCA_027943335.1. Taxonomy (NCBI): domain Eukaryota; kingdom Viridiplantae; phylum Streptophyta; class Pinopsida; order Cupressales; family Cupressaceae; genus Chamaecyparis; species Chamaecyparis obtusa. Next base: position 344,706 of record BSBK01000041.1, read on the forward strand.
GCTTCTAAACTCTCAACACTGACTTTTCTTGTCAGATTTTAATTTTAATCCCGAAGGGGGCATGGTATTGCATATCATTCAAAGTCTGTAATCTAATTTGAAATCATATCTTTGCTGAAATCATATCTTTCCTCAGTAATCAAGACAACAACCATGTCTAGTTGTTGATTCATCAAAAGTCCTCATCGCTCAGGGCAAATCTATCATCACTTGGGGCATATCAGATTCATCGATCCATATCAATCTGGTATCCTCCTAATCTTGTAAACTGTATCAGTTTTTGCAACCATCGGATCATAGTGTTCTTTCCTTGGTTCTTCAGCAACTGAAGGATTCGGATGTGATACCTGCTAGTTCTACTAAGACAATCGAGTCTAGAACCGGTCACTCACTTCTTAGCAATCATAAGGTTTGGAATCAGCGTTTTGACACTTTTTCACAATCATAGGTTCATTTGCTGCTATAGTGAACATTATCTTTGGTCATTCAGGACCTATTATCTCCATATCAAATCAATATCAATCAGCTTCTGTCTCATATCAATTATCAATTTCAAACATCAGTTTCATATCTTTATCAAACACAGACTATCTTTGAACCATTGCGCTTCGCATAGTAATTCAAAGAGGGGCAAAATGTAATACCCCAAAAATGGGTTATAAGTTCATTAATCTTCTATATCAACAATTTGAACGAAATCGACATCAAAGTCCTAACCTAAGGCACATCTAAACATCATCGAATCCGAATTGATTATCTTAAATTCTACATCGAGGAATATTCCTAGCAATATTCCTAATTATCTTATTTATCTTTAATTTAATAATTATTTGGCGATAAATCACATTTATCCTAAGTTTGATTAATTGAATATTTTCATATTTAATTAATTAGATTTAATATCTTGCCACTTAATTGTGTAATTAAATTTAATTATATCTATTATTAATTATATTATTTAATTTTGACAATAAATTCAATATCCTATGAATAATTGATTAAATTCTTATTTAATTAATTAAAGCAAGTTGTCATTATTTAATAATATAGTTTTTAATAAAAGTTTGATAAAATAGTTAATTAACCCATAAATTAATTATTTTATTTCAAAAAGCAGTTAAGTTGAGAATAAATCACTTTATTTATTTATTAAATCATAATTATCCATGTGCACATTCAAGGACCAGTTAAACTCAAATTGGAAAATCAATGCAAGTTGTTAGCTTTTTGAAACTCAACATCTTTTTGAGTTTTAAAGTTCATCTAAACTTCTAATTCGAGTTGAACTGTGCTTTTGTATAATTTTTGTGACTTAATTATCTATTATTTAAAAATAACTCAAAAATCAACCTAGTTATTTGAGTGATTTATGGCTTTTTCTCATGCACCTCCAAAGCCCTGGATTTCTATAAAACCAAGGCTCAGCTCTTCATAATTCATATCTCGCAAATTGCAAACTTACTTTACAGGAATCATAGCATATCAGATTTGGAGAATTTGCACAATTGGAGCTTGAAAGATAAATTTGAGGATTGGAAGCTTTGTGAGATCAATTTCAAATTCATAGCTTTCATATTATTGTTAGAATTTTCATTCTCATATCACATCATTTCTAGATTAGCATTGCATATCAATTTTCATATTAGCATAGATACATATCAGTTTTCATCATATTATTGCATAGAAAATATCAAAAAAAAAAAAAGATTAATTGCATTCATATTTCATATCAGTTTGGCATTCAAATCCTTCATTTAGGTGTCGTCTAGGTCACTGATCTCGATAGCAATCTGAGAACATTAATCTTGCACCTACTAGAAGGTAGTAAATTGCTTGGTTAAATTAGATTTCAATTTTGCACGATTTTGATTTTTGCTAACCTCTAATGTTTTACTGAAGTGTTGTGTCTACAGATCAGGTACAATTTTCACACACACACTATTTACAAGACCCACTTCTATCCGTAGATTTGAAGTTAGCATGACCCTAGAATCCTCATCGATTAGAAACTCCAGACTAAGCTCATCATTTGAACAATATTCTGATGTATTACCACTTCATGCTTTTGTTGCAACGCTAGGTGCAACATGATGCTTCAATGAATGTAACATTTTTTTATTATAACTACGAACATTTTCATTGGTTGAGAACAAATGGACAACATTTTCAAACTCAAAATTTATTGTAGCATCTATGTTGATAGGGCTTCTCATCATTTTCAACCTCCAATCATCAATTTGTGGGTTCACATCTCTTACATTTGTCAAAATTTGATGAAATCTTTGTTGCTCGACATTTTCCCTATGTTGTCTGAATATCTTATCTAAAGTAACAATAGTCTTGAATTCCTACCATATCAACTTTGCCCATCTATTACTGTCATATGTCGGACTAACATTAACTAGATGCAACTGACCCAAATATCCTACCAACATAATAGATACACCTGGAATTTAATCAAAAAAAATAACATTTTTTTTAAGCAGTGTATTTTTTATTGTATTTCATTTAATTATTAAACTATATTTTGTACATGAATTACTTGTTCATCATGTAAAATTGAAATCTTAACCTCCAAAGCTTATGTCTACAGTTTGTGGGAATGCTTGTCAGAGCCATGAATCTATGTTTTCCAGCATGTTCTGACCAATGAAGCTCATTTCATCAATCAAAATGTATTTTATGTGTCATTTCTTCTTGAAAACTGGTGAGCCTTGTTCCTTCTAGTTGAGCAAAATCTCATATTGGTATTTTCAATTTCGAATGAACCGTAGAGGATCCTATATTGAATGTTGTGACTCTTGTTGGTGCAAGTAATAGAAGGGGAGAACAAGGGGGAATTGTAACATTTTCAAGAGATTGACTAATGGCACCAATCAAATATGACTTTCAAGTTCCTGTTGTTCCTTGAATTATCATGAACAATGGCTCTCCATTTTGATTTCTATGGTAGTGTGCCATAATTATGTCGACTGCCTTTTTATGTTTATCACCAAGGGTCATGTAGTTGATGCATTAAGGCATGTCATCATATATAAGACATCCATGATCCTTCATGTTACTTATGAAATTGATTGCTACAACAATGTACTCTTCTCCTTGATAATCAATAGACCAATTTGTATGTTTGTCAATGTCTCTTCTCCCCAACATGTCTATTTTTTAACACTATATGTTTTGACCATGATGAAACCTAGATATAATCTCCCATTTATGTTCTGTGATATTTCTATGAATATTTTCATTGTCTTTAGTCTCAAAATCACTTGGGTTTTCAACATTTTTTGGAGTCATTATACATTCAACATGCTAAGGATTGTAATTGAATGTCTCCCACTTTTATATGATGGAGTCATCATCATTACCAATATCTCATTCTATGTCACAGAATGGCTTGTAGAGAAATAACTCTGATAAATAAAAGTCAACCCATTTACCTGACTCACGTGAAGGAATAGATGCAAACCTAGGAAACACTCTAACAATTGCTGCTTTTTCCCTTGGCTCCCATTTGTTTTCTCTTCTTCTTTTAGGATTATATATCTATGATCTTGTTGCATCAATTAGTGCTACACCTTTCATACACAATGGCCTCCTTTTGTAACCATCAATGAAATATTTTATTTGTTCTTCATTGTTCTCTTCATCATTTTCATTATTTACAATTGCAGGTTTGAACATCTCACCTGAGACATTTAGATTAACAAATATTCTACTGCTCTCTACCAATGGGAATTCTAATAACATATGACATGTTTCCTAAGCTCCAATGTCTCTTTCTATAACTATCTCAGTTAGAAGCCTCATATATGCTCGTTCAACTAAATCATCTGGGTTTTTCATGTTGGGGAGGCGCATCAACATTTGGTGATATGTTTTTGAGCTTTTCTCTATTTTTGTTGCATACTTGGTAATGTAGTTGATTACAACATGTTTGGAAATAACGGGTTGCCAATCTATATTCTTTCTCCATAATTGTAGTATATGGAGATTATGTGAATTCACTCTATCATTATTTCTCATTGGTTCAAATTTATTTTGACATGTTTCAAGGTCTTCATATAATTTTTATCCCCCCAAGTTTAATGGCCAACTATCATTATACCTATAATCAATATAAGAAAGTTTTGTATTTATTTTTATTACTTTTGGATATAAATATAATTCAAATATAAATATTACTTGTGATGAAATGATTACCTACAAACCATACTTCCCCTTTTTTTTCAAAGGCATGCACCTTCCTTAGAGATTTTGTGTCGTTCAACACAGTTTAGGATCTCTTCATAGTCACGGGAAGATCCACCTCTGCAAGTTGTCTCATATTTTTTAGACATGGATGTTGTTGAAAATTTAGCAATGCCTATAATTCAAAATAATAAAAATGAGTATATCAGTTATATCACATTAGAAATTTATTCTAGTATTTATATACATGCCTGTATATTTCACTGATGAGGATCTTCTCTAGGGTTCCATGCATGAACAATAAAATGTAAATATATTTAAGAACTTTTTTGTTCATCCTCATTTGACCAGTCAATGCTATTCATATTGGGTGTGCCTTCAATCCATATGAATCCATGTGCATGTGACAACCCCCTATGTTGCTATTCATATCTACACCAAAAGTCTTTGGCATTCATTCCCTTTTCTAAAAATTGAGTGTCTTAAGTGCATAGAGTGTGTTTCTATGTGAGGATAGTCAATAACATTTTGTTTCCTCCAATTCTGAGCTTCCCTCAAATTAGTTGGCATTGTTCTTGACATTATTGCATGCAAATCTGACCAATACATATTTGTTGCACTCAATGTGAAAAATATTATAGGAGTACAAATTTGATGAAGCATATCTATCAATTCTGCATGACATTTATTCCAGTATAATATTGTTCCCCTCAATGTTGTCCCAAACCACATCAATTAATCTGCCAAATTGGAGTGAGGTGTGTTTTCTATTTGTTGGCACAACTCATTGATGGTAATTGGCATGTTTTTAAAGCTTCTTTTTGCAAACACCGAGGATGAATTCTGTGCACAGTGTCTCATTATCATGTTCATCATGAAATATCTAAATCTAGTATGTTTACCAAAATGATGATCCATATACTTTAATAGATGCTTCACAAATTCATGAAGACGAACCCCCTCATCCATAGCTCTAACTAGTCACATCTACCATTAGGAAACAATGTTGGAAATGCCATATCAAGTAATCTTGATGTGACATATTCATTAATGAGAGATGCACCAATACTTGGCTAGTCTATGAATGATGTTGGATTTGCATCAGTGTTATTAACTCATGCACTGATAAGTTCCATTTCCTTTGGGGCATTAGGTGGCCTTGAATCCATTGATGTCATGTGCTCTATTACATTTCCTTCATTTGACTCCATGACTGGACCTACAAAAATAATTTCATTTGCATCTAAATCAAATTCCATATTGACTGTCTTTAATCTGCCAAAAATATTTTTATATGTATTTCTAGGCAGATCATTGAGAGCATTTTCATTAATTCGAACATCAAAGTAAAATTTGTCATGCTCTACTTTGTATTTGAGTGCTTTGTAGACATGATCCCTATTCATAGTAAAGTTATAGTGTGTCCCATGTTGATCTCTCCTTCGAACAATAATGATTGATAACTTATCAATTGTATCTGGAAATATATTGGAAACACATTCTATATTTTGTGGGAAACTTATCATGTGTCCTTTATACTTATATTGACCACTAGTTGCATGTGTAACTTGAAGTATGGGGGTGACACATGCAATTAACATTTTCTTAACTTGAGTCAAGTTTGTAAGTTCCTCAGGTTGAGGCCATGGGTCCATATTATTTGAAGATGAGAATATTTTAATTCCTCTTTCTTGTCGGCATCTAGTACATACTAGACCTTCTGAGGTGTGTGACACTTTCATTCCTAGAAAACATTCTTGACAAATATAGCATATATTTGGCATTCTAAAACTATCCAATTGTTGTCAAAACTGCATTTGGAATATGTAGAAATTATCTTGAAGAATCCCATTTGGGTTTTGTGTATTTTCTACATTGCCTTGTCTAGCTAAATTTATCCCAATTTGACTTGTATGATGAGGTGTTTCAGGCACATGTTATGTTGTTCTCGAATTCTCATTTTGAAGATTCAATTCCATATTTTTGGTCAATAATTGATTTTACCTCTCACTAGATTCTAAATCAACTTCATGTCTTCCTTGTGTTTGAGAATGAGATACTTCATCAAACATTCGTTGATGACAATTTCTATTCATATTCCCTTGTTCTTCATTTTGAGCTTCCAATTCTTGTACTGATAAGTCTGCCCTTCTTCTAGCATAATTTTGTCTTTGGACTTCATTACTCCTTGTTCTTTCCTCTTCTCTTTGACCTTCTGTCATTTTTTCCCATCATCATCTTCAATATTCTCTTTGGTATTCTCTCTGATATGCTCTCCGTTGATCCATCTAATATTGCCTCCTTTCCTCATTTGATTGAAAATTTAGTCCTAATTGACTCAGCTATAAAGCAAATGAAATAGTCAATTAATGTACTTCATATAATTGGATTAGCAAATGATTTTGGCATGAAAAAATATGATTGGATGATAAATATGCTCAAAGTTATTTTCAAACCAAACATCAAAGAATGTTAAAATTAATATATGAAGTAAAGTAGGTTTCATTATATTGGTTTATAAAATTTAATAACTTTGGCAACATTGTCTTCTAAATAAGATAAATATTTATTTAATCAATAGTTCAACAAATCATAAATTGATATAGAAGGAAAACATGTTCTCCATAAGAGAAACACATATATAAATATATGAAATACCAAACGCCCTTGTATCTATAAACATGTTTTCAATTTATTTAACATAAATGAAAAAGAACATAGATCCTTTATGTTTGGACTCTATTCAAAAATAAATTCCTCAAAATTGTTAACTCAAAAATAAAAGACTCAATTTAATTGTGTCTTAGCAAGATTTCATTATAGTGGTGTAAAAACACGTGGAATTCTTTAGTGATGAAATCACGATTTTATCCCTCTTCGTATTCCTCATCGTAATGTACATCTTTCATATATTCATAGAACCCAACTGCTTTCATTTATGTCTCGTGAATCTCCCTTGTATAGTCTTCCATTTGTAGGATTTGGAGACCATCGACACCTCCAACATTTAAGCTTGTGGTATGCATTTCGTTTACCATTTTTCTACAACACTCTAAAATGACTCTTCCCAATTTATCCAAATAGGTTTCGACATTTCCATCTGATTGTATATAATCATCTGGAAGCAATGGGCTGTCGATAGTTATTTCTAATTCACTTTGTTTAACATTTATATTCAATATTTTTTCTGATAATTATAATTTAGGAAACACATCAGCGTTTCCCTCTAAAGAAAACTAGTAGTCAGCTTACACAAAAAGAAAACTAATACGTCCTTTCAATTTAATTCATATAAATAGAATTGACAAAGCTACACATGACTTCTTTATTTAAAACGCCAAATCTCATTTAATATCCTATATAATATAATGATTGGCACATACTTTTAGCATGAAACATATAGAATATTGAAATAACTACTTATAGGAAAAACAATAGCAAAATTGAACTATTCAATAATTTTAACTAAAAAGAAATTTTAGTACTTAAATATAGTGATAAAAAATCAATTAAAAGAAAATACTTAAATAAAATTTAGTACTTTATTTTCCAACGTTGCCCTCTAAAGAAAAATAATATTCAACTTACATATACAAAATTAATAATCCCTTCACATTTATTTCATAGAATTAGAAACACATATCAATGCATTTGGCGGAATTGGCCTCCAAAGAAAACTCATAATCAACTAAAAATAAAATGTAATACTTAAATATACACCACAAAATTTCAATTAAATACATTATTTAACAAGTAGTGGATCTCAATACAAAAATAAATAGTACTTGAAATGATTTAACATGTAGTGGGTTTCATTACAAAAAAAATAGTGAACTATTTAATACCATCGTGCTAGTATCCATCGACTTCTAACCGATTCTTGTGCTAGATGTATCTGAGAACGTGAATATGGTTGTAGAGTTTGAGTATCTGGGAAATATATTTCAAAGAACTCTTGTTGACTAAGAGGTGACTCAAATCTATCAACAATCACACCCCTCCACCAACAATCGTTATCTAGTACTTCCACAGGAAAGTCGAGTGGTATATATCGAGGCAACGTAATCATAGGTGGAATGGGTCTCATATATTCAAAAAAGACTTCTTCAACAAGGGGCCGTCGAGCCCATTCATCAGTTATGAAATGATCGTATTGAACATAATACTTGGGTTTTTTAGTATTATTGACAAGTCCTATAACAGTTCCTTCAAACCAATCACCCTCAAATCCCTCCTCATCAGAACACACTTCAACCTTCATTCCCATACAAACATCCATTCATTATACCTTTTGCATTATTCAAAACAAAAGAAACATGTCAAATTTGTAATTATAAGAAATAATAGAATCCTTAATTGTAAACATACTTTATATTTAATCTGAAATAGCTAACCTAAACTAGGGAATAAGTGTGTGAAATTAAATATATTCATTTGTAAATAAGTAATTACAAAATAAACTATACACTTTGAATCTACCTTATTTTTATTTACTTTATAAAAAAAATTATTTCACTAAAAGAAACTAAAAATAACTATATAAGTAACCAAAAGTAATTACTAAAACTAAGTAATTAATTTTATTAATGAAATTAATTACTTGGTTTCATTAATGAAATGAAATTATCAAAACTAATAAAATATTATAGTATAAATGAAACTAATAAAATTATAAAATTAATGAAGAATAATCATTCATTAAAAAATTTGAATGCTAATGATTGGATGATTATTATTCTTTTTTAAAATATTTTTTCTTTTGATTATTAATTACAAAAGAATAAATATAATACGAAAAAAGAAACTAAATGTTCAAAGAGATGAGAGAAACTAAATGTTTAATATTTACATTTTACATCGGTGTAATTCTACTTTATAGTTTCTCATCTAGATGCTAATATGTTGAAATTAGAGCAATTAATTTTTGAAAACTTTATATTTGAATTTACTATTATACAAAATTAACTATATTAGAAAACAATAAAAATATACTATATGACACCATCTCTAATAAAATAGATCTCCGAAATTTCTAAATAAACTTATCTATAAATAATTTAAATTAAAATTAACAAAATGATCTATATTGAATTGGTATTTAGACTTAAGTTTTAGATAAATTTTATTTTCATCATTGTTGGAGTAAAGGATGTCATTTGCAGCAAGATGCATGACACTTCCATTAGGATTTCAAGCCCATCCTTTTCTTTCAAATACATAAAAATTTTAATTTTAATTATTATTAATCACTTTTACTAATTTTACCAATAATTGAAAAAATTACTAATTGAACCCCTTGGTAAGATAAATATTTTATTTTGGTGTTTAGATGTTGCTTCTTAATAAAGACTCCTAGGAAAATATGCCAAATTTGGATAGGAATTCAAAACAACGTAGGTAATTTTGACATAGAAGAAACAACAATAAATGTAACATCTCATTGAAATCTCCTAAGATAACAATAATGTACATCGTTGGTGTGAAACACACCTTGTAACAAAAATAATAGTTTATTATGTACAACATAGACCCTGCTTTGTGCATGCCAATGGCTTTTCGAGACACGTGTCATGATTTTAGGTAGGGGTTACGCAATGGCTTGCTACACAAAATGAGTAATGGCTTCCCACTTATGCCTCGTTTCAATTGGAGAGGAGGAGGAATACAAGGAATGTGGTTTTGTGTGGAGGATGCAAATAATTACAGATGCTAGTCCAAACTTAAATTACAAGTAGCAAAAGCCAATTTTTAAAAGATACTATATGTGCATAGTGACTATGCAGCCACGAAAATCATTAACCATACAAAGGGGAAACATTTAGTTTTTTTTTCAAAAGTCTGCAAAAAGATATACAAAAAAATGATTTTCGTGGTTGGGACAAAATGATCTATATTGAACTGGTATTTAGACTTAAGTTTTAGATAAATTTTTTATCTTCCTTTACCAAACCCAAATAGAATTCAAAAGTCTATGAAAATATTTCTTGAAATAAAAGAAATTCATCTCATAGATTTGTCATCTCCCTCTTATCACAAATGTTCAAATAAAAGTTGTGAATGTTTAATGCAGAATTTTGTAGGGAGCCTATTGAATCCATTATCCATTTTGGTCCTTTTTTTTCGGCCATAAGGAAAAAGAATCTAAAAATTTCTAAATTAGCAGGCAAATTGATATTATTGGATCCATCCTATTGATATCATTGTCTTTCCCAAGTGGGTACTATTTGAATTGGACCGTAAAAGTTTAGCAATTGATTGAATATTTCACAAGATTGATTGAACAAGTCCAGCCTGGAGTGATGGGTTTTTTCAGTGCTATTTTGAGTCTTATTGGTTTTGGATTTGGCATTCCAATTGGGTTGTTCATTGGATATTATTAAGGAAATAATAATATGGTTGCTAGTGGGATATGGGTATTCGAGGATTGATATCCTAAAGAGTGAAAATTATATATCTATCCAAAGGATCTAACAAAATCTAATCCTCTTATACAATCTAATCAGATAGAAAAAAAGTGCGAAAGTAATTTTCAAATTTCATCTACTTAAAATGGTCTGGGAATGTATAATGTACCTTCACACACAATCTTCTCATGTTCTCTATGATGATTAAGACCAGCTCTCCTGCTTCCTAAAATGTATGACATAATTAGATTTTCTATTTTGGAATACAATCTCTGCAAATTACATTGGAAGAAAATGAAAAAATAAATAGCTTAAAAGTGTTTCTAAAGAACTTGAAACATAGAGAGGATGGTGATTGTTATCTGCAAAATGTAAATGTATCAAACCTCCTGTCACAAATGCTATGAAAATATGAATTACATTGTGAACAATATATGGGAGAATTGATATGTTCGCTATTGTAACTGAAGACTCTTCATTTACTATTGTAACTGAAGACTTGATTTAAAGAATTTACAATCATAATTTGTAACATTCTCGGCAACCTGTGGAGCACTCATGTTATCCACCTGTGCAGCACTTACCATGGAAAAATAGTTACAAGATTTTATGAATAAAGAGAAAAGCATCACCATGTGGCTAAATTTTTTATGATCTTGATGTGGTGTGACTGCATAGAATAATGATGTCCGGTTAAAGAAATTAATGTCTGAAAATCTCTTTGATTCAATTCTCTTATGTAGACATCGCAACATCGGCTTAGATGATTTACAAGAGCACAAAAATTAGGAAACCATTACATGTAATAAATTGAATTTAGATTATGCTTTAAAAATGACATATTAATTTCTTATTTAAGTATTGTAACCGCAATATTAATCCAATCCACATATATTTTTCTGCCAACTCGCAACTTGCCAACTCACCATAAAACACTCAAACGAATGTCAATTTTTTATTTAAATAGTTAAATATTTACATTGATGAATGATGTCACTCTAGGAAGCCTCTCGACTTAATTAAATATATTTTATTGAATAATATTTTATTAAATACATAACATTTTAATATTTATATCTAATGACTATATAATTCTATATAGTAATAAATATAATTTATAATATTTTTTTTAAGCAAAAAGTGACGAAGCACTTATATTCTATTATATTTTATAATTTTATAAACTACCTCAAGAGGCTCCTCAGAGAAAGAAATAGCAAGAAAACTATGATTCCTTGCCCATGTACAATAGGACCTAGAAACTACAACCAACAGATAATACCTCATGGCTGGTAAATACAATATATCCAATGATTACAACCCAAAATGTCATATGGGCAAGCATTCACATTTCAAAACATCCCATATGATAACAAGCCCATAGAGTCCCAAGATCTCACAAACTGAACACTAAATGCAATAGCATATATCTCAGCTGAACTAAGGAGATGCAAAAATATAATATAATATTATTATTACAATAAATTTAATATATGTTAAATAATAAATTTTTAAAAAATTGAATTAAAATTATATATCAAAACTATAACATATATTTATTGAAATGTATTTTTATTTAATAATATGTAATAATATATTTAGTTGATATATTGCTTTTAAATATAACAAATACAAATTATTGTACTTGATGTAAAAGAGTAAATGATGTTTTCCATAGTCAAGTAATTTTGATTAAATAGGCACTTCAACAAAATAATTGTCTTAATATTAGTTAAATCTTGTGGTGTTGTGCATTTAGATTTTTCTAAAAAATATACAACATCAAATTGAGTCATAGTCATTGACTTCTTAAACATTTAAATACAATTTAACAGTTTGTCTTGAAACCCACTTATGTTATAGCAACAATTTAGAAATAAGAATATTGTACAAAAATATTTCTATTATTCATCTTATTACAGTAGGTATAATTTTTTTTAAAATTTTTGTATTCATTTTATTTGAAAATTTTTATGATTATTGTAATCACCTAAAATTGGACAAGATAAATCAAGTGAACAAATAAGGTGAAAATCAAAGCAATTAAATCAAATCAAGCATTTATCAAATCAGAATTGCAATCAAGCCACAATTCAATTTAATTAAAAATCAAAAGTCATAAATTCTACTTAAATCAAATAAAGCATGATAAATCAATCAATTGTATAAATAATCTAATTAATTACATAGTTCATTTAAATCAAATCAATCCATTCAAGGGGTACACATAGCTAAAGATATTAATTAAATTAAATTAATTAAATCCATTTTCCCTCAACCACCAAATGGAAGGAAAATTCATCAACCAATAGGATTTAAGGATGGAGCTCACATGGATCAAGCCTAAATCAAATCTCAATCACACACTTGGAGAATGCATCTTGTCCACTCATTTTGTCCTTTGGTCCCAAGCTTTGAGGACAAAATATTTAAGTGATCTCCAAAGGTGGAACCATGGACTTAACCCTCACCTAATCATGATCAAATCAACCACACCCCCTACCCTTGCCAAAATCTATAAAAGCAAGGCATAATTCAATCAATAATCGTCCACAAATCTGAGAATAGCATCAAACCTCTTGCAATTTATAGATAGAAAGGAAAATATTAGAACTAATTAAGGCTAATTTCATTTGGAATTCAACCTTTTAGTTGCTTTATCATTCATTCTCATTTTAGGATTGTCACTAATGGAAGTTTACTGAGAGCTTTGCATTAGCATCCCTAAATAGAGATCAAAAGAGTGATTAATTATCAATTATTTGCTTAAATTAGATTGCTATTTGTGGTGATTTAGTTGATTTATTCATTTCTTTGCAATACTAACCCTATGAAGATGTTTTCCTTAGCACACAAAATGGCGCCCACCATGGGGAATTAGACCTCATAATTTTTAAATTTGGAGAATTTGATTTTTCTAGAAAATCTTGTTTTACTCTGTTTTACAGGTTTTTCAGTGCATTTGAGAGATTCTCCAGCACGTACACCAGTTTCTCCAGTGCATACAAGGTCTGAAATAGCGTGTTTATAGCAAAGTTCTACGCCTTTACGTGGAGTTTCAGCACTTTTAAATCCTTCTATTTTTTGTCTTCTTTCTTTCAACGTGTATACCCTGACTCTCCAGCATGTTTAATTCATTCTCCAGCACTTTTAAGACTTTCTTTTAATGCCTTTTCTTGGTTTATTAGCGCTTTCAATTTTTGTTCTTGCGCTTTTAATAATTTTCTGTAGCACATTTGATTTGTTTAACAACGATTTCAATCATTTTAATAGCGCTTTTAATAGATTTTGTTGCACATTCAATTAAATTGAGAATTGATAGAATCTAACTTGCGAAAAATGATTTCTCTATGTCTGTAGGATGCCTAGTCATAAAAAAACAAAAAAACCAGAGACCAGCTTTAATAGAGAAGGGAAGGCTTTGACTAAACGGATTAAGGAGGAGAACATTGCACACATCAAGCTGATTTTGGAGGATTCTCAGCAAGAAAATGAGGTATATGAACAATACTTGAAAGTTGTAGAATCTTTTAAATCAAAGTTCATTTCTTTAAATTGGATTTACTTGTCTTAATCAATTTTTGTTAAAATTTGATAAATAAGGCTTAAATTCAAGTTTATTCTTGATTTCTCTTCATTTTGGTTGGTTGTGTTGACTAATTTGTTGGAGGAGAAGCGAATGGAAAGGAACGATCACCACTAGGCGAGCATAAAAATGGAAAATTCATCAAAAATGCCCCTAGCCTTAGCTAGCTTCAAAATAAGATAAGACTAAAACTTGGTCAATTTTTGCTTAAATTGTGGCCTTGTCAATTTCAAAATCTAGTAATTAAAGCAACCTATTATTGTTTAAGATATTTGATACTAGGCATATTCTCTTCACTTTATAAGTGAATCAAAATGCCAAAAATATCAAACTCCTTGATTAAAAGAAAGGCTAAGTAAATCAAGCACTAAATTTGAACAACCCCTTGTTTGTGGAAAAGAGTAGAAATACTCAATTCCCATTAGTTAGTGGGTTTGGTAATTGAACCTTGTTAAAAGTGTTTGGGAATTGAGAAATAGATAGGGATATGCTCTTCACCTTTTAGTGAATCAAACTCCCAAAACCTATCTCTTCATTCCACTTTATTGCTTTTAAAATGAACATGCTAGATCTATAGTGGGCTCGCCTCCCGAGATTTGCCATAATACAGCTGGTGAGAGGGATAGTCCAAAGTGGGATACATTTTCTTTTGCCGCAAAAATCCAACCCACTCTAAAATTAAATGCATACATCCTTAATGGGGTGTGTGACAAAAGGATATTAAGCTTTCGAACTTCTTCGAGTAGTCCTTCGGGATTGCACAAATCTCTGACATACTGGTGGTGGGAAGCCTCCTAATTTTCGGGGATGAAAACTTAATGTCCATTTTGAATGAAATCTTGATTAAATACCTTATTAAAATAGCAAAGCCTACCTTCTAGAGCCATGTTTACAAACCAACTTGTGAACTAGGTAGATTGCTTGAAGTATATTTTTTGTGCAAAAACCATGATAACGTCCTTATAAATTCAAACACTTCTTGTGTATAGGGTTAAAAATAACAAGTGTATTTGTGATTGCTTTGTTTGAAAAATACATACAACAAGTAAGAGACATCCATTTGAAAATTTGTCTTATATTTTTAAATCTCTTCATAAAAGCAAACAATTACCAAGGGGAAAAACAATTCGAAATCAAACCTTGTTGAATGTCAGTTCTACACGCTCACATAAACTCAAAATATATTTACAAGAAGATGAAACTTGCATTGCAAGAGAGGTCACCGAATTTGAATCTCAAATTTCTTTCATAAATCACAACCAAGGGGATAGTCTCCCAAATCTGTTTGAGAAGAAAATTGAACCAATGGATAGAAACTCAACATTTCACGATTACCATCATGGAGGAAACAATGACAATATCAATAACGCCAACCAAGGGCCTAAGGAAACACTTGAAGAAAGAGCTAATAGAGTGGCTCAAGACAATGAATTTCTTGAAGTCATGGATAAATTAATAGATATAAATAGGGAAAAGTTTTTCCTAAACTTAACCCAGCAAGGGTAAAACTTCCACATGATTATGATGTGGACCAACTTAAGAAAAATCAAGAAGAGGATAATTTGATGAGTGTGATGAGTAAACAATTGAAAATGTTCCAAGCATAGATTAACTTAATGAAAAAGGCATCTGAACCTAAGCCATTCTCTATTGAGGCCTTGTGCCCATTTCCTTTTGACAAAAGCTTGGTTATGGTGCCCTTTCCGATAAATGTAGTCTTTCCTAAGTACGAAAAATACATGGGTAAATCAGACCCACAAGATCACCTTAGATATTTTTGCGCTCTAAGCGTCGAATTTATGTGTGACACCACATACCTAATGAGACTTTTTCCAAGAAGTTTAGGAGGTCAAGCCATGGAATGGTTCTCCAAGCTTCCGCAAGGGATAAAGACATTCGAGGAATTAGCCTCCAAATTTGTAACTCATTATTCTTACAACATTGAATACGAGATTGCCATTCTAAACCTATGTGACACTAAACAAAGAGACGGTGAATCTTTCCTAGGGTTCCTTCAAAGGTGGAGAATAGTTTTTGCAAGATATCCATGAAGTATCCCCAAAAAGGAGAAAATGGAAATATTTATGAATAACTTAAATGTGGAGATGAACTATAGGATCCAACTTCAATGTCCCCCTAATTTTGAAAAAGTTATTGAGAATGGGATCAAAATTGAAGATGTGTTGGTCAAGAGGGGAGAGATCAAATTGCTCAAAGATAATAAACCCTATATCAACACTAATAACAATTATTATGTATCTAATTATAACAATAATAAAGTAGCCAATAATCACAATGATAAACCTAGACTATGGTTGAAGAACAATAATAAAAACCTTGTGAATGATGGAGTTGTGGAAGCACATAACTTAAAAGCTACTTGCTTTAATTTATCAAGTGGAGCAAATTCAACATATAATGTGAATCAAACAAACAAATCTCTTTTCAATAATACCAATCCTAACAATAACAACAACAATCCCTTTAATAATTCTAATGTCAACAAGCCTAAGCCTTTCTTTTCCACATATCAAAAGAGGAAATTCACCTTTTTAGGTGAACCATTGGAAAATGCATTAAGGACTTTGGTGGCGAACAAAATCATTATCTTACCAGAACTAAGACCGTATGAACCCCAAGTTAAGCCAAATTGGACGAATGATTCTCACCATTGTGAATACCATCGCAATAAGGGCCATAAAACCAATGAGTGCATGAAATTGAAACATCTTGTGCAAGACCTAATTGATGATGGAACAATAAAAGTGGAAGGGCCTCAAAACAATGAGGATCATATGGCCTACAAAAACCCTTTCCTAAATCATGAAAGGGGTGAGTCATCAAACACTAATCAAAACAACAAAAGAGGTAATGAGAAGGTCAATTTTGCCCATACCTATGATAACACCATTAATACTTTAAGTGGTGAGGAAAACACCATAAATGTTGTTGTGGTAAAAGAGAAACCAAGGGAAGCAATATCTAATGTTGTAACTAGGGGTCAAGCATCAAAAATTACTCTACCTAGAAATGCCCCAAGGGTTATTTTTCCAAATCAAGCTTCATCGTCATCTTCAAAACAATATAATTTGGTAGACCAATTGCAAAGAACCCCTGCTCAGATCTCTATTCTAGAATTACTCAAGCTCTCACCAACTCATAAGGATATTCTAGAGAAAGCCTTGGTAGAAACTAATGTACCTCTAAATTTAGATGCGGATAAATTTCAAAACATGGTAAGACATCTTGTTGCACCCCATTGTCTATCTTTTTAGAACAAGATGATATGTCTCTAAACCACCCGCAAAATCTACCCTTACATATAGAGGTCCTAATCCACAAGCATAGAGTGAAAAGAGTCCTCATTGATGGAGGAGCCAACTTGAATATTTGTACCCTAAACTTGGTAAAAGCCTTAGGATTTTCTGAGGAGGCTATAGATCCAAAGAAAAAGATAACCATAAAAGCCTATGATGATGAAGAGAGAGCTTCCAAAGGGGTCATAGTACTTCCTATCAGAGTTGGTCCAATGAAGAAAGAGACCATTTGCCAATTCATTGACCTAAAGTTGACTTATAATATCCTATTAGGTAGGCCATGGATCCATGAAATGCAGGTCATACCCTCAACCTACCATCAATGTCTCAAATTCCCCTATCTAGGACAAGAAGTCATGGTAAGTAGGGACTCAAACCCCTTTCAATATTGTAATAACATGAAGCCTATTAATGACTCCTTAGTCCCACATAATGCAGAAGGGTCAATTTCCCAAAGAATAGAACAAGGACAAATTTCAAAAGATCTTCCATCTTTGAAGGGAAAAGAAAAAGAAGAAAAAGAAATTATTGTTGAAAATAACCAAAGTCCTACTAACCTAACTACATTGACAAAAGGAAAAGAGAAGGTTAGTGAGGAGAGTGCTTCTGAGAAATAGAAATAAGACCAATCTAGATCCATTCAAATCTACACCAAAGATGCTCATTACCAAAAAATGGATCATATGATGAATTTTTTTGAAAAGAAATGTCAAATCAAACAAAAGGGTGTAGGTGAATACTCCTTATCCATGATGGATCTACCCCTATCTCCAAAATCATATGGAATACCATCCAATTTACCTCATAAATACAATGATCACTTTGTGAGGGCAAGTACATCTTCATCCATGGAGGAAGAAGATAATAAAATCCTAAATTGGCTTTATAAGGATGAGGAATCAAGTGCACATGAAAAGCACATCCAAAATATAAGCATTCCCGCACATCAATATTGGAAAGGATTTCAAATAATGTAGAAAATGGGATACAAGGGACAAGGACCTTTAGGAACAAGAAATGAAGGACTTGTTGAACCCATTGAAATGACATGGAGAGATAGCAAAGAAAATATAGGATTAGGATACCTAGAACAAGGGTACACTCAAAAGAAATATCCCTTGGTATATGATCAAATCTTGCAAATAGGCTCCCAAAGTGATGAAGACTCGAACAATTGGGAATGGGACTTATTGTCAAGTGAGTCATGTCAAGATAAGGAAGTTTATGTCATCCACACCTACACTCTTAGCAAGGGAAAAGAGAAAATATCATAATCAAATCAGAATCAAGCCTCAAGTTCTAGTCAAGGAGTCTTAGATAATGTACCAATTTAGGAGATTGAGATAAATCAATGGGTAGGAGAACCTTACGTACCATCATGGAGACCTACTATGGAAGAATCTAATCCTAGGTTTAATCTACGAGATTTTTACCCAATGGAAACCTTAGAGGATCCTAGTGAGGAAGATTTTGACCCTAGTTCTCTAGAACATCTTCAAGAAGCACATATTATAGATTTAAGTGATACAATGTTTGAACCTTCAAATCAAGTCATGTCCCTAAACCCCATTGGACTAAACCAAAGCATTGATCCTTTGACCCTTATCTATCCGGAATTAATTGAATGGGATTCCATTGAACATACCATCCTCCCTACATTTTTGAATGATAACTTGGTGTCCCAATACCTAAATGCAGTTGAGCTTTCTTCTACCATGGAGTATCAAGAAGAAGTGACAAAGGGGAGTATTCAACCTTTCAGTACGAAAAAAATTGGAAAAAAATAAAAAATAAAAAAGGGAAATAATTTAATGTTGAAAACCACATTGTGGCAACATTAAATAAAAAAGAAAAAGAAATAAAGAATGTTTCCAATGGTGAAAACCCAACAGAGGCACCAAAGGAAGAAGGGTTGGATACTTTGCCTGAGCACTATGAAGAAAGATCACCTATCTTGATTGAACCAATAGAGAAAGTGAATATTGTGTTAGAATCAAAGCCAAGAATCATACACCTAGCAACATCTTTATCTAGTGAAGAAAGAAAGGATTTCATCAAAAAATTTAAATAAAAGAAAATCAATTTTGCATTGTCGTATGATGATATGCCAGGATTAGATCCGAGTTTAATCATGCATCATTTGAATATAAAAGGAGTAAGACCAGTGAAGTAGAAACTAAGAAAGATGCATCCACACATAGCTTTGCTTGTAAAAGTAGAGTTGGAAAAATTGTTAAGAGTAGGGTTTATAAGATCCATTGACTATGCCAAGTGGATTTCAAATATTGTGCCTATTTCCAAAGCAGAAAAATCTATCAAAATTTGCACGGACTTTAGGGATCTTAATCTTGCATGTCCTGAAGATGACTTTATGTTACCAAGCATAGACACCATCGTATGTCTGACAACAGGACATTCAATGTTCTCACTTATGGATGGGTTTAGTGGTTATAATCAAATAAAGATAGAACCCGAAGATCAAGACAAGACATCATTCACATGCGCATGGGGGACACTCTATTGGAATGTTATGCCTTTTGATCTAAAGAATGTTGGAGTGACCTATCAAAGAGCCATGATGACCATATTTCATGACATGATGCACAAGTTCATGGAAGATTACGTAGATGATATAATTTCTAAATCCCACTCAAGGGAAGAACATATACCCATCTTAGAGAAAATATTTGTAAGATTGGAGCAATTCAAAGTAAGGTTAAATGCAAAGAAGTGCGCATTCGGTGTTCAATCAGGAAAGCTACTAGGGTACATTATTTCAACGAAAGGAATAGAGGTAGACCCCGCCAAATCCAAAGCCATCATGGAAATGGGGGCACCTAGAAATATAAGTCAGATGAGATCTCTTCAAGGCAGGATTCAATCCATTTGAAGGTTCATCTCTCAACTAGCAAAAAAATGCCACAATTTCACTCAACTCCTTCATAAGGACGCAATTTTCAAATGGGATGAGAAATGTGAAGAAGCCTTCACCTTGTTGAAGAAATATCTAATGAATCCTCCAACTTTTATACCACCTATAAGAGGCAAGCCCTTAATTCTATACATTTCAGAGACCGAACATTCATTAGGGGCACTCCTAGCTCAAGAAGATGAATCAGGTAAAGAAAAGGCCATATACTACATAAGCAGAACATTGGTGAAATATGAGTTGAATTATACCTTCATTGAAAGAGCGTGTTTGGCCATAGTTTTTGCTTCCCAAAAATTATGCCACTATATGTTATCCCACAAAATTTGACCCATTGCAAAGATTGATCCCTTGAAATACCTCCTTAACAAAACAACATTGAATGGGAGATTGGCCAAATGGGTCATGGTGCTAAGTGAATTCGACATAGAATATGTGGATCAAAAATATAGCAAGGGCCAAGTCATAGCTGATCAATTAGCAAAGTCACCATTACAAGATGAACATCCAATTCAAGTGGAATTTCTAGATTCTGAAATTGTGAATGTTGAAGCAAAAACATGGCGATTATATTTTGATGGTTCTTATACACAACATGGATCAGGAGCAGGTATACTTTTGATTACTCCTCAAGTGTCTACAATTCCAAAATCATACAAATTTCTATTCCCATGCACCAATAATATAGTTGAGTATGAAGCATTGGTCATTGGTATAAAATTGGCATTAGAATGGAAAGTGATAGAGCTACAAATCTATGGAGATTCACAACTAGTTATTAATCAGATTAATGATGAATATCAAACTAAAGATGGCAAGTTGATACCTTACAATAATATGATTGAGAATCTCAAGAAATATTTCACTCTCATAACATTTGAGAAAGTACCAAGAGATAAGAATAAAGCAATAGATGTAATGGTTACTTTGGCATCACTTCTCCAAATACTAGATCAAAGTGCTAGATATGAATTCCTAGTAGAAGAAGTTGAGCAACCTGCATTTGACCATGCCCATCCTCATACCATTTTTTTGCTAACATGCCATGAATCACCTTGGTATGGAGCCATTTACACCTACTTAAAAGACCAAATCCTACCTATGGACCAAACTAGAAATCAAAAGAAAAGCTTTATATGCTAAGCCTCTCGTTATACTTTAATATCTGACATGTTGTATCATAAGAGTCTAGATGGAATGCTTCTAAGATGTATAGATAAAGAGGAATCAGACATAGCCTTACAAGAAATTCACGAGGGGATTTGTGGGTCACATTCGAATGGTTTAACTCTAGCTAAGAAACTTCTTAGAATAGGATATTTTTGGCCTTCAATGGAAAAAGATATTTTTCAATTTGCTAAAACTTGTCGTAAGCGTCAATATCATGGGAACTTGATCCACGTACTAGCACAAGAGCTTCATCCTATGACAACAACTTGGCCCTTTTATCAATGGGGTTTGGACTTAATAGGGATGATTTATCCACCATCTTCAAATGGTCATAAATTCGTCATTACGAAAACATAATACTTTACCAAATGGGTGGAAGTTGTACCCTTGTCAACTGCTACAGGAAAGCAAATATCCTTGTTCATTCTAAATCACATAATTTGTAGATATGGTGTACCACATGCCACCATAACAGATAATGCCAAACATTTCAAAAACAAAGATTTGAAAGAGCTATGTACAAAATTCCACATCATACATCACTCATCTTCAATATATTACCCCTAAGGTAATGGACAAGTAGAAGCAAAAAATAAGAACATCTTAAAGATATTGAAGAGAACAGTGGATAATCCGGGTAGAGATTGGCATATAAAAATAAACCCAACCTTGTGGGCTTATAGGACAAGTATCAGAATACCAACGAGAGCTACACCATTTTTCTTAGTCTTTGGAGTAGAAGCAGTTTTACCTTTGGAGGTAGAAATTCCATCTTTAAGAGTATCCCTACATGGTTTGATAAGTGAAGAAGGCTATAGAGTTGCTAGATTACATGAACTAGAATTGCTAGATGAAAAACAACAACAAGCCTTCAATCATTTGAAAGTGTATCAGAACCGAATGTCAAGAACCTATAACAAGCATATCAAAATAAGGACATTCCAAATAGGTGACTTAGTTTTGCGAGAAAATCCCAAGAATCAAGCAAAAAGAGAAAAGAAAGGAAAATGGGAAGCAAACTAGTTAGGACCTTTTTTATCACTTCATCTTTTGGGACAGACACCTATAAATTATTTGATTGTGATGGAGAAGAATTACAAGAACCTATCAATAGCGTTCATCTAAAAAGGTTCTACACATAAAGTAGATGAAAGGGTATAGAGAAGAAGAGTATCAAAAAATCAGATGGAGAGCATCCTATTTATTGTATATAGTCAAAAGAGATCCTGAAAATACTAAAAATATTGAAAAGCAAAAAAGAGCAAACAAATCATAAATGTAGAAAACATTAAAAAATAATGAAAAATTGAGCATGAAGAAAACCAAAAATATTCAGAAATGATCCTAAAAAAGATGTCTTCTTGGTGAAAACCTAGAAAATAGGTGCTTTGATGATATGAAGAAAAAAAAATCAGAAAAGAAAAAAATGCCTTGGTGAAAACCTAGCAAATAGGCGCCTTGGTAGCAAAAAAAGGAAAAAAGCTCTTTAAAAATAGAAAAAGAAAGAAAAATCCATTCAATCAGTGAAAACCTCGTAAACAGGCGCCATTGAAAGTCCAAGTCAATCACATACCTAGTGGTCATCCTTGTAAATATTGCATTCACCAGCATTTGTATATACTGCATAATAAAACCCCACAGTTGCATTTTCAAGTACCTAAAGATTTTAGTCACCTAATCTGCAAATTGTCCTAGTCCAACATCGTAATCACATCAAACTGGGGGCAATCTACTCTAAAGGAGGAAGGATTCATCAAAAGAAAAATTCAATCAGACACCAAATCAATTCATCAAAGCGCAAGTGAAACACTCAATCAAATCCTAATCCTAATCCAATTTGAACCAAATGCAAAATTTGATCCAAGATCTCAAGAAGACCTTATCTTTATCAAGATTAAAAATGTGAAATGGATGGAACTACACTTAAAATATGGGTTTGAGAAACAATGCAAAAATTTTCTAAAGTGTTGACTTGATTGATGAAATCATGTCTTTCTAGTGAATCGATGAAAGTTTTTAAACTAGATAAGCAATGATGAAAGCATGGTATTTTATTAATTTCTGAATGACTGTTTTAAGATCAAATTTTTAAAGTATGTATTATTTGTCTAAGGATGTGATCATCAAAGATTCATCGAGGACTTGTACATAAAATAAAACTAAGATCTTTGTTTGTTTATGCAAACAAATACCTTGGATATTTTGATGTTAAATATCATAATGCCAAAATCCACTTGCAACATAGAATCTGACAAAATTAGTATTTGTACTCTCATGATTGACTTCAATTAGTGATATTCATACCAAAAGATGGAAAAACAACATAAGAGGTGAAAAAGGTATTCATATCATCATAGTTGAACTAGTGATGATTGTACTAGATTCAAATATCACAAACTTCTCAATGATGAATATAAGCTCTAAAATTTTTAATAGTGACAGTTAGTTGCATACATCTTAGATTAAATGCATTTAAATTATTTTCCTTTCTTAGCATAAAAACAAAATTGCAAGAGGGTTACCCCACAATAGTGGGTTACACTTTTTTAGACATGTTGATTTGTGCTGAAATAGCACATTTTTCATAAAATATGATGATTTAAGCCTTGAGGGGTTCAATTTGAAGGAATTAATTACAAATGGTTAGCTCAAAGCCTCTTAGATTAAAAAAATATGGATATAACATCTATACTCCTAATTTATACCTACAATGGAGTCTCCTTCGTACCTATTAAAATGCTGATAAAAAATCACTTTGAATTTATCTTTTGGCATATCAAATGAATCCATTTGACAAACCTATCTATGTAGTAAGGTACTACTGAGAAAAATCTTTCCAATGATTATAATGTTAATAAATATTAATTTTATAATGATTTTGTATTTTTAGTTTTACTAAACATAGATATTTCACCGAATGTGTACCTCTATGTTTGACGCTTATGGAAAAATAGTAAATGAGAGAAAAAAAATTCTAAAAAATATCTATGCCCTAGGTATTGAAGTTCTCTTTCTATAAAAAAAATTTAAAAAAAATGAAATTGGACAAATACACAAGTTATAAGCTATGTAGTCAATGTATGTCAAAAATATGGTTTAGTCAACTTGGAACGTTAATAAAAAATGAAATAATAGTGATAATGTCATCAACCAAATTGCATGCCCTTTTTATGGATGTTAAAAAACTAAATTCAAAAGAAGTACATTGATATCTATTTTAGAAAAAAAGTTAATCTTTATGAAAACCAAGTAACTCTTTGAAAATGACATTTTTTGCAACATACATGTTTTCGTGGGAGAAAAAAAAAACTATTCAAATCAATTCAATATGTGTGTGTGTGTGTGTGTGTGTACACACAAAAGTAGTGCACTTATATGAATCCTTACATGCAAGGAAACTCAAGAATGAGCCCTCACAAATCGATCCATAGCTCTCTATGCATGGAGTTGCAAGATTTGTAAAATTGCTCTCAGCTAGAGCTATGAACTCATGACCTTGCTAGTCAACCACAAAATAAGAGATTTCAAATCAAAGACGAGGGCAACAATGTCAATATCTCTAATGAAATCCAAATGTATGCAATGCAATGCAAGTAAGCTAAGAATGAAAATGCAATCTAGTTTATGGAAATGAAAGATGCAACTAATCTATGAAAAGAAAAAATAAATGTTACAAATCTTTCCTATTTAGACTATGTGAGATTAATCTATTGCATAAAAAGAAATCTACACTAAGAATGTCATTATCATGCAACTATGAAAGCAAATATGAAATGAGATTCAACAAAGTCTTCAAAGCTTGGATTGCAAGATTGTCTTCAAAGAGAGCTCCAAATGACCTATAAAACCTGCAGCATAATATTAGCATGAAAACCTAAGATGCAAATGAGGAAGAGAGCTCTCTTTTTATAAGAAATGAGATGAAAATGGACCATTAAGATTAAGAGGCAAAAGACTTAATCAACGGTGGAGAAAAATAGAAGCTTGATCCTTGTGCACAAATATCCTCCAATAGGAAAATAGGAGTTGACTTTAGTGTCCATATGAGACAAAAAATATTTTTTCTCTTTTTATAAAATAAGAATAATGCTTTATTTGTGCAACATAAAATAAAAAGAAAAGTGGGGATTTTTTATTTAAATAAAAAGGGAGGAAATTCTTTTTAATTAAATAAAGGCTTAGGATAAAGTGATTTTATTATTTAATTAAAAGAGATTTTTAATTAATTAAAAGGGAGCATGTTCTCTTAATTAAATAAGATTTTTATTTTTTTCTCTTTTAAATTAAATAAGGCTCAAACCTTAGGAAATATTGAATTGATTATGATTTGATCAAGGAAATTGATATAATTGATAAAATGTTGATTTTTGAAAATATTGATTCAGGGATTTGATAAATTGTTGAATGAGGGCCCAAAGTCTAGGTGACCATTTTAGGGTGCATACATTTGCCCCTCTTTGACTAATGTATGATTATTTCAGGAACACATGTGGTCAAAGAAGAATTGAAATGTGAGATCGATTTAGGATCACAAAACAACTCAGACGTGTGTTCGACGGATGGGAACACATCAGGACAAGCATAAGCATAAGCTGAGAGACAAGACCAACACCGTCGCTGCTAGGTGCAAATCAAGTCTTAGACAAAACTATCGTTGTCACTGCTAGGCAATAATCAAGTCTAAAAAATAGGAGATAAAAATTGAAAGATAAAATCACCACCATCGCTGCTAGGTGATAATCAAGTCTAAAAATAAGAATCTCAAGCTGAGCTAAATGATAAAGCTGAATCAAAGATTAAAACTGATAGGTACTACCCCCTCGGAATTGAAATCAAAATCAGATAAAGGAGAACAACAAATTTATTGGTGTAATTAATTATTCTTAATTACACTTTACTTGATCTTACTTAGGTTAATGCATTGCATAGTAAGTTGTGATTGAGACACCTAGGAGTGTGCACATCTATCAAGCACATGGTGTAGGAGAAATTCCACTTTTGGTGTGATAATTGTCTTCACATACCTCATTGTGTGTGAGATCCACCTTTTGTGCTCTTATCACATTATCATCCTAATCCAATGCACATACTTTATTGCATATTGGAGGATGATCCACATTTGGTGGACATGTGATTACACCTAGCATAGGTGATAGCTTATCAGCTTTTTATCATTCTCTCATATCGCCTTTCCTATATAAGAAGGCCTATTATGTAATAACTCATCAATTGGTGAATATCATTAATTCATTGGATCTATTCATTTCATCCTTGCATTCATATTTTCTCTCTTGTGCTTTTCTTCAACCTCTTGATCTTGGCTCAATATTTGCTATTTGCAAATTCTTACATGGTATCAGAGCCATTGGAGCATTTTCGATTAGCTGATTTGAAGAGAGCTTGATGCAAGCTTTGAAGGTCCAAATCTTAGATCTGGCAACTAGCATGTGATAGAGGTGTCTTGGAGTAGATCTGATCTCACCATTACGTTTGGGAGGCTGTTTCGGTTAAAATTGACTATAAACTCGCCCATATTCGGTGAAAGTCAAATTCAAGGCAAAAACATTTTGCAAATCAGACCGTACGGCCCGATCTGCCTCTGTGATATGATTTTTCAAAAAAAAAAAAAAAAAATTTATTCCGCTATTATTTTTGAAATATTTTTTCTCTTTAAGTTTGTCTGCAAAAATTTGTTCAGGCTAGGTACGACCCTGAATATTCTATCAGGCATCGCATCACCTCATTGAAGAATCGCGTTCAACACAATAGAGTCAACTCAAAGTCTGATGTCGAGAAGCACACCGAGCATGGGCTTTCCTTTTGTCTCACATATTAGGTTGCGGCATATATTAAGGGTTTTTCACACCTCTGTCTACCACATGTGGGACTAATCAAAAGTCCCTCCACCGCCAGCTATTTGAAGCGGCCACCTCTGCTAGCCATCTCTTCATAGAATGTCGCCCAGCGGCTGCCAACCCGCCACCGCCTAAGTGGCCCTCTCCACAACTCGATCAGCGGCCTTCTCTCACCGCCATTGCGAGCCACCGCTCGCTGCTTCCGCCGCTCCGACCGACAACAGTCCTCTGCCCGGTAGCGCCGCTCCACGGCAGATCCACCTCCACCAGGCGGGACCCGTTTGCCCAAGCCACGCAGCCTAATCAGTAACCACCACATGGCGCTAGCAGGCACGCTATTTGCCACCTCGACACGACCGGCCCCGCCCTATCACCAGCACGGACCAGTCACATGCAAACACGTGGCATCTGCCACATCAAACAACCATATGCATAGTCATCGCCACATAGGCAGAGAGGATTTTTTTGTCGACATCACTGTTCAGTGTCCTAACTTTGATGCCCGTTTGGACGTCAAAACTGGGCATTTTTGGCTTTCTGTGACGGCCTCTGGAACGTCAAATTTAACCACAGGCTTGCATCATCAATTTCTTGAGCCAAAATTTGACAGTTGTCTCGCTGTCAAAACAGGGCGAAATTGGCTTTTTTTACGGTCATTTAACCATCAAATTTAAGCTAGTGTTTTGCTGATGTCATCTGGTTTGGAAATTTTGGTGCCTTCACCATTGGAGATTTCATTTTGACAGTCCGACTTCAAAGGGCCATAACTTGCTCAATTTTGCTCCTTTTTTCGAGCAGTGTTTTTTGAAATTGGGTAGAATTTTCTGAATTTTCCAGTGGTGGTGTTGATTTTGCATTTTGGTGGCCTTATTTGTCAAAAATTACAGTTTTTGGTGACTATTCCTAATTTCTGCAACTTCCAGGGCTTCGTTTGGGCACATACGGTAACATTTTGAGGTGAAATTTTTTTTGAAAGTGCATGATTTTTCATATACTTTCCAGATCTACAATCAAAATTGAGTGATTTTGGGTAGGCATATCACTTTCAGCAATAGTTCATTTTGGGGCTATAATTGCACTTGGTTAATCTTTGGATTTCAATTTTCTGATTTGCATCAGTCATTTGAAGAAGTTATCAGTAGTTATCAGTCATCATTTGGTGTCAATATGGATAATTCAAAGGTTAAAATCCTCACTCCATATAACTACCATGAATGGAAAGTTTCTTTAAGTGATCATTTGTTGAGTCTTGGATTGCTTAGAATGACTCTTGGGCAGAATCAAGAACCTCAAACAGGTGCTTTAGAAAGGAGAAAATGGTTTGATAGAAGAGATAAAGCACTTGGTGCTCTTAGATCATCCATCTCTCGCGACTTGCATTTCATATTGCTTCTTGCACACATCCTCATGATGCTTGGATCACATTGGAAGGACTCTTTGGTAAACCTAATAGAATGAGAAAATTCAGAATAGAGAATGATCTCTTAAGTCTTAATCCTAGGGATTTTGACAATATTCAAGATTTTTTCTCTAAGTTCAATACTATTAGATCGGAGCTTTCTTCATGTGGAATTGTTAAAGGGGATGAACAATTGATCTTTTCTATTCTTTCCAAGCTTGGCCCTGATTATTCTATCTTTGTTTCTACATTTTATGCTACTATGGATGCTCTTGGTAGTGCATCCAAATTGCCCTCTCTTGATGAATTTGCAGCGCAGCTCATAAGGGAACAAGCAAAGTTGGCACACATGGGTCAGTTGAAGCCTTCCACACATCAAGCATTGATTGCAAGTGAGTCTACATCAAAGGCTTCTAATGGCAAAGGAAAGAAACACAATAAGGATCCTAAGCCTCATGACAAAGGTAATGGATCTTCTTCACCAAAAAGTATTGAATCCAAGTCCTCTTCAAGAGAGGAATCATCTAGAAGAAAGAGAGATAAATGTGCATATTGTCAAAAGTTAGGACATGATGAGCATAAGTGTTTTCAAAAGAAGATTGATGAGCTAACTCACATTATTCAGAAACACAACATTAAGTTGCCCTCATCAGTGTCTGCTCCTTCTTCTATACAATCGGCAGCTTCTACATCTCCATCATCATCCAAAGATAAAGGTAAAGGACAAGCACTCTTGGCTTCCACACATCTTGAGCAACGTAAATGGCTTCTTGATTCAGGTGCATCACATCATATGGCATCTTCTATGGATATGTTTTCTTCTATTGAGCCTTGTAATTCTCCTAATATTTTGATGGGTAACAACACATTCATGAGAGTTTGTGGGAAAGGTTCTATTCCTATGGGAGAAGGGACATTTAATGATGTTCTTTGTGTACCATCCTTGACCACTAATCTCCTTTCTATTTACCAAATTACACATGGGGCACAAGGTAAAATTGTTGAGTTCACTCCTGATTATGTCTACATTAGGGACATGGAGACTAGAGATGTCATAGCTATGGGAGTTGTTGATCATACATCACGCTTGTATTTTTTTTCCACTTTTGTTGATAGTGATGATGATATTCATGATGTTCCCATCCCTTTGCCAAGGGATAATTATGAGAACTTTGGGCACTTGAATCATTTTGTTGTTGAGACAAGTGTTGATCTTCCTACTCCTCAACCTCCTACTTCTTTAGACATGGGCTCTACTATTCAGCAGGATATTCAGAGTGTTTCAGATCTTGCAGAATGTGATGACTATTTGGATGCATCTTCAACATTTGTTGATTCTCATGATGCAGATTTGGAAGACATACATGAGGGGGTTTCTCTTTCCCTTGATGATAGTTTCATCTTAGATGGGGACACTTCTTCACCTTCTTTGGAGATTGGTATACTTGATTCTTCTCCTTATTCATTTGATTTGTCACATGAGGTGATAGATTCTTTGAACTTGGAGATTCCTAATCAGTCTTCAGAGATTCATGCATGGAGACCTTCATCTT
This sequence comes from Chamaecyparis obtusa, assembly GCA_027943335.1. Lineage (NCBI taxonomy): Eukaryota > Viridiplantae > Streptophyta > Pinopsida > Cupressales > Cupressaceae > Chamaecyparis > Chamaecyparis obtusa. The sequence continues at coordinate 375,107 of BSBK01000041.1, forward strand.
CTTCCTCATTCCATTTGCACAAGGATTGGCTTCTTCATCATTTGATGTATCTATTTCTTCCTAAGGGGAGACATGTTTCTTGTAAGCATTGGCTTATCTATTGTTTGCAGGTACTCTTCATCAACATGGGAGCTTCTACATTATGGGGGGGATATCATGTCTCCAACTATCCTTCTTATGGGGGGATACTTCTTTGTATATACATGATGTATGTAGTTCTTGGGGGGTCTTGAGCACTCCATCCATCCATGCATCTTTTTTTCTTCTCTCTTTTTGGGGGAGGGTTTTTCCCATGAGGTTTTCCCTCTTTCTCCACTTTATGAGAGTTATGCATTTCATATATTTTGTACATGGGTACCTAACATGGCCTAGTAGCCGGGACCCATCTTGCATTGTGAGTTTAAGTGCATTCCCCTAAGTTGCACTTAAGGGGGGGTGTTGGTGTAATTAATTATTCCTAATTACACTTTACTTAATCTTACTTAGGTTAATGCATTGCATAGTAAGTTGTGATTGAGACACCTAGGAGTGTGCACATCTATTAAGCACATGGTGTAGGAAAAATTTCACTTTTGGTGTGATAATTGTCTTCACATACCTCATTGTGTGTGAGATCCACCTTTTGTGCTCTTATCACATTATCATCCTAATCCAATGCACATACTTTATTGCATATTGGAGGATGATCCACATTTGGTGGACATGTGATTACACCTAGCATAGGTGATAGCTTATCAGCTCTTTATCATTCTCTCATATCGCCTTTCCTATATAAGAAGGCCTATTATGTAAGAACTCATCAATTGGTGAATATCATTAATTCATTGGATCTATTCAATCCATCCTTGCATTAATATTTTCTCTCTTGTGCTTTTCTTCAACCTCTTGATCTTGGTTCAATATTTTCTATTTGCAATTTTTTACAAAATTGATAAACCTGATCAAGTCACAATAAATCATAATCGAAAGATGGAGCATGATAGGATAACCATCAAGCAATGAAGACATGCCCCAAGTTGACTAGGTTTGACTGGGAAAGATATAAGATAAAAATTAAGTCAAACCTTAGAGAAATGAAGCGAAAGGGGTGAATGAAAGACTAGAAGTTTGGAAGACATGGAAAGGAAGAAATTCCATCAAAGATCAAAGAATTATGCCTCAAAAGATCAGTCAACTGCGTAGAAGAATGAGAAAATTTGGAAACGCGGCTCGGATTTTGATTTCGAGTCCGAAAATGGATTGAAAATGATGTGATATGAAAGACCTGAAATGAAAGATATGATCAAGAAGAATCAGAAAATGAGCATAGTTGACCAACTAGTCCGTAGATGATAAAAAGGAGAGCTCTCTCCATATGCAAGATGCAAAAACTAAACTATGATGAACCTAAGAATGCAAGCTACTATGAAAGTGGTTGACTTGCAAGGTCACAATGCCTATAGACATCTAATTATCATCATCGAGCATTATTGGTAGCATCGTAAGATCATACAATGCACACTAGCATAACTATGTGGATATGAATATGATCTTTATCAAATAGAAATGTGGAAATCCCACCTAGGCATCAAAGACATGGAGGTCAAGATGACTAATGTAGTGAGATTACCTAAGTTTGATATGGCGAGATTATGCTTGTATCAAGACACATGAAAGTTAGGATAACTAGAAGCATGCACTCGCAAAACAGTTAAGGATAATACCTTGTCAATCCATAGTGTCAAGTAAGACCAGCATAAATGCTCATGACAGTTAGGATCAACAAAATATACCCATAAGCAGATAAAGAAAGAAAACATGTTCTCATATCCTCAGTCTTCTAGCTATGCATCATCAAAAACTTCTCAGGGAGAGACCACTCATCAAAGAAATCCTCATAGACAGCACACAAAGAAAAATAAAGTCAACATATCTCAAGCGAGTTGAGTGTCTAAGTGTGTGTGTGTTGGTCATAGATTTAGACTCTGGTTATCACATCTATCAATGAGAAATATTGCATCATACTTAGACTATTGGGTAAGACATCTGATAAGTGTTAAGAAACACTCGACGCAAGGGTAGTGTTGAAAAACACTGTCTGGGGTGGTGTTGAAAAACACCTGTTGTGAAATGCCCCAAGAGACAAACGCACCTAAAGAACCTATGCTAACAGGTATGCCCCCTAGAAAAACATAAAGACCAATTCCAGACCAAGTCAAATAAGGTCAAGGCATGATGGAGAAAGGCTAAGTGTCGAGAGTGCATGCTAAAAGACAAGGGTGCAAAGGCCTCAAGTAGCGCCTGTTTTCAGGTTTTCACCACTTGGAGATTTTTTGATTTTTCAATTTTTTTATATTTTTGCTACCAAGGCGCCTATTTCCAGGTTTTCACCAAGGCACTTTTTCTTTCTTTTTTTTTGCATTTTATTTTTTTTTGTATTTTTTCAGGACTTTTTATGCTTTTTAGGATTTTTTCAACATCATATATCAATTTTTTTGGTATTTTTTTTCAGGATCATAAAATATGTACAAAGGATGCCCCCAAACATAAATGGGTATCAAGGATAGAACTTCTTTAGGTGCAAAATGTTGATGGGCTCAGGGAGCTGTTCTCCATCTTCATTCAACAGTAAATATGCACCTATACCAAAAGCTACTGTAATAATGTATGGTCCAAGCCAATTAGGTTTGAACTTGCCCTTTTGTTCTCTATTCTATTGATTCTTAGGATTCTCTCTCAAAAAAAGATCACCTATCTAAAATTCCTTAGGTCGAACCTTCTTGTTGAATGCTTTGGACATACGCTTCTGATATACTCTCATGTGATCAAAGGAAGCCTTACGCTTCTCATCTAGAAGTTCTAGTTCTTGTAACCTCATGGCGTGGTAATCCTCATCTATAATCAAACCTTTGAGAGAGACTCTAAGTGAAGGTATCTCTACTTCTAAAGGCAACACTGCTTCAGTGCTATAGGTAAGAGCAAAAGGAGTAGCTCGTGTGGGTGTATGAATGCTAGTTCTATAGGCTCATAGTGTCGGATTGATTTGTAAGTGCCAATCCCTACCATTCTTGTGTACTGTTCTATGAAGGATTTTAAGAATGGTTTTATTAGAGGCTTCTGCCTGTCCGTTTCCCTATGGAAAATAGATGGAGGACGAATGTTGCTTAATTTTAAACTTCTTGCATAAATGCTTTAGGTCCTTGTTCTTGAATTGACCTCCATTATTAGTAATAATCTCAGAAGGCACTCCAAATTGACAAATAATATGATTCAGAATAAATAGGGAAACTATTTTTCTTGAGGCAACAGAAAGAGGGACTGCCTCTACCCATTTCATGAAATAATCAGTAGCTGTGATGATAAACTTATGTCCACCTGATGAGTTGGGGTGAATTTTCCCAACAAGGTCAAAGGCCCAAGGCTGAAATGGCTAATGAGAAATAGAAGGAATTAGTTCCCTCCCTGGAGCGTGAATCGGGTTTCCATATTTTTGACATTTCTCACAAGATTTAGAGAAAGCTACTGCATTAGTTTGCATTGTGGGCTAGTAATACCCCACCCTAAGCAACCTTCGGGCCATGGCAAGACCATTAGAGTGTCCACTACAAATGCCCTCATGAATGTCAACTAACGCTTGGTCAGATTCCTCCTTTTCCAAGCACCTAAGAAGTGTCCCATCTAAACCCCTCCTATATAAATCACCAGAGATAAGGGTGTGGTGAGAGGCGTTACGGATGAGGTTTCGGTGTTCAGAACGGTTGAAAGTGTCAGGGATGATGCCATCGCGTAGATATGAATAGATAGCACCATAGTGGGAAGACTCATGTGTGACAAGGGTTCAAATGAAATTGCTTTCAGATGAGTCAAATATGGGGTGGCGTAGCTCTTCCACCAGGAATTCAAATATGGATTCATGTTGTTCCAACTATAGGAGTGAAGCTAATGTAGCCATAGCATCTGTAGCTTTGTTTTCTGCTCTAGGGATTTGTTGAAATGTCACAAAGGTAAAGTAACGTCTCAATGAATCAACCATCTTTTTGTAAGGTATCAATTTATCATCTTTGGTTTGATACTCCTCATTGACTTGGTTGATAATTAATTGTGAATCCCCAAAGACATGCAACTCTATTATGTTCCATTCTATAGCTAGTTTCAATCCATTGGTTAATGCTTCATATTCTGCAATATTGTTTGTACATGGGAATAAAAGTTTGTAGGATTTTGGTATATTGTACCCATGAGGAGAAACAAATAATACTCCTGCACCTGATCCATTTTTCATGTTGGAACCATCAAAGAACATCTTCCAAGTGCGAGTGGTCATGTATAGAATGTGTTCATCTAGGAACTCTACTTGAATAGGCACACTACCCATAACTGGAAAATCAGCTAACTGATCAGCAATAGCTTGCCCTTTTATGGCCTTTCTCTCAATGTACTCTATATCAAACTTAGATAAAACCATCATCCACTTAGCAAGTCTACCCGTGAGGGCAGCCTTACTAAGCAAGTACTTAAGAGGATCAATTTTTGCAACCAAATGTATAGTATGAGCAAGCATATAGTGTTGCAACTTTTGGGAAGCAAACACTACTGCAAGACAAGACTTCTTAATGTTATTATAATTGATCTCATAAGATACTAGAGTACGACTAATGTAGTATATGGCTCTTTCTTTCCCAGTGTCATCTAATTGAGCCAACAATGCCCTCGAGGAAGACTTTATTGCTAAAATGTACAAAATCAATGGTTTCCCTGGAATAGGAGGCATCAAAATTGGAGGATTAGCCAAATAGTATTTTATTTGATCAAGGCTCTTTTGGCAATCCTCATTCCACACACATGTGACTCCCTTATGCAATTTTTTATTGAAAGGTTGTGCTCTATTTGCAAGTTGTGAAATAAACCTCCGTATAGATTGGAGTCATCCTTGAAGACTTCTCATTTGACTTATGTTCTTTGGAGGTGGCATATCTAAGATAGCTTGGACCTTTTCAGGATCAACCTCTATTCCTTTTGCTGAAATTATGAATCCTAGAAGTTTACCTGAGGTAACTCCAAATGCACACTTTTTCGTATTCAATCTAAGTTGAAACTGTTCCATGCGATCTAGAATCACTTCCAAATCATCGAGGTGTGTATCCCGTTTCCTAGATTTAGCCAAGGTATCATCCACATAATCTTCCATGTTCTTATGCATCATATCATGAAAAATTGTGGCCATAGCTCATTGGTATGTTGCTCCTACATTCTTTAGGCCAAATGGCATGACGTTCCAACAATAGGTTCCCCATGCACATGTGAAAGTTTTTTCTCTTGATCTTTGGGAGCTATTTTTATTTGGTTATATCTGGAAAACCCATCCATTAAGGAATATATCTCATAACCCACCATCATATCCACTATCATGTCTATGTTTGGGAGTGGAAAGTCATCCTTTGGGCATGCTTTGTTGAGGTCTTTGAAGTCTGTGCAAATGCAAATGGACCCATCATGTTTTGAAACTGGAACAATATTGGAGATCCACTCAGCATAGTCAATAGCTTGAATGAATCCTGCACGTAAGAGCTTTTCTAATTCAGCTTTAACAAGAAGAGCTACGTGAGGGTGCATTTTCCTCAACCTTTGTTTGATCAGTTTTATTCCTGGAGCTATAGATAGATGATGCATAATAAGATCAGTGTCAAGCCCTGGCATATCAGAATATGTCCAAGCAAAGTTGATTTTCTTCTTTTGCAAAAACTTTGTATATGCCTCTTTTTCTTCAACTGATAGAGACTGAGCTAGGTGCACTATTTGGGGAGCCTCTTCTATATTCAAATTCACTAGTTGTGTGGGCTCAATGAGAACTGATGACCTATCTTGGAAGTAACTTGGCAAGTTATTAAGTACCCCATCCTTAGGTGCCTCAAAGAGGTTTTCACCCTCAGATACGTCATTTATTTTTACTATTTTGGGTTCTGACACTGCCACAAAGTGATTTTTGCCATCAGAACCATCTTTCTTTTTTTCTTTTTCTTTTTCTTTTATTTTTAGACTGAGGTACTTAATATCAAGCTCTATCATACTTGTTGTTGGTTCACTGGTGGAAGAGACTACGGGTTCAAGAGCATTTAGATAACAGGCAATTTCATAGTCATTCTAAAAGTTTAAGAGCTAAGGCTCTTGGTGACGTTGCAACCAATCAATTAGGTGGAAATGAACAAGGGGTAGGTCAATGACTGGTTCAACATTGTGTATGTGAAATGTGTTATCTCTGGTGACCATACAATTGGGATTCATCAAGTCTCCTTCTAAGATACCCGAATCAGGATTTGTCCTACCAAACAAAGTGTCATCCACTAAGGAAATTCGAGGAGTCCAATCCTCTAGTCCTACACTAGGCTCATTGGTCACATTGGGTTGAGTACTATAAGTATGGACAACATCCATGTCCAAATCAATTGTTGCATCTGAAAGTGAGTCCCATTCAAACTCATGTGAGTCTGTCTCTGAATCATTATTTGGGCCTCGTGATGTAGAAGCCTCAAGGTTAGGAAAGGTTTCCCTTTCTCTAGAACTAGCATTGTTACTATCTGTCACAGCTAGGATAGCAACACTTTCCATTGTCAATCTAGCATTCATATAGTCACTATCCGTCGTAGCTGGGATAGTAGGACTATTAATTGTCAAATCTTTTGAATCTCCCCAAAGGAGATTTGTTGAAGGCACACCCAATCATCAGACATGTCTTGTTGGTTAGAGAGATTAGGTGTGTAGTCTGAGTCATTGTCACTGTCTATTGCAACTAAGACAGGGACACTTTTTTGTTTCTTATTTGCAAAACCTAAGCCAACTGTTGATTTATTCCTTCGCCCAAAAAGGGCATGGTTAAGAGGTTCAGCTTTGGCATCCAACCGATGACTAAGGGGACCATGTCTTGGATAACCCATATTCTTGACCAATGTATACCCTCTCCCATAAGCTCGAGGAGAAGGTGCAAAATCCTCATTATGTCAGTATTTCTCCTCTCAGTAAATCCAGTCCCTAACGACAACCTCTTCTTTTTCCTCTTGAATCGAAACTGAGGATTCTACAAACTTGTCGAACAATGTCATGGTTGAAGATGAGGGCTTCATATCTTGAGAAGGTTTGCCATAAGACCTAGGGGAAATTGGAAATTTTGTGAATGAATCAATTTTGTAATCCCCCATGCCAAGATCCATGGCTTTGAATTTGTCTTTGCATTGTTCAAATGTAGTATCAAAAGTGTTAGCCTCCCTATTCAAAGGAATGTGAGACCCTACTGAAATTATGTTGACTGACAATGTGCTATCCCCGGGTATGCAAACTTCTACTCCATTGTAAGGGAACTTCACACACTGATGATAAGTAGATGGGACTGCTTGCATCTCATATATCCAAGATCTACCCAACAAAATATTGTAAGCCAAAGGACCGGCATCAATAATCTGAAACAAAATATCTTTCTCTACAGGACCAATTCAAATAGGAAGAACAACCAATCCTTTAGAACTACATTCTGCTTCATCATAAACCTTGATAGTTATCTTCTTCCTTGTGCCAATGACTTCTTCTAAATAACCCAAGGCCTTCAATAAGCTTAAAGAACAAATATTAAGCCCAGCACCCCCATCTATCAACACGCACCTGACACGGGTCTTGTCGATCATAACCTCTATATGAAGGGCCAAATTGTGTGGGTGGCTTAATGACTTGTCATCTTCTTCTGAGAATGTAAGGTAGTGAGGGCTAGCCAAGTGGTTGACCATATTTTGGAATTGATCTACATCTATATCATTAGGGACATTAGCCACTTGCAAAGCATCCTCAAGGACACGCTTATGCTTAGGGGACAATTCCAAAAGCTCAAAAATTGAAATCTGTGCTGGTGTACATTGTAATTGGTCAACAAGATTATAATTCAACTCAAGACCAACAATAGATTTAGGAAGAACACCTTTTGACACTAGTTGCTTAGACTTACTAGAGTTAGGACGTCTAATAACAATGGGAGCTTGAGACTGACTCCAAGTGACTGCATTAAGGGGTTGAGACATCCTTCATGAGTGAGGACCTCTTAGTACCACAACAGGTCCTTCATCAGGCATAGGAGTGAAATCCACATCATATCCATAATGGTATTTCCCTCTCATCATGTTGACATTATCATCAACAACTTCAAGCGTATTAATAACATTTTCAGCATTTGTGTAGGTGTAGTTGATAGCAGCCTTATCGTTCTTGTTGTTAGAATTCTCTCATTTCTCATATTTGGGCAAAGGTTCTTTAAAAGATTTGTGATCCACATTAGTGGTTAAACCATCAACTTGTAATCTTCCACTTTCAATAAGATCTTGGACAAGATGCTTAAGTTTAAAACAATTTTCTATATCATGTCCAATTCCATTGTGAAAGACACAGAAAGCCTTCTCATCCCACCAATGAGGTTTAGGATCTGATATGTGGAACTTTGTAGGATCTTGAGGTTGTGCCAAATTATGAGCAATTAACATCTTGAAAACATCTACATAGTAGTCCCCAAGTTTGGTAAATTGTCTCTTTTTTGTTTTAGGTCTCCCTTGATACTTGGGTTTATTTTCTTGTTGTGCTGAAGATGTTTGCAACTTCATGGCTTAGACTGCATTAGAGAGATTAAGAACTCCTTCATTCTTAGGTTGTGATGAGTCAACAACTCCGTCATTGACCACTTGCTTATTCTTATTCCAATAGGAGTTCTTTTTGTCCTTATTACCATTATTATTTTTGTTTTGGCCATTGTTGTTATTAGTTGTTTTGGCCAAAATTCCTTGTTCTTTTAGGACATCCTCTATGCGACATGCCACTTCTACCATGGTATCAAAAGAATTAAATGGGATCTTCCTTACTTCATACCTTAATTCTGGTACCAAGTTGTTCACAATGATATCTATTCTTTCCTCCTCAGGAATTGTCCTTAGATATTTTGAGCACAAACATCTCCATCTTTGTAGAAAGGTAACAAAGGATTCCCCTTGATTCTGCTTGAGTTTTCACAAATCAAGCATGGTGACTAACCTTGATAAGTTGTAAGCAAAATGTTGAACAAATCTTTCCACAAGCTCTCTAAATGTCTTAACTAGAGGAGTAAGGTTAGTAAACCACTCCATGGCTTGACCCTTGAGACTCTTTGGGAATAATCTCATCAAGTAGGAGTCTTCATGATGAAAAGAAAAGCTCATTATGTGGAACTGTCTAACATGGTCGTGAGGGTCACCAACACCATCATATTTGTCATAGGTTGGAAACTCAACTTTCTTAGGAAACTCAACCAACACCACACTCTTGTCAATTGGGTTGGGACATATGGAGTCCAAATTAAATGTGCTCTTAGGAGACCTCATCCTTTCTATATCCTTTTGAAGTTGTTTAATCACCTCATTAGTTGATGGATCTTGCTTCTTTACCTTTCGATCCACATCAAAATTATATGGGACCTTAGCACCTTTGTTGATGAGACTTTCTAGGAACTGATCCTTGTTTTGTTCCACATACCTTTCTACATATGCTTGAAAGGATGGTTCTTGTTTCATAGTCATAAAATCTATATGATCGAAGTTGGCATAACTTCCTCCATGTTGTGAGCCATGATGTGCTCGTTGGGAGGGTTGCTTTGAAAGTCTAGGAGGTGATTGTCTCCTATGGTGATCATATCTTGAAGTCCTTCTACCTCTAGGACTTGGAGATCTTGAGGGTGTCCTTGACCTTCTTCTAGGACTTGGTGAGAGAGTAGACGGGGGTGAGTGGGTCCCACTATTAGTACCCCTCCCATTGAATCGGTTTTGGAGTTGTTGTGCATAGAGTCTATCTTCTTCTTCTTGAGCAACTCTTTTCCTTATGTCCAATAATGCACATTCATCTTCCTCTAGTTGTCTAAATTTCTCCTTTTTAGCAGCTTGTTCATCTAGATAGGCTTGCTTCTCCCTTTCAATGCTCTTCAATCACGTATTTTCATATCGAGAGGTATCTCTAAGTGGAGAAGGTTGCCTTGACTATCTGATTGCATTGGCTGCATTGATGTGGTGGTCACTAGACTCGTTGCTTTGGTCTTCATGTTGTGACCCTGAATCTGAGTGAGTTTGTTGGTGATGTCTCTCAGCTCGTTGGTGAGCATCAAGATACCTTGTGTTGATCGGGGGTGATCTAGGTGGACTAGCATATGCAGACCCAGAAGGCATCATGTTACCCCTATGTCATTGAAACATGTCATCAAGAGTCTGGTTCATTGCTTCTCTTTATTGTCAAGTGAAGGTGTAACTCATGTCCATACTTGATGAAATGGGTGCTAAAGAGGTACTCACTTCACTAGGATTACCTTTCGGATTAAAACAAATCTCAGATTCACTCTGAGGAGATTGATCAAAAAGGGGTCCTTTTCCCTTATGCTGTTGATGAGCCTTAACTGGTGGTAACTGGCTAAAGACAACAGGGGGTTGCTTACCTTGATTGACTTGGTACCTTGTTGTAACTGACATGAAAGAAAGAGATTCTTAATGAAGGGTGACCTCGCAAAGTGTCAACACCAAACTAGGATAATCAAAGTTCTCTATTGTCCAAAATGAAATAAAAAGATAGAAATAAAGGGGCTTTACCAACACTGTCAAAGAGGTGCTAAAATAAAAAGATGAATATCCTTGCACTTTTGAATCAGGAGGTTGGACTAGGCCAAAATATAATTGAAATTGATTAAATGAAAGTGATTTGGACAATAAGAGCACTAAAATTCTCCAAGAATGTAGCTAACAATTCTAGAGATAAGCTTTCTCACCAAGAATAACCTGACAACTATTTCCAAAGTGGCCTTGTAAACCAATTGATGCTATTCCTAGAGGGAAGAAACAAGAGATTTAAAGTCAAAACAAGTCTCTAATGATAGGATAGAAAATTGAGCAAACTATAAAAAGTTGGGTGTTTCAACTCAGGAATTCAGTTGTTTTATGGTTTATTTAGACACATTAATAGATTTCCAACATTTTATCAAGCACATAAGACAACAATCAAGGAGTTCAAGCAAACAGTTGTCTTCAAACAATGAGCAAGGGGCAAAGCAACCTTGCGCATCAACAAGGATAGTGACTTAGTATTTCTACTCCTTAAAGGTTCTACTTGTGTATGTTCTTGAAAATGTTTTAGCAGGCACATAGAACACAACAACACCTTAACAAGTTGTCTACAAGGATATACGTGGCTTTCTAAAAAGAGTCCTCGATATACACAAGGTATGTGAGGCCCAAATCCGTAGATGAGAAGAATCCAAAATCACACAGTCGGGGGGAGACGGTAACCCAAATATCCTCCTTCACTTCTCAAAGGTATAAAGTTTTTTGAGGCTTAGCCAAGAGTGATATCAAACTCAATTCCCAAGAGAGGTGTCTTTCGATTCACCGCCCGCTATTTATACTCCGTCGGAACATAGGAGTTAAGGTCATCCCTTGAGGTGGTGTGTCCCCAAGTAGGCCTTCTAAAAATAAAATTAAGTAATTCACTATCAAAAGTATTTAAAGCACTAAAGGTGGAACACTTAACTCTTCAAGTAAATGTGAAGTGAGTCCAAAAGTGAAACATTTAACTCTTCAAGTCAATGTGAAGTGAATCCAAAAGTGGAACATTTAACTCTTCAAGTGAATGTGAAGTGAGTCCAAAAGTGGAACATTTAACTCTTCAAGTGAATGTGAAGTGAGTCCACAAGGTGGAACATTTAACTCCTCACAAAAACTTAAAGTGAGTCCAAAAGTGGAACATTTAACTCCTCACACAAACTCAAAGTGAGTCCACACCTTGGAAAACTAATGAGATCAAGAAAGCATAAAAAGGGGGAAACTTTGTGGAATACTTAACGCTCTTTTCAAGTAGACCCCTCCCCTATGTATGAATGTTGACCTTGCATCCAAAGGGTGGAAATGAGGGGCGATTAGAATAAGCGAGTCCAACAACCCAATTTAGCTAACAAGATCAATCAAAAGTACTCCAAAGTTGCTTATCAATACTACTCACAAATGAAAAAGGATAGAACAATGGAATATTTAACTTTCTGAGTAAACATAGAGTGAGTCCACAAAGTGGTGCATTTAAATCCCTATGTAAACAAGGAATGAATCCATGCCCTCAATCACTCAATGAGATATTTGATATTGGAACTAAGAATTACTTAAGGTTTAAACACAAGCATTCACTTACACAAACTTGTATGAAAGCAAATCTATGTTCATTCATTTCCCATTAAGAGCATCAATTGAAATGTGTTCTATGAAAGCATGTAAACACTCAAGACAAACACATAAGAGATTCATTTTTAATCCCAAAATCTAAATGTTGTAGAGATGTAACAAAATACCTCAAATCCAATGCAACGCGCTTAGTAGATTTTACCTTTTTTTTGTTTGTTTTAAGCATTTTCCATGAAAGCAAGCCATGAACCTCGAAAAATTTTGAATTTTTTATTGAAGCTTCTCTGATATGTCACCAACCTACAAAAAAAATTTCAGACCAAAACATCAAGCCGTTTGGGAGATATGATCAAATCTTTCAAATCTAGGGTTTTCCATTTCCAAACAAATCTGCACAATGGTTAGCTCCAAAAATAATCAAAACCAACATGCAAGAGATGGGTTGCCCCACAGTGGGCGCCAAAAATATACACACAAAAGTAGTGCACTTCTATGAATCCTTAAATGCAAGGAAACTCAAGAATGAGCCCTCACAAATCGATCCATAGCTCTCTATGCATGGAGTTGCAAGATTTTTAAAATTGCTCTCAGCTAGAGCTATGAACTCATGACCTTGCTAGTCAACCACACAATGAGAGATTCCAAATCAAAGACAAGGGCAACAATGTCAATATCTCTAATGAAATCCAAATGTATGCAATGCAATGCAAGTAAGCTAAGAATGAGAATGCAATCTAGTATATGGAAATGAAAGTACAATACAACTAATCTATGAAAAGAAAAAACAAATGTTACAAATCCTTCCTATTTAGACTATGTGAGATTAATCTATTGCATAAAAGGAAATCTACACTAAGAATATCATTATTATACAACTATGAAAGCAAATATGAAATGAGATGCAACAAAGTCTTTAAAGCTTGGATTGCAAGATTGTCTTCAAAGAGAGCTCCAAATGACCTATAAAACCTGCAGCATAATATTAGCATGAAAACCTAAGATGCAAATGAGGAAGAGAGCTCTCCTTTTATAAGAAATGAGATGAAAATGGACCATTGAGATTAAGAGGCAAAAGACTTAATCAACGGTGGAGAAAAATAGAAGCTTGATCCTTGTGCACAAATATCCTCCAATAGGAAAATAGGAGTTGACTTTAGGGTCCATATGAGACAAAAAAATATTTTTTCTCTTTTTATAAAATAAGAATAATGTTTTATTTGTGCAACATAGGATAAGAAGAAAAGTGGGGATTTTTTATTTAAATAAAAGGGGAGGAAATTCTTTTTAATTAAATAAAGGCTTAGGATAAAGTGATTTTATTATTTAATTAAAATAGATTTTTAATTAATTAAAAGGGAGCATGTTCTCTTAATTAAATAAGATTTTTATTTTTTTCTCTTTTAAATTAAATAAGGCTCAAACCTTAGGAAATATTGAATTGATTATGATTTGATCAAGGAAATTGATATAATTGATAAAATGCTGATTTTTGAAAATATTGATTCAGGGATTTGATAAATTTTTGAATGGGGGCCCAAAGTCTAGGCGACCATTTTAGGGTGCATACAATATATACTTAGAATCTAGATAGAAAATCTTAAAGGACTCTAATTTAGTTCATCTTCTGATTTCAAATGGTTTAATGACAATATGCATCCGAATTTGAATTTTTTTTTCAAAATGTAGAGTTCAGTGTCTGTTCAGGCAAAAAAGTGTAACCCACTATTGTGGGTTCACCCAAGAGGAAAATAGAATGGGGGTGGAGTTAAATCAAAAATCAAAGGAACATCAAAAACTATATGTGATCGAGTGTGTTGGAAATAAAAAATAAAAAACAAGGGTGCATTGCATTAGTTCACATGCATTTGTTAGATTCAAGTAATCTTGCATTCATTTAGGACTTCTCCCTAAGTTTAATTAAGTTCACCACATTTATCTTGCATCAATTTTACTAAAATTGCATTAGTTTACATCATTTAATTTAAAGTTCATTAGGTGACATTGCATTAGTTTGCATTCATTTTAAAGATCCGTCTCATTTAGGGTGCATTCTTTTTAAACCATTAAGCTCAGTTATGATTACGATTCATTAGATAATGTTCATTACATCATTTAATCATTTCATTCAAATTGACATAAGTTGATCATTAGTTGCATTTCATTTAGTTCATTCAAAAACATTGCACATTACATCATTCATTTAAATCCATTCATTAAAAGCTCATGGCATTTATTTTCATCATACATTATATATCATTGCATTTACATTCATCAACATGATTCATCCATATAACAATATTCATTCATTGCATCATCTAGTTACATCACATTTTGCATAAATCCATTACATTTACACATTCATGGCATATAGTCATATCCTCATAATAAATACATCCATATATCTATAAATACCATTATATCACATTAGTCATTAAATCATTACATTATCATTTAACACATTTATGTACCATTTACATCTATAAAACATCATATATCATAAATCATTGTAAATCAGTTAAATCCATATTGCATACATTCACCTATTTTATGTCATACATAAGACAACCATTTAAGCATAAATAGAACATGTGCATCCATATCATCAACTACATCTAAAAAAGCATAAAACAAAGCATATAGGAGATGGAATCATATAGATCTGCATATCATAGCAAAACACTTGGAAAAATGAAGTCCAACACATGATGATGTCACATAAAGTAAATCTGTTAACTAAGAATCAAAGTCCATGGTATCAACATCAAAGCAATAAACATCGAGAAATCAAAGTCCATCAAAGTATCAACAAGTATCAATGCATAACATAAAGAACATCAACTAATCAGAGAATACAAGCAGAGTCCAATGTCTCGAGATAAAAATAGGTCATCATGTACATCAATGAATAAAGAATATATATCAGCTTAGCATAAATCAACTACCAAAACCATCGGTAGCATCAGCACCATCAGGACCACGATCACTATTAGGAGATCTACTGGAACTAGCCTGTAAACCATGCTAACTCATAGCAACCATGAAGGTCTACATCATTGAGCTCAGCTGAGTAACCTGTTGTCTCATCTGTAACATCTCATACTACAATGATCTGACATCTGAGGCTAAGGCTAGTGCAAGAGTCTGAGCTAGAACCTATGTAGGGGGAGTCGATGGAGGAGTAGTAGAAGAAGATGGAATGGACGATGATAGAATGGATAAAGATGGAATGAAAGAAGAAGAAGATGGAAGAGATGAAGAAGATGGCATCGCAGAAGAAGCAGGAGCCTATACTGGAGGAGCCTATGGGATAACTTATGGAGGAGGAGCCTTTGCTGGAATACCATGTGCCTAATCTAGCAAAATCTGAGTGGCCTGAGCATCCACATCAGCCACTACCTGAGCACCCACATGTCTCTGATATCGGACCCTATGAAGGCCCCATCTGGCTACAAGATCCACATCAACCTGATGTAAAACCCTGTCCACATCAGCACCTCAAAGTCTAGGTCGACCACCCCTCATCTAAACCCCACCCCTAGGAGGAATAGGTGCAACAACAATCACTGGATCACAACTCTACCTCCTCCAACTTCTCACCTGCCCCATCATTCCCAATGAGCTTTTCTCTTACCACCCCCACCTCCATCCCCATCCCCACCATCGTCATCTGACTCCTCCTCTATCCCTAGCACTCGCTCTATCAGATTTGTGAACCTCAAAAAATGGTTCCGAGCAAATCAATCAGGATAGTCATCAGTCATGCCAGTATCTATGACATGATCTCTCATATCCCAAGGTAGGTGACCTAGCTGCAGTACCTCTTGGTGAGTTGTCCTGTAATCAATTTGTGGCCCCTACATGGACCTCTCCACCTAAACTTGAGCATATATTGCCAATCCCTGTGGCATGCCCTATGTACGACCATACTGTCAAAGTACCTAGAGGAAGCATAATCTCTCAATAATAAGGGGAGTGTGCCCTATCATCCACCTAGGTGTGCACATGAAAGAAAGCTCAGATGCGTCATTTGGCCATGCCTCACATCTAATATATGGTCATCATACGACCTGATCTACATCATCAATAATGCACCACTAGTAATCCAGCTTTCCCAAATGGGCCTGGATAACCATCCCCTCATACATCCATGCAAAAGGCCATCCAGGATCATAGTGCCTCATAGAGATAGGTCTAGTCACTGGGATATGCTCCCATGTCCATAGCTATAGCAAAATGACTCATGCAGATAGAGTCGCTCCATGACGATACACAACCGAATGTAGCTCATGATATAGTTGCACCAAAACACAAGTGCCCCAATCAAATTAGTGAGGCTGAGCAATCAAATCCTCAAGGATATGCCTCCAACCAACTACAAAATCATGCCCTCAGTGACCAAGAACAAGGAAGCCACTAATCAGAGTGCCCAACACCGCAAGAAGAACCAGGAAAGAAGGTAACTCAGCCCATTGGATATGATCATCACCAATAGCCAGGTCCTAAAACACCCACCTACAAGTTGTCCCATCGTACACCTGGTCATAATAGACCAACTCTCCATGAGTAGGGATGCGGAGGATGCGATACACATCCTCGAGAGTGATAGTCATCTCTCCCATAGGCAAATGAAATGTGTTATGGTCAGAGTGCCACCTCTCTTCCATAGTTGTAATGAGTCCCCAATTCACTCAAAATCGAGGTAGGACAAGTAGAAAAGAGAGACTGCATCTGCCAATGTGCCAGTGATCTGGACCACTCAGGTCATCTATCATCTGGAATGGTAGAGGATACAAGCCTCTAACGATGAGAGACTTAAGCTCGGCCTACAAAAAGTAAGTTTAAATCACATCAATATTTGAAAACAATATCTTTTGAATCATCCTAAGTCAATCAAACATTTAAAAATTATCAAACCACAATCAATTTTCCTGATTCTATTCAGAGAGGATGGAAAATTTATCATCATCCATCATCTAAATCGAGATTGAAAATCAAAAATTCAAAATAAACTGACTCAAACTAACATCCTATGACTTGCTTCCAAATCAAGCTTGTTACCTAAGCCAATCGACTAATTGACGACTCTGGACAGTTCAAAAAACTGACCTAGTCATTTGCATTTTTACCAAACAGGGTAAAAGCACTATTTAAATGTTTAAAAGTGCTAAAAGGAAAAAGCACAATTTTAAATGGTGTATGTGCTATTTAAAAATTTAAAAGCATTGTTTTAAGGTATACGTGCTACAACATCTTGTACGCGCTAACAGAATTGCTTGTACGCACTACCTAAAAAATGAAAAGTGCACATAATTTTGTATGCACCAGAGAAAAATATAGAAGCGAAACATGCCCTAATTGCAACATGTGTACCCGCAACTTAAAATTGTGGAAGCGCTGCGGAAAATCGTGAAAGAGCTAAAAGGGATTTGTACACGCTAAAATGATTAAACGTGCTATTAAATTTGAAAAATGAAAAACATTGGGTTTTATCTTGAAAAATTCAATTTTTTTCAATTAAAATGCATAAAATTTGACAAAGCAAGTTAATGGGGTACATACCGAAGGTCCATAGCCAGGTGGTTGCAGATATCGATGCCCTCACTTGAACTGATGCTCATGAATTAGGATAACCATAGTGAAAAGCTCAGAGAGGTCAAAGAGGAAAAGTCAAAAGGCAGAGTGAAAATGAATAGTAAAAATAACTTTTTACCCCTATATATAGGCCATTTTGACCTAAAAAAGGCATCTTTGACCAAAAAATGACCAGGGACCCAACTTTTTCACCAATTCTGCCAAACCAGGGGCATTTGTCATCAAACGAACGCAAATACATTATCAAAAATGAAATCAAAATTCATTACAAATTGACCTAATTAACGCAAAATTGACCTAAACCGTCATATTTTTCAAACAACTACCAAATTTCATTTCATTTCTAAGGGGGCATACACTCGGACAATCAAGACTGGCATCTTAATCATCAAATCAGGGACACGACCATCAAATCAAAGCGTACAATCTTTTATCAAAAAAATTTTTTGCTTATCAATTGAAAGGGGCATCAAACATCAAATCAAATCAAAACAGGTACCATAGCGGATAATTCATCATCGAATCGACCATCAAGACATGAAATCCAATCAAAATTCATCAGAAACTACATCTTATACTGAACATCGAAATTGACCATCAACGAGATCAGGACTTCATATCAAGGACGATCAGGATATTCTTTGAATCGACACGCTTTGCATGTCGACTCAAAGAGGGGCATTTGTAATCACCTAAAATTGGACAAGATAAATCAAGTGAAAAATCAAGGTGAAAATCAAATCAATTAAATCAAATCAAGCATTTATCAAATCAAAATTGCAATCAAGCTACAATTCAATTTAATTAAAAATCAAAAGTCATAAATTCAACTTAAATCAAATAAAGCATGATAAATCAATCAATTGTGTAATTAATCTAATTAATTACATAGTTCATTTAAATCAAATCAATCTATTCAAGGGGTACACATGACTAAAGATATTAATTAAATTCAATTAATTAAATCCTATTTTCCCTCAACCACCAAATGGGAAGAAAATTCATCAACCAATAGGATTTAAGGATGGAGCTCACATGGATCAAGCCTAAATTAAATCTCAATCACTCACTTGGAGAATGCATCTTGTCCACTCATTTTGTCCTTTGGTCCCAAGCTTTGAGGACAAAATATTTAAATGGTCTCCAAAGGTGGAACCATGGACTTAACCCTCACCTAATCATGATCAAATCAACCACACCCCCTACCCTTGCCAAAATCTATAAAAGCAAGGCATAATTCAATCAATAATCATCCACAAATCTAAGAATAGCATCAAACCTCTTGCAATGTATAGCTAGAAAGGCAAATATTAGAAGTAATTAAGGCTAATTTCATTTGGAATTGAACCTTTTAGTTTCTTTATCATTCATTCTCATTTTAGGACTATCACTAATGGAAGCTTGCTGAGATCTTTGCATTAGCATCCCTAAATAAAGATCCATAGAGTGATTAATTGTCAATTATTTACTTAAATTAGATTTCTATTTACATGGTAATTTAGTTGATTTATTCATTTATTTGCAATACTAATCTTATGAAGGTGCTTTCCTTAGCACACAATTACATTATTGGCATTTCCATATTATGACCAAACAAACATAGCCCTAGTAAGACAACCTGGAAGTTCCAATAACAACGAAGCCAAATAAATATTTCCACAACAAACTTTAAGGTAAGCATAGAAATCAATTGCATTTTCTTGATTTGTCCATTTACTTTTTACTAGAGATTTATGCTAGGATTGGAAAAAAAAATTATACTTTCAAGCTAGTAAAAGTATTTAAGCAAAAAAACATCTAGTTATGTATTGTCTTCCATTTTCCTCTTAATGGTCTTTAATTTTTTAATTGAAAGTAAGTGTTTCCTTGCCAACTATTAGATGGGAACATTTATAAGTATACAAACAAAACAAAATAGTCCAATTTGATAACTGGATCGCCAAATATTCATATTGTTAGTTTGTTGACATTTTGAACTATCATATATTGATTTGTAATTACGGCCCGATTTAAATCCAAATTGAGAAGAATAATCTTATAAAAGTTTTAAACAATATATAGCTCCCCAAAATCAACATACATTTACTTAAATTTGAATATTGGTCCTTCCTTTGTGCTCCATAGAAATTGGACATCCCAACATAAATATAATAGTATATGTTCTGCAAAGTCTATGATATGTGATATAACTATGAACTGATGTTTCTCTATATGTATATGCCTTGTGGCATTGATTTATGCTACAGATTCGATGTCATAGACATAGAGCTATTTATATGCCTTCGGAAATATTTTCTCAATATAATAAATCATAGTTAAAGAAGTCTACATATACCCATATTAAGCACTTGGTTTGTATGCTTGTATCCTTTGGAGTGTTGGATTTATATACATTGTTGAAAAGGTAGCTATGAAACCTTGACTTGCTTGTTGAACACAAAATGTAGAGGTGTTTTATTAATATTAAAATCATTTTTTAAAATTTTAAAAGGCTCATGACATGTTGGCAGTTTGGCAATATCAAAGTGTAGCCTAATTGTTTTGATATCCTAAAATTGATTAAGTATGCACAAACCATAATCTATTTTGCCATTGTCCATTTGATATAGCTTTGTAAACTTATTAATTTTAGGACATTTGTTAGCATCAATACATAAATACTATAATCAATTTCTCCAATACACCTATGAAATGATGTGGATTTCTCAATATCAATTGGTAGGTACATAGAATTTGTTAGGTTTTATAAGCAATGAAATAAACACAAACCATAATCTTTTCTACTATTTCTCAATTGTTATACTTTTGTACACTTATAATTTTGATTTCATGTGTTATCAATAATAGACATTTTTAATAGAACTTATGGAGGACATCAAAGTACCAAACACATATAGTGCCATCTTATTTCCAAGTTTTTTAAGCAATATAGTAATTTACATTGGCAATTGATGTATCTTTCTATGATGATAATATGCTTTTTGGTGGAGTAGCCCTATTGGTAGAAATGTGCACCATCTTTATGTTGCTTACTATAGTTAACGACACTCCCTGATTCCTTATAATGTTGACATGCACTGTAGCACTTTTCTTGTATTTTTTTTCATAAAAAAATAAAACATGTCCAATTTGCATATTTGTGATGTAAATTGCGGATAAAAGAGCCTGTTGTTTTACTTTTTTCACATAGTCTAGTTTTAATGCAATCTTCGATCATATAATAACTCTAGTTTTGTGGAATTGTTGGCTTGGCCCAGAGTAAAAAACTAGAATGAATAATATGTCAAAGCAATCAAGTTTCCAAGATTATAGTGAAGGAAATCGTAATTGTGAAAATCAAATATCAATTTCTGAAAAGACTAAGAAATGTGCAAAGTGAAGACCATATAGAGGTGTTAGAAGACATCTATAGGGGCATCATCATTGGCTTCATACATTTGACGTGGCTGAGGAGGCTACTATTGCATATCATAAGGCTGCAAATTCTATTAAAGGAATTAGAGTAAGTTCAAATTTTGATAGTGCAATAGTTTGAAAATATACAATATCATCAAAGGAAATGCAATGTCAACTTCTGTAATGGGGTCCTCTTCAATGGTACAAACACATCACAATAGTTGCAAAGTCCAAGTTCCATTTCATATTTTGATCTATCATATGGTTTCAACTGTGGATCTTCATTAATGCTTAATGCATCTGATGATACAATTCCTCATTTGTAATGCAATTCCAATTTCACAAGTAACATTGAGATTGACTTACTTCTCAATGTATGAAAAATGAGACCAATGTTTCATCATTTGACAATCATGAACAAGTGGCATCAAATGGTTCTGATCATCTTGTGAAAAATTTGCATACGATTGATGTTTCTCCTCATCTAGGTTTATTGGATGACATAGTTCATAGATACTTATCAACACAAAAGCCTAAGAAATATGCAAAGTGAAGCCCATATAGAAGTGTTAGAAGATATCTATGGGGTCTCCATAGTGAAAAAATTAGGGGGCCCAATACTAAGCGTTGTCATTGGCTTCATACATTTCATGTGACCGAG
The DNA here is from genome assembly GCA_027943335.1 of Chamaecyparis obtusa. NCBI lineage: Eukaryota > Viridiplantae > Streptophyta > Pinopsida > Cupressales > Cupressaceae > Chamaecyparis > Chamaecyparis obtusa. The sequence goes on from BSBK01000041.1 coordinate 396,941, forward strand.
GAGGCTACTATTGGATATCATAAGGTTGGAAAGTCTATTAAAGGAATTAGAGTAAGTTCAAATTTTGATAGTGCAATAGTTTGAAAACATACAATATCATCAAAGGAAATGCAATGTCAACTTCTATAATGGGGTCCTCTTCAATGGTACAAACACATCACAATAGTTGCAAAGTCCAAGTTCCATTTCATATTTTGATCTATCATATGGTTTCAATTGTGGATCTTCATTAATGCTTAATGCATCCGATGATACAATTCCTCATTTGCAATGCAATTCTAATTCCACATGCAACATTGAGATTGACTTGCTTCTCAATGTATGAAAAATGAGACCAATGTTTCATCATTTGACAATCATGAACAAGTGGCATCAAATGCTTCTGATCGTCTTGTGAAAATTTTACATATGATTGATGTTTCTCCTCATCTAGGTTTATTGGATGACATAGTTCATAGATACTTATCAGCACAAAATCCTAAGAAATATGCAAATTGAAGCCCATATAGAAGTCTTAGAAGATGTCTATGGGGTCTCTATAGTGAAAAATTTAGGGGGCCCAATACTAAGTGTCGTCACTGGCTTCGTACATTTGACATGACCGAGGAGGCTACTATTGCATATCATAAGGATGCAAAGTCTATTAAAGGAATTAGAGTAAGTTCAAATTTTGATAGTTCAATAGTTTGAAAACATACAATATCATCAAAGGAAATGCAATGTCAACTTCCGTGATGGGGTCTGTTACAAGTAGTGGTTGCCGTTGCACCAAAAGATTGACCTGTTAATGCCCGATACAACCACTAGACTTATAGAAGACACAGGGGGTGGTTAAACCATGTCACGAATCCTAAGGGGAGCGCTGACCATTTTTCCAACAATCTCCCCCTCAACGTTACCCGAGGGGATTCAAACCTATGACCAAGCTCTGATACCACTGTTACAAGTAGTGGTTGCCATTGCACCAAAAGATCGACCTGTTTATGCCTGATACAACCACTAGACTTATAGAAGACACAGGGGGTGGTTAAACCATGTCACAAATCCTGAGGGGAGCACTGACCATTTTGCCAATAGGGTCCTCTTCAATGGTACAAACACTTCACAATAGTTGCAAAGTCCAAGTTCCATTTCATATTTTGATCTATCATATGGTTTCAACTATGGATCTTCATTAATGCTTAATGCATCTGATGATATAATTCCTCATTTGCAATGCAATCCCAATTCCACATGCAACATTGAGATTGATTTGCTTCTCAATGTATGAAAAATGAGACCAATGTTTCATCATTTGACAATCATGAACAAGTGGCATCAAATAATTTTGATCATCTTGTTGGGGTGTGAAGCCCAATGGTTGCCCTTTTGTCTTTTCCTTGTGGTCCATTTGACTTCTTCATATCTTATGAATGACTCTCCTTTGATAAACATATATATTACTATTGTAATTGATTGATTTAGAGAAGATAATAATAAGATTTCTCTGCAAGTGTGGATGTAGGCATATTTTCTGAACCATGATAAATCTTTGCGTCTATGTGTTATTCTGTATTTGTTATTTCTGTTTGAATAACTCAATTATTTTTTACTTTCACAATTGGTATCAGAGCAGGTTTGTCCAACATAATTGGAAATTGGGGATAAACTTCGAAAGTCATGGAGGAATCAAAAGTGCAAAAATTATCAGGCAAAATTGTTAGCTTGCGAAGGTACAGATGGAATCATTGCTTATCAAGCAAGATCTCTCACTTGCTTTAGAAGGGAAAACAAATAAGCCAACTTCAATGAAAGATGAAGACTGAGAAATCTTGGACAAAAAGGCAAGAGCATCAATTTTTCTTTGTTTGTTTGATAATGTCTTGTTTAATGTCATAAATTCGCCAACCACCAAGGAGGTATGAGATAAACTAGCCAACACATATGTGATAGTTTTAGCTACTAACAAGGTCTTTATTATGAAGAAATTGTATAAGCTCAAAATGAGGGAAGGTGGAACCATGACAAACCACCTCAATGAATTCAACATATTAATCAGCCAAGCGAATTCAATTGGCATGAAACAAGATGATGAGAGAAAAGCTATTATTCTTTTATTCTCCTTACCTAGTAGTTGGGATAGTGTCATTACAACCATAAGAACTACGGCTTCAAGCTCTAAAAATTTGGCTTTTGATGAAGTTTCATCCATTCTTCTCTCTGAGGACATGAGAAGGAAGAATGATGAATCTTCATCCAGAGAAGCCTTGACGACAGTAAGTACCAAGAACAGAGGATGAAGCCAAAATAGGGGTAGAAATAATCACCATAGGAGATCAAAATATGCACAAAGATTGAAGTCAAGAGGATGTAATGGTGATTGTTGGTTTTGCGGTAAGGTTGGCCATGTAAAGAAAGAGTGTAGAAACTACAAAAAGGCTCAAGAGAGAGTTTGGGACAATGAAGAAAACATAGCTTATGATAGTGTGGATGGTGTCTTGATATTGTCCACAAGTGATACTACTTCAAATTCATGGGTATTGGATTTTGGTGCATCGTTTCATGCCTCCTCATGCACGGACCTCTTCAAAAATTACCAAGAAGGTAACTTTGGCAAATTTTATTTAGGGGATAATAAGGCTTGTGAGATTATTGGGAAAGGGGCTATTTTGTTGTGTTTAGGAGGTTTTAAATGGATGCTTAAAGATGTTTGTCATGTTCCTCAATTGAAAAGAAATTTAATCTCGGTGAGTCAGCTCTACTCTCAAGGTTTTCTTACCTCTCTAACGGATGCATGGAAATTCACAAAAGGTTCCATGGTTATTGCAAAAGGGGATAAAGTTGGTAGTCTCTACATATTTGAAACTATTAGTGAAGTGGGAGCTGCCATGACAGTTGAGTACAACAATTCGGAGCTTTGGCATCAAAGGCTCGATCACATGAGTAAGAAAGGCCTTGACATTATGCACAAGCGGGAACAACTACTCGGTCTAAAATCCTTTGATTTACCATTCTACAATCATTGTCTTTATGGCAAGCAAAAGCGGGTAAGCTTTCTAAAATCTGGACATGAGAAGAAGGATACAACATTAACACTTGTTTATTTCGATGTTTTTGGACCAACTGAGGTAATCTCTATTGGAGGAGCTAATTATTTTGTTACTTTTATTAATGATTACACAAGGAAATTATGGATATTTATGCTTGAATAAGAAATCTAAGGTGTTTAATCAATTTAAAAATTTTAAAGCTTCCATTGAAAATCAAATTGGACATAAGATTAAATGTCTAAAAATAGATAACAGAGGAGAGTTTTTCTCAGAATTTGACTCTTTTTGTGCAGATAATGGTATTCATAGAATTAAAATTGTTCCATTTACACCTCAAGAAAACGGAGTAGCCGAGAGGTTGAATAGAACAATTTTGGAAAAGGTTAGATGCATACTTTCTAATGTCGGTTTGGGCAAGGAATTTTGGGCGGAAGCTTGCAATACAATAGTCTACTTGATCAACCAAAGTCTTTCATCTCAGTTGGATTTCGGTATCCTGAAAGAGGAATGGCTGGAAAAGAGGATCTTCTATTCTCACATCCGAGTATTTGGATGTGAAGCCTATGTTCATGTCCCCAAAAAAAATGGACAAAGCTAGATTCAAAAACTCATAAAGGCATCTTCATGGGTTATGGAGAAGATCAATATGGTTTTTGCATATGGGATCCAGCGGCTAAGAAGATTACATGAAGTTGAGATGTAGTCTTCAATGAGAAGATATTTTCAGCTCTTCAAAATCAAAATGAAAAACCAGTAGAGGATTATGTTCCAATTTCAATTTTTAAAAATAATTCCACTTCTCAACAGAGGTCTTCACAAAGTAATCTTGGTGGAGGGCAAATGTATTACTCCATATCTATACCCTCTGTGCAACAGTTTCAACAAACTCCTATTTTTCCTCAATTCATGGCTCAGAACGATGATGAAGATGCTCTATTTAATGAGCATGATACACAAACATTCCCTGGTCTAGACCATTCATACTTTGCACCTTGGACAAATGCAGGTTATGGTGAATTCGCTAATCTGCATGGACAACAAATGCCAGTTGTGGTGATTCCACATGTCACATTCAGCCCACAACTTGACTGGCAGAGGTCACCTTCTACACTGAATGAAGGGGATGATGTGTCCAATCCTCCAATGTTGAATGGAGGAAATGCAAAAATTGGTTCAAGCCACACTAGGAACTCTTCAAATAAGGGGGACATGGGCCTCTCTGCTCCTTTGCGTGGCCACCAAACTAACCCAAAACTGCACTCCCATGTCACACACACCCCCCAACATGACTTGGAGGATCGATGCACCAAAAAGAAGCCTCACTTAGAGGATCAACACATCACGCATGCTGATTTGGAGGAGTCACCTGCCATGGTAGGTAAAGATATTCATGTTGCGTGGAGACCTTGGCATGGGGAATTTGATGCAACAGACTCCACTTTAGAAGGCACCAAACACCATGGAGTTCTTTCCCAGCCTGTGCCACTATAGACAGAAGATCTCACACATATTCAAACATTTTGTAATTAGCCAGAAGGAAGAAATATAGATTGCTATGTTTTAGATGAAATAATTGTAATAAATTGTGAACAAGAAATTGGTTCAAACCAAAGCAACCAGACATTTAATTCAATTCCTAAATTAAGAAGATCTACCAGGCAAAGAAAAATTTCATCAAAATTTTATGATTATGAGTTATTGTTCGCAGAAGAAGTAGAGCCTATGGCTTTAATTTCTGATAAAATAGAGCCAGCAACCTTTAAAGAAAGTATTGAAGGATGAGAATTCTGATAAATGGCAAGTTGCAATGCAAGAAGAGATGGATTCTTTATCAAAAAATCATACATGGGATTTGGTATCTCTTCCGCCTAATAAAAGAGTATTACGAAATAAGTGGGTTTATAAATTGAAGGAAGAAGATAGAGGTAGACATCGATTTCATGCCAAACTAGTTATCAAAGGTTATGTAGAGCAACATGGTATTGATTTTGATGAAATTTTTTCTCCAGTGGTGAAGATGACTACCATCCAGGCAGTTTTGGGTTTAGTCGCAGCTTGGGATCTTGAGCTTGAACAATTGGATGTTAAGACAACCTTCTTACATGGAGACGTTGATGAAGAATTATATATGCATCAGCCTAAAGGATTTATTAAAAAGGGACAGGAACATCTCTATTGCAGATTGAAGCAGAGCTTATATGGGCTTAAGCAAGCCCCAAGACAATGGTATCTAAAATTTGATCAGTTTATGCTTGATCATAAGTGTGTTCACTCATAAGTTGATCCATGTATGTATTTCAAATGGTTGCCTAATGGTGGATTTTTTATACTTTTACTGTATGTAGATGACATGTTCGTTATCGGCACTAGCATGACCCTTGTTTGTGAGCTTAAGAAGCAGTTGGCAGGCAAATTTGCCATGAAAGATTTGGGGGCAGCCAAGAGAATACTTGGTATGGTTATTACAAGGGACAAACATAAGAGAAAACTTTGGTTATCTCAAAAACAATACATTGACAAAATATTGGACATATTTGGGATGCTAGAAGCTAAGTCAATTAGCATTCATTTAGCTCCTCATTTTCAGTTGTCAGCTGAATTGTGTCCTAAAAACCAAGAGGAAAAAGATTTTATACAAAACATCCCTTATACTTGTGCAGTTAGCAGTATTATGTAATGCCATGATTTCCACTCGTCCAGACATTTCCCATGCAGTGGGAGTACAATAAGCAAATATATGAGTAATCTGGGTAAACCTCATTGGGAGGTCGTCAAATGGATTCTCAAGTACTTAAAAGGTACCTCTGATTTTTCTTTATGTTTTGGCAAGGATAAGGCATGTTTGCAAGGATTTGTAGATTATGATCTTGGTGGTGACTTAGATAAACGAAGATCCACTTCTGGTTATGTTTTCACTTTTGCTGGGGCAATGAGAAGTTGAGGCTCAAAATTGCAACATTCAGTTGTTCAATCATCTGCAGAGATTGAATACATGGCTCTTTCTGACGGAGCCAAGGATATGGTATGGTTGCAGTTTTTGTTCAAAGAATTGGGCTTGAAGCAAACAAATTTTGCTATATTTTGTGACAATAGTAGTGCCATATTTATGACTAAGCATCATACCTCGCAACGTTGATCCAAACACATTGAACTACGCTATCACTATATTCAACAATTGGTTGAAGAAGGCAAGCATCATGTGGAGAAGATTCATACGAAGGTGAATCCAGCTGATGTGCTCACAAAGGTTTTTACTCGGGAGAAGTTCAAGTTTTTTTGAGATTCTCTCGGTATTCTTCAAATAAAATGATTGAAGGAAGTAGGGAAGTCTTTGGTTACAGTAGTGTTGGTCTTCAAGTGGGAGGTTGTTGGGGTGTGAAGCCCAATGGTTTCTCTTTTGTCTTTTCCTTGTGGTCCATTCGACTTCTTCATATCTTATGAAGAGTCTTCTTTGATAAACATATATATGACTATTGTTGTAATTGATTGATTTGAAGAAGATAATAATAAGATTTCTTTGCAAGTGTGGATGTAGGCATATTTGTTGAACCACGATAAATCTCTGTGTTTATGTGTTATTCTTTATTTGTTATTTTTGTTTGAATTTCTCAATTCTTTTCGACGTTCACACATCTTGTGAAAAATTTACATGCAATTGATGTTTCTCCTCATCTAGGTTTATTGGATGACATAGTTCATAGATACTTATCAACACAAAATCTTGAACATTGCAAAAAAGGTGGTGGCAATAATAAGAGAAATTGTAGCAACTCTTTAGGCTTGCTAAATGCTACCACTATTTCATATAATTTCATATTGGTGCACCCAATGTGTCAGAATCAATTTTGGGTATCTTGGGAAATAGAGATTCCAATTGTCTACAAATGTACCAATACACTTGTATGACCTTTAATTAAAATTCATTCTAACTATTTGTCATGTGTGTCAGATAACTATAAGAATCGTTCTATAAATCCTTCTCTTGTTTCTTGTGAAGCTGACATTGAGCACATCAAGATGAATGCAGTTTATTCCATTTTATAGATGGATAGTGTGCTTGATTTCATGTACCACAATGTCAATGTTGAAATTGGGAATACATGCAATGGCAATCATTCCTTAATTGGTAAAGGTGAAAGTTCCAGCAATAGAGGACAAAAAAATCAACAAATATGTCTAGAGATTGCAATAGAAGTTGAGAACTCAAGAGTAGGTTATTTGAAATTGAGGAAAGAGTAAATGCTATGATAGAGTGCATTTTAAAAATGTGGCATGTGCTACTTAGCATGTACTTTGTAGTACAATTAAACATGATCTTAACCCCAAAAAAAATTGCCAAGGAAAATATTTAAATTAAGATGTAAACCATTTAGCAATAAAATCTAATATAACTCATTTTGTAAACCATTTAGCGATATTTAACCTATTTCATAGATCAAACATTTATATGCATTGCATTTGAAAAAATACATCATAATATCTAAACAAGATATATCTTCCATAACCTTTTGCACATAATACTTTATGATTTGCATCTATTGGACATCTTTACTTGTTGTAGATATGGTGAATGCATTTAACAATAACTATGACCTTCAACCTCCTACATGCAAAGTATTTCAGATTTCCTATATCACATACTTTCTACTTCGCTAGACTAGTTACATTGTATTTGAACAACTCCTTAATCATATAAAAAACCTTTTAAAGTTTCTCATATAGAGACACTTTACTAGTGTCATAGGGATTCTATGTTTATTAGGTGTTACATCATACAAATATGTTTCTTTATCATCTGATATAGTTTAAATATTTAAATTGAATAAATTTACATTTTGAACTTTCCCTAAATAATATCTAGCTTATTTGACATTGCCTTCATGCAATCATTTTTCTTCCATGGATAGGGCTTAAAAATTCATGAAAGTAGATCTTCATGTCCGTTCTCACTGCATATAGTGCTCATAGGCTTAAGTATGCAATCAAGCTAAACTCTATTAGCATACAAATGAATACAAGTGCTTGATTTTTAAATTAGAACATTATCAAAATAGAGACATATGAGTTTATTATATGTTTAAAGAACAAACAATTAGGTAGATGAAAATAGTTTAAAAACAAAAATCAGCTCCAAATATAGAAAACCAACAACAACAAATAATTTTTTGACTCAAACAAAAATGATAGTAGATTCGTAACCATAGAAGATATGAAGGTACATGTAATAAGTACATGTAATAAGTGACAACTACACATACAAATAATATTTTAGAAACTACTATTTTAAATTGTGCAATACAAAAAATCCATCTCTACAAAGCAATTCAACAAATCTAAACAAGTTTTCAAACAAGAAAATTCCAAATGATGGATGTAGACGAATATATATTTACAACCCAAACTCAAACATATGACATTGAAAAATACTATAAAATGAAGGACTATATAGGTTGGACACGTATAGACACAATGTTGGAGACTGTGTATTTGACTTCCTTGAGCTGTTAATTATTGGTACACATCAATTCAAATTTGAAATGGAACATTGATTACTTTTTAAGTTGTTTGAAAAATGGCAAACCATAAGCAATAAATTCATACAAGCATGAATGCAATCCTCAAACTTTATATGAGCTCCACAATGTAAAAGATCTTGAAAGTTACCTACGAATGATGTGACTATCTTCTAAACCAACCAATGTTGATGATGAAGTTGGTTTATGAGGAGATATATTTTGTATTCAATGGATTTCAAGGTGGTTAAATTTTTGAATATGTGTTCGGTCAATGAAATTTGAGAAAAGTTATTTGGACTTCAACCAATTAATAGATACAAAGCCATATTGTATCTTACTCAATGATACAAATCCTCTAAATGGACATTTTGAGCCACACTAGTACATTTGGATTAGTTTTCTGACAACTCTTCATCAGTATTCAAACAACAATACATCAGAATTCTGACAAACATCAAGGAGAATCCTCATTGTAGTTTTTTCATCGAAACATTTTCTTAGCTATACCGATTACCATCATTGGCAGAGCCTTTACCAATAAGCTACCCTTTTGTTTGTCTTTATCGATGTAGGTCTTTTTGATAGCCTCATTAGCTATCAACGAGAAAAGATTTCTCCTTTCCCACTAGTGTATGTTTTGCAAATGGGCCTTATCGGTATATGTTATATCAATCTGCCATGCTTCTTAAACCTTTTTGCTACGATCAGTTTAAGTTTTGTCAATGTGCATTCTCAATGCCTTCTCCATTGATAGGACCTTTGGTATAACCTTTCCCGATGCATACATTTTATATTGGCCTTAGTCTCCCCGAAAAATATGCTCTCAGCAACCTCGATACTTCTATCACCATATATGTCCCCGATTAGTTCATTGGATGTCAGAAAAACTCAAAATCGCTCATTCTAATTTGCTTAGCTATACCAATGATCACCATCACAACAACCTTTACCAATAATCTACCCTTTTATTTATCTTTATTAGGGTAGGTCTTTCCGATAGCTCCTCATCGGCTATCGACAAGACACGATTTCTCCTTTTCTGCTAGTGTATGTTTCATCAATGGGCCTTATCGACAAAAGTTAAATTGATCATAGAAAAAAGCTGTAAGATGTGTGATAGGTTTGTATAACATATACCAATAAGGCCCATCGGTGAAACATACACTAGTGACAAAGGATAAATATTGTCTTTTTGATAGCCAATGAGGCTATAAAAAATACCTACCCTGATAAAGAAAAATAAAAGGGTAGCTTATCGGTAAAGGTTGTGCCGATGGTGGTCATCGGTATAGCTAAGAAAATTGAAATGAGCAATTTGGGTTTTTTCAACACCCGATGAACTCATCGGGGACACATATGGTGATAGAAGTGATCGAGGCTACTAAGAGAATATTGATCGGGGAGACTAAGGTCGATATAAAATGTATGCATTGGGAAAGGTCATACCAAAGGGCCTATTGGTGTATCTATGTCCATCGCTAGAACAAAAAAAGAGCCATCCTGACACCTGATAGAATCATCGGTAATAGCTATGTTGATCAGGAAGTGACCAAAGAACTTCAGAGAACCAAAGAAATAGTTATGTTGATGGCGCCAAAGATTATGTGTAATGGAGAAACCTACATCAATGAAGAGATGTTGTCATATTAGTTTGAAAATAAATAAATAAATGAATTTTATTAAATGCTTGCATCGGGTAAATAATTTGTACACTCAGTATATAATTCAAGGTATCCAACACAAATTTTTGCAAAGGCAAAGCGGATCTGTAGAACATAAGGATAATTTGTAGGGATTACACTTGCAGAAATGGAGGAATCCAATTCTTCAAGAAAAAGGAAACTAGTGAAGAGTACAAAATCCAAAGCGAAGAAAATTAAAATAAAAGATAATATTCCTGTTAGAAGACTGAACCAAGTTATGATTGATCAAATGTAGGCTCCTAGCCTCAAATCGAGGAGATCGAAGCAACATTTTCTAGAAAGAGATAAAATAGAAGATAAGTATAAAGATGTTGGAGATGTATGGACTAGGGTTAGAGGTTATGAGCCTTTTCTCTTTCACTATTTGAGAAGAAATGAGGAGATGCCACTATGCAATCCATGGATGACCAATTTGGGTAAGTTGATTGCCCCAAATATCTTTGTGAATTTGAAAGTACTAGAGATTTTGGTGGGGAATTATGTTCCAACAAAAAGATGTATTAAAGACCCAAATTGAGGTATTTTCATTTGATTCTCCATAGATACTCTGAATGAGGTATTTAATTTAGACCCTAGTTGCAACTTGACCTTGTCTTTTGTGGAATTAGAAGATGAGTACCAAATAATGGACACTACATGTACTAGTTGGAAGCTAGTCGTCCATAAAAAAGAGTCTGGGAAACTCACACCTCAGGATAGCCCACCTTTTAATGTGAATATGTTTCGACCATATTTTAAGTATACCTACATGCCTTGCGGATAGTTAGGAGGTTTAGAAGTACTTGACCTCATGAGTATTGGGCCAATGGTGTTAGCCTCAGACATTCAAATGTATGAACCTAGGCCCTTTGATTATGCATCATATTTGGTGGAGAGATTACATGAGGTTTTTCTGAATCTCAGAACTCATGAATGCTTAAGATTTATACATTATTTTGTGTTAATGCATTTGGTGTTATTTTATAGACACAAAAGGGGCATGTGGCCAAAAGATTTAAAATTGAACCTCATAAACAGAGAGCGAGAAGAGGAACCAATACAACTATGGACATCTATATGGGATTCCAAATACATGAGGTCACACTACATCAATTTCAAAGAGTGGATCGTGAATCCTATCTATCAAATGTATGGTTTCCCTTGTAATAGGTCAATTTATGATGAAGTGAGGAAATTCTTGAGACCAAAGGATTTTGATCAACGGAAAATCTTTGATCACAATTAGGGAGATTGGTATGTCTATACAAATTTCACATGCTTTAGAATCTATGGGTTTGAATGAATACCATATATGTTTTTAAAGATTGTTCTGAATAGAATAGCTTATTTAGAAATTGTAAGACAATTGAGTGTTTCAAATGCACAACAAATATTTCTTCAAGGAATGCTAAGTTTTGGTGATTTCACAATTGTTTCAACCAAGGCTTACGAGGTAAATGAGAAGAAGTTAATGGATGAATTCAATTTGTTTGAACATTGTCCAAGAAAAAATTATGATCCAGAAGGATACATACATTCTTGTAAGAAGAAGAAAAATTTGGGGGATTACCCCCATGAGGTAGTATAGGTTGAAGATATTTTCAAGAACCTCAAAGATGAGGAAGCACAAAGAGTGATTGACAAATATAATAGAGAAATGGATGAAAAGGTGCAGTGATTGAGATAACTTGAGTCTCAAGAAGGGAGAGGAGAAAGTGGATCAGATCAACACAAAGCTATTTCTAGGATACAGGAAAAAGAAGTGGAGGAGGATCTAGATTAAGATGAGCATATTGTAACAAAGCTAGGGATCTATACAGATACCAAATTAGATGAGCATTATTTTTGTGTCTAATAATGAGTTTGTCAAGTCAAAATAATTTAAGTCTTTCTTGTATAATATCAAAGGTAAGAAATTAAGGGAATCTATTCCAAATATAACGCCAAAGAATGAAGCCATGTTGTTGAAGCAACTCAAAGATGATATTGATGCTGAGATAATTACCATGACCCTGTAGAAAGGTAGACAATTGTTGAAAGAGGCTGGTATTATCTTGTTTCCAGGATGGGACCTCAGTGCCTCCTTTATCTTTGATAAAATATTGCATTCTAAAAATAAAGATTTGAAGTTAGATCTGGATGGTGTCAATGATGTTTTCATTGGCTCAAGATTTGATGGGAATGCAGAAGCATTATTGCTATGGGAATCATATCTGCCTAAGAAGAGGCCTAAGATTATTGATTTTGATAAGGCTTTCGGGCACATGATAAAATTAAAAGTTGGAGAAATTGATCCAATCACCTCTGCAGATATAGGTGTAGATGTTTCCAAGTTGAAAAAAGTACAAATGGTCAGACTGGTGAGGGAAAGGGATCAGTACAAGGTAATGCATGAAGAAAGCATAAAGTAAGTGGATTACCTATTCCCATGTTGACTTCTCCAGATAACTCAAAATGGAAAAAGAAGCATGAGATACAAAGTAAGAACCAAAAGTTAAATAAGAAAATGCAAACTGTCAGGATTGATATTGTTTATTTTCTGTAGCACAATAGATTTAAGAAATTGAAAATTACTTTAGAAAATATGTGGGAAGCATATATAAAGAATAAGGATAATGCTCTATCCCAAAAAAAATATGAATAGGTTGGGGGTAAAGTTGCATGAGAAGAATTTGGAAGGAGCATATACAAAAGAAATTGAGGAGATAAACAAAGTAATTGCAAAGCATGAACAATTTGATAAGGAATTAGAAGAAGAGTATGAATACTTCAAAGATGCAATCAAATAGGGACTTCCTACTTTTGTTGATCATAAAGGAGAATTGAAAGATAAGGATAAATGGATTGAAGAATGCCAAAGTATCCTCAATGTTTCCTTCAATGCTACTCGTACAGATGGGATTGAGTTAAAAGAGTCTAATTTGAAGATGGAACAACATATCATGCTAGAGATCACCACCAGAGACATTATCCATGCTGTAGATACCTATGTCTCTGAGGTATATTTTGAGAATATCAAAAGATGTGGCATGCTACCTGGGGATTGACCCCTATTCCAAAGTGTTTCTTATGATTTATTATTGTAATTGGTCTAGTTGGTGTTTAGTTAAGTTAGTTTGTTAGTTGATTTAGTTGTTAGTTAGGTAGTTTTATGTCTTTTGGCGAAGGGGCATTCCCCTCCACCCATAAGTAAGACCCCGCCTATATGTAGGGGGTCATTATGATGTTTTAAGAGAGCAAAGATATATGCAATATTTTTGGGGGGTTTTTGCTCACTGGAAATACAAGACTAGCAAAAAGACATCTATAACTAGTTGATTCCTATATATTTATTTCAATACAATGATCAAATGTTATTTCATCTATGATGGTATCTATCTTTTCAATTGTCTGATTAGTTCTCTATGATAAATCTATTTCATTTAGATTGCTTCAATATGCTATCTTATGTTATTATAATTTGAATTAAGTTTTAGTTTGGAGGATTGGTTAAAAAACTTCAACATGTCTTACTAGTCTTTCAGAGTAAAGTTAAATTCAATAAGACTAACTATAATGGAAAATCTAAATTATAATATAATAAAGATCCTTTTGAGGTGATGATCTTGATTGAAAAACAAGTTATTAAAACTATCTCATAGTGTTATACATATGATCATTCAATTGAGTAGGTAAAATTAGTAAGAGATTAAGAAACTAGTCTAATATTGATCACATTCTAAAATCTTCACACTTACAAATGTTTTCTACCCAATATTGCAAATAGGATCATCAAAGATTTGAAGTCCATGGATTAAATGACCTACAAGAAAATATATAAATGTAAGTGAAAAAATATCAAGCTCAAGGTACTTCTAGATGGTAGAAAAAACAAGATACATCTCATTTTTCAAATGATTGACCATAAGCAGATAGATTGTTTGTAGATACTTTATGATCTAATCAATAACATTAAATTTTGTTAAGAACATGAATGTTAAACATCAATCAGATGGCAAGTTCCTCTTAGGTTCCCCGACATCGCTACTAGCAATGCATAACATACATGATAATAAATTAAGGCCACTATGAAACTATGATCAAATTTACAATATGAACAGTAGCATTTAAACATTACAACCAAATAACATATAATCTCATGATAAATTCAAGATTAACATCTTTACCACTTATTTCATTACATTATAAGTAACCAGAGATACATGTTTACATTTACAAATTACAAGTAATTACTTAGACACATTTGCAAATACACCTTACATTCTTCTCCTCATTGAGATTACAATACTACATCAACACATCAATATGATCATATAAAAATGTTACAATAATACATCATTACACCCATATGAATGTACACAACATGATACACTGAACGATAATAATTATTACACCAATATGAATTAGAAGTTTCACGAGAAATATATTGAAGAAGAAAGATCATCGAAAGGTTCTCAAACCAACTCTAGAAAAATACTTTTTGGATATAATATTTGTCACCCAACCATTTGAAGCCCTAAGGTCCTCTCCCCTGAGCTAAGATATAATACAAGGCCCCATACCACACAATAAACACATGTAAGGAAAGAAACAATGAACATCCAAACCAAGGATTAACATAGGAAAAACACTCGGGTAAACAATATGTATAACATAAGATAATCAAAAGGGAACATCCTATACCAGATGTGAACCCTAAATAAACACGAGGAAATCCTAGGAAAGATATTAAAGGGTGTCATCACATAGTTCCCACTCTTGGGTCACCTTAACAATCTCTTTGGAACCAGAACCTTTCACGAGGACAAGGTGTCAATCTAATAGATTAATGTCCCATAGATGGCTAGGCCTTCTCCAACCCATCCTTTTCTATACATACACTCAAGGATATGGGTGATAAAATTATCTTGTTAATGTGTATCCCAATCTAATTCATTTTATTATGTTTTCACTTGATTAAAACTCCATAATGGGTTATCCTTGACTAACCACTTTGGGCCCTAGCCCCCATTACAAGCCACCCTCCAAGCTATGCTCCTTGAAAACCCTCATATGCTCCAAACTAAAAATCAAAAGAATGAACAAAACAAATAATCTCAAATAGAACCTCATAAAACCCTCATAATAAAAGAATCCAAATAAGTAGAGTTTGGAGCATAGACTCAAAATCATCAATAGGATCCACAATTCCATCATAACAAAGAGGACTTTGAAACTGCTATCATGTACACAACATAATGAAAATTTCATAGGAACTCTCCAAGTTCCAAAACATAACCATAAACTAAAACAACATAACTCATGTATAAGTCATCTTTTGGATCCATATCATTAAATATCATAGTAAACTTATCATCAAACTGACAATAACAAATTCCAACTATAAAAGCCCAAAAATAGAAAGCAAACCCTCTCGTGACCCCAATTACATGGGTAAGCCTCAAATCAATAGATCATGATAAACCAACATATGAGTATATGAATGGAATTTTAAACTATCAGATGAATTAAATCAACCAAACCAACCTTGCCTCCAATAAACATAAGGGAACTCCAAACCCCAATCAAGACATCACACTAAGAATCAATTGCATAAAACTCAATCTAAACAACACATGAAGATTACACATCCACTGTAGGACAAATAAACACTTCAAGATTTTAAAACAATCACGTGTTTAACTTGAGTGTATATATGTTATAAGCTTCTTCAATGACTACATAACATCGTACTAAAACAAAGCCCCAACTTGACAAATTAACAACACACATATATAAAGCCTCTGATAGACTTAGAACACCTAGAAACCACAACATAACGCCTCTACTAGCATAACAAGAATAAAATCATCTTTCAAAAAACTTATATACTTAAACCAATTATCAATGAACACAAGGAACACAATCACAAGCATGAATGGTGCTACACCAAGGATCCTATAGTAACAAGATGAAAGATACTATGGATTACTAATATATATAGGAATATCAATTGAGTCTTAAAACAAATTTTAGATATTTCCATTAAAGTCAAGCAACTTAACTTAAGGATCTATTTAATGAAAAATCGTCAAGAGTATAAATTATCTTACCAAATTATTTATCTAATTAAACATTAAGTACTTAATTCCCAAACTACAACTAGATACTTCACCCCATTATATATCCACAAACAACTGTACTTCCTATTAGATCTTAATCAATATAATAGAGAAATAATGTACTTGTACACACAACAATTGTAATAGAAATAAATCTAGAGATTGAGTATCTAAGCAATCACAGATATTCACAAAACTCCATTTAATTTAAGAAGTGATAAGTAATCATAATATTAATAACAATAGTAATCCCAGTTCTCTTTTATAAACAACTAAATGAAATATGAAATTTATTCTAAAACTCTTAAAAGGGGTAAAATTTATAATGAACAAACATATTTATAGCCTAAGGAATTTCTAAATCAACTAACGCATCTAAATGCATCCAAGAATAATTAAATATAATTAACCTTCTAGCTTAACCATCTTAGGTCTAGAATAATAATTCATATTTACAAAGTATAAGAGCAATTGTCACAAAAATTGGTGTAGCCAATATACAAAATCAAGCCTCAAGATATCATTTTCAAACTTATTATTTTCAAGAACTAATTTGAAAATTAAGTCAATAAATCTATATGCCAAGTCTTCAAGATTTAACCCATACAAGGAATATCTAAAACCATAACTGCAAGGAAGATCCTATTCTTATCTAATACATTTATAAACTCTTTAATAAATGATATTAAGATATTCATACAAACCATCCCAAGCTTTACATTTGAGCCCATAACAACCATTATTAGCCAATTCACTAAATTAACATTCCCCAACAAACAATCCCTTATACCCTATCATAATTTCTAACATAATCAATCAATCATAAATTCACTAAGATAAAAACAACTTATAACTCTAATCATTTAATTTCCTATATTGTCAAGATCTCAAACTCCAAATAAATTGTGTTGGCTAAAAAATAGATGGGGCTTAACATTGATATTGCAATTAAATTTCCTTGTAAACAAAATAAAGTTTCATCCTAAAAAAATGAGTCTATATCTACCTAAGGATCAGATAGAACTATCAATTACACTAGTCTTGGAAGCAAGACTTTTAGCACTCTTGATGGACCTCAATCCAAATGCTTGGAAGTAGACAATACCAAAAGTAGTCTATAACTATGCTAGGCCAATATTAACTAGATATGCCAAGATGAGTTGAATGCAAGACCGTACTAGTCACTGGAGCCCTATCCCATACAATAGTTCATATAAGCATAAGGGTGATAGTGTATTCAAAATAGTTCCCAAAGGAAAAATATTACAATAAATAATTCGCATTTTACAAACAAAGGTTCTTACAAGTAGGTACATGAATTGAGGTAGAGGCAACACCAAGGATGAAAAACCAAGCACAACGTGCACAAGAAGGAGGGGTGGTTCCATAGATAAAGACACAAGCACCAAAATTCAATGCCAAAGAACAACATGCAAGGAGCGATTTGCTTGCACAACCTAAAACAAGGACATAAATGCCTATTTAAGGTAGGGTTCGATGAGATTTTATCAATCTGACTCCATAAAGTCTACACTGCAAAAAATTTATACACACACACACACATTCATGACCATGTTTCTATAGAGCTAAATGTATGAGATAAACAAAAGAAGAGTATAGAGTTTAGCACACAAGAATGGGGAGTAACTAAAGTACAAGCTCTAGACATCACATAAGCAAAGGCCCAAAGATCTATACATGCACAATCTTGAACAATGACATATCTACCATCAAAACACATCAGAATCAACCAAATACTTATCCTCATTATGTGAAATAACTAAAAGGGGGGAGACATATTGGAGGTTACATCTAAGTTGGGAGAAAGAAAATTATATATATAATCCTATTTTGGAGACAACCCCCTCTTCGCCTACTATAACCATTTTATGCACCCTTGCATTGAGGAGATATTGATAACCCTCAAACTCTCTCTCCTTCCAAGATTATCAACAACTATGACACAAATAATCTTTATATAGACTCTATAAGGAAAAAGGATTATCATTAAAGGATTGTTAATCATATTAAAAGAAAAATCAACAATCCCAGATAGATTTATGATATGATTGGAAGAATCAATGGATGATTCTCTATTCTGTGCATCCAATCACATGGTTTCTTGTTGCCTATTATATTGCTTGAAATAAATCCACCATCTACTAATCTTTCTGCTCCCCTCCTTCACATTCACCCTCGCCAATGAAGAATGTGTAGACCACCCCCTGCTATATGCATGACCAAGATCCCCTCTTTGAATGACTAATATGGGACGAGAAGCATAACCATCTACCAAGAAAAGAAAATCCCTTAAAGTTGTTCCATTCATTTGCATATATAGATTCTTGCACTACCATCCTTGTTGCCAACACATAACAAAACAAGAGTTAGCCTAGTAATGGTCATTGAATGAATTGATAATTATTTCTACTAGAAGGAAAATTCCATGAGATCAATATCATAATATTTAATACCCTTTAAAAAATATGTTATCAATAAAATTATTGCGATTATTATTTCAAAACCTTTCAAGGGAACAGATTATCCTCATTTAATTATTGACTATTATAAATGAGCATTCACTCACACACCACACAATACTATCAATAATTGAAGTGGTGTAAATTAATATCAATTTGACTATATTAAATATAAGTTAAGACACACACACACACACAACAATTAGATCACCTAAAAGTTATCATTAATACTACTAATTAATTAATACTTAATAAAAAACCATATTAGAATATAATTAGATAATGGCTAGTGATATTTGTTGCTTCCATGATGGTATAATCTTGTAAGAATGATTTTATAATAACTGAGAGGGGGGATGAATCAATTATCCTCAAGTCCAGATGTACCAATTCCAATTTTAAACACTTCAACAAACTTAGATCTATTCAACAATTCACTTGGTCTCTATAGAATATATCAATAACATAAAACTTGTTGTCCACTATCCAAAAGTAATCAACTTGTAGAATTTAAAACTTTCAACAATATAACACATCAAATAACATTCACACAAGTATGACACCAGGATTTAACGTGGAAACCCAATATGGAAAAAACCACCAGTAACATGCTACCAAATTTCACTCTTCTAAAGTGAGCTCTGTGAGAAGTCAACCCTATTAAATGTTACAATACACATTATTAGGTGTGACCCTATTAAAGGATTTAATCACCATGTTAAGAGTGACTTGGTTAGAGGGCTTAAGAATATTCCACTAGAATTTCATCTTGATTAAAAGGGTTTATCTGATGAATGTTAGGTCAACCTTGATTAAAGGATTTTAACTGATATAATGGTTAGAAAGTAACAATAGGCTTTGATTTGAAATATACAACTCACTTTGCAAATACAGATCTAATACACTCATATGCTAATTTACTAATTGACGTTCATTACCATCTCCATCTCTAATTTGCTTGGAAATCCCTTTAAGCAATCACCTCAAGTTTGTTCAGCTCTTCACAAATCTTCTTAGCCTTCTGCTTAGGTTCACTAGTCAATAACATTAACCTCTTTCCACACTACTTCATAATCCACAATTAGGTCATCCTTATACCTCCTTGATTAGGTAGATTAATCTTTTCTCGCTTTGTCTCTTCCATAGATCTTAGGTTTAGGTCAGATTCATTGAATCCTTCCATCATTTTGTTCTCCTCCTTATTCTTCTAGATACTTCTCAAAACTTCTCCTTGAATCCATAAGAAAATTGCTTACCATGCATTAAATGCTCTAGGTCATTCATCTTTAATGTTAACATGTTTTACATATCCCAAGAATTCAACTATGTCGATTGGGATTCTCAATTCCTTCACAAACTGTAAATTATTGACACTCAGTCAATACTGTGTTCATCTACTCGATCATCGCTAAAAATGTTCTACTCGGCAAACACTACCTTCGCTCGGTTAATTCTCTGATACTCAACAATTATTGCAAACACTACCTTCACTCGGTTAATTCTCTGATACTCAACAATTATTGATGCTCGGTCAACACTAATATTTACTCGGCTTATACTAGCATTCGATCAACACTAGCATCACTCAGCCTAAACTAAATTTCTTCTCTTTTGCTCGGTTAAGCCTATGCTTCAAATCAACTGACTTCTCCACTTAGTGTTAAAGATAAACAACACATTT
Source organism: Chamaecyparis obtusa (assembly GCA_027943335.1). NCBI lineage: Eukaryota > Viridiplantae > Streptophyta > Pinopsida > Cupressales > Cupressaceae > Chamaecyparis > Chamaecyparis obtusa. Next base: position 417,430 of record BSBK01000041.1, read on the forward strand.
ACCTTGCCAATGTGTCAACTAATCAAGTACCCGTTGTAGTATCTCATAACTTAACCTTTCCCTAGGTCCTCTTGTTATCTCCTCTTTTCAAATCCTCTTCATCAATCAAAAGATATGGTACTCTACTAGATAGCAATTGTCTTACTAATTAAGGTTTGACATCAATGACAATATAACAATTGTTTCAATTGTAGTTTCCAACAATCTCCCTCTTTGGCATTGATGACAACACTACATGTTCTACAATGAACTCCATAAGCATAGTCACGATACAATTTAAAAAGTTTTGTTTAACAGTTTACCGAAACTCTCCTTCATCTTATTCAATCTCTCCCTCTTGCTTAGGGTAACTTCTTCTGTATCATTCTCTCATGTTTACTAAATCTCTCCCTCTTTGACAATAATGCCAAAGACATTTATCTTCACCATGGAGATATCTTTATGTCAGTTCTTTGAACTTTATTACTCCCTCTATCATCTTGCTTATGATTGATCCCCATCTTGTGCTTGACTCTTCACAAATTTAAGCAACTCATAAAGTGTGACCTCCTTTGCATCAATTTGTCAGATATTCTAATTAATACATTTGATGCAATGCTCCTATATAATTCTAGGTAGACTCAGTAAGGGGAATCACCCCTAATTTACCTCTGAGATATTCATGAGCATCCTTAGGTAATGCCTTAGTGAATATATCTACTAACTATTCCTTTGTATTCACATACTCCAATATCACTTCTTTGTCTTGAATTAGCTCTCTCAAGTAATGATACTCAATAGAAATATGCTTAGTCTTAGTGTGCATTACAAGATTCTTGATATATTGATAGCATTTGTGTTATCATAGAAAATAACAACTGGCTCAGTAATTTTTTCCTTCATACCTTTTAACAATCACTTGATCCACACTAAATTTGAACAATTCACTGTTGCTACTACATATTCAACTTTTGTTGTAGAATGGGAAATGCAATTTTTTTTCTTGCTCAAGTCCAAGAGACTAATCTCTTTCCTAGAAAGAATACACCACCACTTGTACTCTTTCTATCATCCAAATTTCATGCCCAATCTACATCAGTGGAAACTTTTAGTTCAAACTTGTCATTCTTCTTGTAATACAGTCCATAGTCCTATGTTCCTTTTAGATATCTCAATATCCTTTTCAATGCCATCATGTGAATCTCCTTAATATTTGTAGAAAATCTCGCAACAATCCCAACTGCTAAGGCAATCTCTGGTCTACTATGGACAACATATTGTAATTTTCCAATCATAGACATGTACAAGGTTTGATTCACTTCAGCTGTATCATCAGTCTTTGACAATTTTTTTCCAATAGCTATGGGTGTACTTACTAGTCTAGAGTCCTCCATACCAAAAGTTTTTAGTATCTCCTTGACATACTTAGATTGTGTAATATAGATACCTTTCTTCATCTGATAAACTTGCAAACCAACAAAGAATTTGATCTCTCCAAACATAGACATCTCAAATTCAGTTTGCATCTCATTTGAAAATATTTGACCTAGGGCATCTTGTCCTCCAAATATGATATCATCAACACATATTTTAGCTAACAATATCCCTTTACCTTTTTCAGTCTTCAAATATAGATTGTTGTTATCATTTGCTCTTACAAATCCAATCTTTATCAATTAGTTGTGCAATCTCTCACACCATGCTCTAGCACTTGTTTCAATCCATATAGTGCCTGGTGTAGTTTACAAACCATGTTCTTCTTGCTTGGATCAAAAAATCCTTCTGGTTGTTCAATATATACTTCTTCTTCCAATATTCCATTTAGAAATGCAGATTTGACATCCATTTGATACACTTTGAATCCTTTAAAAGCTGCATATGCAAGTAGAGTTCTCACTCCTTCCAATCTCTCAACTGGGGCAAATGTCTCCCCATAGTCAATGCCTTCTTCTTGTGCATATACCTTACATACCAATCTATCTTTATTCCTAGTGACTTCTCCATGTTCATTTAGCTTATTTATGAACACCCACTTTGTTCCAATAACATTCTTGTCTTCAAGTCTCGACACTAGTGTCCAGGTTTTGTTCTTTTCTATTTGCTCAATTTCTTCATTCATTGCTTGAATCCAATCTTCATTCTCTAAAGCATCTTTCACTATCTTAGGCTCAAATTCACATAATAAGCATGTTTGATCTTTCAATTTACCTCTTGTCATGAATCTATATTCTTTAGCTCCAATGATTTGTTCTAGCTTATGATGTCTTCTCACATACTATGCTAACATAGGCTCATATCTCCTTTCTTATTATTCTTGATCTTCAGGTTCATCTTGTAGATTCTCCGCCTCCTCTCATGATTTCTCGATAGCATCCTCCTGATGCTCAACATTTTCTTGTTGTGACTCGGCAGGTTCATGTTGTTGCTTGACATCTTTGTTTCCTAGTTCAGGTATATTACTGGCCTCTCCTTCTTTCATGTATATAAAAGATCTATAATCTTCAGGTTCTTGCTTGCACTCAACTTCATTATTTTTTGCATATTCATCAACTCTAACATTTGAACTTTCCACAACTTTGTTAGTGTTATAATTCAAACACTTGTAAGCTTTTCTCTTGGTAGAATATCCTAGGAATATGCCTTCATCACTTTTAGCATCAAGTTTTCCATTCCTATTGTCTTTTAGTATATAACATTTTCTTCCAAAGAATTTAAAATATGCACATTAAGTACATAACCATGCCATAATTCAAAAGGTATAGAATTTGTACCTTTCTTAATTTGTACTTAGTTCAAGGTATAAACAACTGTACTTACAACTTCTCTCCAGTATTTTTGTGCAACATTCTTCTCTATCATCAATATTCTAGCACAATCTATAATTGATCTATTTCTTCTCTCTACTATACCATTCTATGGAGGTGTCCTCGGTGCAGACATTTGTCTTTTCATTCCTCTATCATTGCAAAATATGTTGAACTCACTTGATATGAACTCTCCTCCTCTATTAGATCTCAGGCATTTCAAGCTTTTACCTGTTTCTTTCTCAAATTTTTCCAAATACCACTTAAACAACTGAAAGACATCAGATTTCTCTTTCAGAAACATCACAGTCATCATTCTAGAATAGTAATCAACAAACAGAATGAAATATTTATCACCATAGTAACTTTGCACACCAATAGGTCCACAAAGGTCAATATGAACTAATTCCAAAATATTATTAGAAGTATATGTCTCTTGAAACTAGACTTTGTCATTTTTCCCAATCGACATTGTTTACACATCACATTATCAAGTTTCTTTAATTTTGGCAAACCTCTAACTTTCTTCATCTTACTAATGTTTACCAAATTGTCAAAGTTCACATGACACAACTTCTTATGCCATAACCATACATCATCAAATTGTGCAAATAAACATGTGTCTTCAAATAGGTCTAGATAGAACAAATTACCTCTTGTTTGTTCTCCACTTCCAATTAGTTCACCAGTGGCATCAAATATTTTAGCCTTCTTGTGATGAAACTCAACTCAGTAACCAATATTGTTTAGTTGTGCAACACTTAACAAATTATAGTTAAGACCTTCAACCCAAATTGAATTATCACATCTGATCTTATTAGTCAATCTTATTGATCCTTTTCCCTTCATAGGACATAGTGCATCATTACCAAACTTAACACTCCTATCTTTGTAATGGTTTAAGATTTCAAACTTACTTTTATCACCACTCATGTGATGTAAGCAACCACTATCAATAATCCATTTATCACCTTTATTCACATATGAAATAAATGTAGTTTCTCATCTTCATCAGAATAATATCTCATAGCAACATAAAAAACTTCTACATCACAATCATCAGATTCACTGGTTTCACTATCAGTTTCTTCTTCAGCAATATAACAAGAATTCTTACCTTTATCCTTGTAGTCCTTATACCTTTTGTGATCTTTGTCATTTCTTTTGTCTTTATACTTTCTTTCCCTTCTTTCATCCTTGTTATTCATGTCAGGGCATCTTATTGCAATATGGCCAACTTTGTTACATGAAAAATAGATTATAGGAAGTTTACCTTTGAATTTTCCTTTTTCTCTTGGTAGCCTTCTAGCCATAAGTGCCGCAAGATCATCTAGATCATCATCAGAAGTGTCACTATCACTATTATTGTCACTGTTCACATATCTGTCTTTTCCTTTCTTAGACTTATGAAGAACCATTTGAGACTTGAATGCAGATTCAATATTGTGAGTAGTGAAATTATCAAAATTTGACAACTAAAAAGCAATAAGCCTACAAACAAGACCTTCCAAAGTTAGAATGTTACCAGGAGTACATCTTGATTCTTGTATTACAAAAACTCTAATAACATAGATAGGAAGTAGGGTTCTTAAAACTTTGCTAATAATAGTTTCATCGTCAATGTTTCCATTAGCTCCTCTGATAGAATTTACTACCTCTTTAACTCTGGCACAATATTGAACAATGTTTTCACCTTCTAACATTTTCATTTCATCAAACTTACCTCTCAAGCTTTTAGATTTGGCTCTTAGCACATTTGTGTCAGCACCAAAGATAGCTGCCAGTGTTTCCCACATTTGCTTAGCATTAGTACAGTCCTTGATGTTTTCAAATTCATGATAACTTAGGGCTGATGTAATCTCCAACATTGCCTCATTATGTTCTTGCTTTTATTTCATCTCCTCGGCTGTCATAGGTGCAACAAATGGTACATAATCATGTTCCACATAGTGTTTCAGTAAGTCACCAATTCTTGTTAGGTGCAATTTCATCAAACTCTGTCATATAGGAAGTTTTCCTTGTTCATATTTGGTACCTCCTTTTTGTACATCTTGATCATTAGCTTCAAGTACCTTTAAAATTTCTCCTTACAAGCACCAATAGCTCTGATACCAATTGTTAGAATGATTTTAGAATAACTGAGAAGGGGGTGAATCAATTATCCTCAGGTCCAGATGTACCAATTCTAATTTTAAACACTTCAACAAACTTAGATCTATTCAACAATTCACTCGACCTCTATAGAATATATCAATAACATAAAAATTGCAGTCCACTGTCCAAAAGTAATCAACTTGTAGAATATAAAACTTTCAACAACATAACACAACAAATAACATTCACACAAGTATGACACCAGGATTTAACATGAAAACCCAATATGATAAAAACCACCAATAACATGCTACCAAATTTTCACTCTTCTGAAGTGAGCTGTGTGACAAGCCAACCTTGTTAAATGTTACAATACACACTGTTAGGTGTCACCCTGTTAAAAGATTTAATCACCCTATTAAGAGTGGCCTGGTTAGAGAGCTTAAGAACATTCCATTAGAATGTCACCTTGATTAAAAGGGTTTACACAATGACTGTTAGGTCAACCTTGATTAAAGGATTTAACTGATACAATGGTTAGAAAGTAACAGTAGGTTCTGATCTGAAATATACAACTCACTTTTCAAATACAAATCCAACACGCTCATATGTTGATTTACTAACTAACCTTCATTACCATCTCCATCTCTGATATGCTCAAAAATCCCTTCAAGCAATCATCTCAACTTTGTTAAGCTCTTCACAGCTCTTCTTAGCCTTCTGCTTAGGTTCACCAGTCAATAACATCAACCTCTTTCCACACTACTTCATAACCCACAATTAGGTCATCCTTATACCTCCTTGATTAGGTAGATTAATTTTTTGTCTCTTAATCTCTTCTGTAGATATTAGGTTTAGGTCACATTCATCGAATCCTTCCAAAATTTTATTCTCCTCCTTATCCTTTCAGATACTTCTCAAAACTTCTCCTTGAATCCATAAGAAAATGGTTTACCATGCATTAAATGCTCTAGGTCATTCATCTTTAATGTCAACACATTTTACATATCCCAAGAATTCAACTATGTCGACTGAGATTCTCAATTCGCTCACAAACTATAAATTACTGACACTCAGTCAATATTGTGTTCATCTACTCGGTCATCACTGAATAATTCAGTCATCACTAAAAATGTTCTACTCGACAAACACTGTCTTCGCTTGGTTAATTCTTTGATACTCGATAATTACTAATGCTTGGTCAACACTAAAATTTACTTGACTTATACTGACACTTGGTAGACACTAGCATCACTCGGCTTAAACTGAATTTCTTCTCTTTTGCTCGGTTAAGCCTATGCTTCAAATCAACTGACTTCTCCACTTAGTGTTAAAGATAAACAACACATTACGTTGCCAATGTGCCAACTAATTAAGTACCCATTGTAGTATCTCATAACTCAACCTTTCCCTAGATCCTCTTGTTATCTCCTCTTTTCAAATCCTCTTCATCAATCAAAAGATATGGTACTCCACTAGATAGCAACTGTCTTACGAGTTAAGGTTTGACATCAATGACAATATAACAATTGTTTCAATTGTAGTTTCCAACATAATCTAACCACACATACACACACACATACACACACACATTAAAATAATGATCAAAATAATACTTTGTATGGCTCAATAGTTATTATATATTATAACATAAATTTAACCATATATCCAAGAGAAAAGATGCAAAACAACTAGCACTAACCATCATGTGGATCAACACACACTACAAAAGCAATCAAAGGTTCTGAACTCAAACTAGAAGCATGGTGTTATGGAGAGGTATTACAACAAGGTTTGTTGGAGGAATACAAACTATAGGTTCAACTTCCTCTAGTGGGAAACCAACTCTCCTCCTCTGTGCATTAGTTTTTCCATGAAATTATGGAGTGTTTTTTTCAAATGGGGTTCCTTCCTCACTCCTACTCATCCATGTTGATGAGTCTAATTATTGACTTCATTTTGTTATGATATTTATGTTTTGTTGATACTCTGACAAACATTTCCAAGACATTTTATTACTTATACTTTTGTGAACCTATGCCAAGAATAGCTAAAGCCACAAGATCTAAGGGTAGCCTGAATGATATGTTTTGCTAACTATTATAAATATAATGCAGTATTTCATATAATTATTTCAAGCTATGTTCTAACATCTAAGTAGGAGTTGAAATGTTGACTCGCATATGTGTACCGAATGTACTAACCTTTTAGGTAAACACGGAGTGGTATGAAGAATGGCACATCTGCGTTGAAGAAGGGAGTTAGAAGACCAACCATGAAGAGAGAATTCAACATGATTCAGATGGTGGTGTCAAGCTTTGAAGGAGCTGTTGTTCTAGAAAATATAGGGAATTAGTCTTGCTACATTTCCTCAGAATTGTTATTCTATTGACAATAGTAATTGTATCATGTTATGGTTGTTTTATCTCCTCCGTATGTGGTGAGATTTAATGAGACTTTTATGTTATGTTTTCAATAAGCGTTAATCCTTGATATAAAGAGATTTTGAATGATTTAGTAGGTAATGGAGAAAGATAGAATTATGTACTCAGTATAGTGAAAGTTGCTATGTTTTTGTTCTTCATGAGTTATTCAGTTGTGATGTAACCAGTTAAGAAGAATTTAATGGAAGAGTGATTTTGGATTATTTCTTATGTTGAGTAGTTAGCAGAAGCCAACCAAGGGGGCCCACTTGGGAGGTGGATTAGATTAAGTAAGAATAGATTTTCTTTCTGTACTTTTCATGTTTTCAAATAGAGCTAATGTTTACTCCTGCAACATTATATCTGTGGTTGTTCCTGCAACATTCGCAGAGACAAGTATAGTGAATGTTTTTAGTGTTAGACAGACTTAGATTCATTTTGTATGTTTTCTGTAGTAATTCCATTCAATAGTCAAGTGTGTTTACTTTCCTGCAGCAATAGCATAGATTCCTTTCATGCATTTTATCTTCCTGCAGCATAAGTGTTTTGACTCCTAAAGGAACTTAGTGCACAAACTGTTCTGTCCCATTTCAAGTCTATGTCCCTGGGTTGACAATCTAAATGCATTTCATGATGGGGATAGGTAATCCATAGCATAGATATATTACCCTTGAGAGAGAGACAATGGCATGATTATCTCTACCTATTGTGAGATTGTTCATTTTTGGTGTCGTTGTTGGGGATGGTGTCAAACTAGGAACCTTAATGAGTCATTTATTTTTGAAATTAGTTTCTTGTTTTTAGTTAATACCAACAAGTTGTGAGTTTTTTTCACAAGTCACCAACTTACTTGCATGCATCGAAGAAGGCGAGATGCTCATGGAAGATTTCTTCCAAAAGAACTTGTTAAACTGAAAGAAGAGTTTGAAGAGCTTGAATTACCATTTCTTGATGCCAGTCCTGAGTTTGTTGCATCATCTTCAATAGAAGAAGAAGACACCCAAGAAACATTTGACCTCCATCCTTTTGTAGAGATATTAGCTAGTTTCCATAATAATCCCAATCCAGGACCACCTGTTGCTCAAAGCTCCCCAGTCAATAATAATTTCCAGCCACAGTTTCAATATCCAACATCTCTAGTAATGGCAGCTCCTACATTTCCATTTCCAATTCAGGGACTTATTAACAATCCTAACCTCAAGAACATACCTTCTTCAACACTTCCAAAGTTCTATGGCCTTGTTATGGAGGATCCTAACACCTTTTTGTTCAAGTTTAAAATACTGTGTCGAAGCTTTCACTACAATACTGACAATCATAAGCTTAAGCTATTCCCAACATCTCTGAAAGAGTCCACCCTCAGATGGTTCATGGGCTTAGGAGTGAATGCAATAGCTAATTGGGATGGAATGAGAGATTTGTTCCTAAGGAAGTATAAGGAATACTGCAAGGGAAGTGATTCCAAAGGAGATGACATCTTATGTATGTCACAACAGGAAGATGAGACATTAGAAGACTACACATCACACTTCTTATTTGGCCTACAGAAGAACCCGCAACATGCGTTGCAGGAGGATTCAAAGAAGCTTATTTTTCTAAGAGGAGTGAATGAAAATTGTCTTGAAGCTCTAGACCTCATGGCTAGAGGTGATATATCTCAATCCTGCTGGGATGACCTTCAAAGGATTTGTATGAATTATTCTAGAGTAGCAGTCAAGAAAGGAAGGGGATTTCGTTCAACACTGAATAAAGGAAGTGGCTCTGGTATTTCAAAGATGGAGATTTCAAACCTGTTGTCAGACTTCAAGAAAGACATCATAAATGATGTTGCTACACACATGGACAGTATGACCGCCAAGAAGAAACATGCAGATGTAGAAGCGCAACTGGCTAAATATTGTCCTCATTGCCACAAACAAAGGAAGGATTGCCAGTGCAAATTGGTCACAAACCTGGAGAATCGATATCTTCCAACTGAGTACTTGAAGATAGAAGGAGAGGACGAGCAAGTATTCTTTGTTTCTCAACGCCAACCATGGGCCATGAGACAAGGTATGCCTCAAGACCCATTACAAACTTCAAGTCCATATAATAGTCAGTGGTAGAACCGGAATGTCCAAAGTCCTCCACAGTATAATCAACCCACTTGGAATAATGCTTGGCCAAATAATCAACAAAATCAATGGTATCCTCCACAACAACCCCAATGGTCACAATTTCCAAACCAATGGTAACAACCACAAGGAAATTGGTAGTCCACTAACTAGTGGAGAGGACCTCACAAATGGCCTAACCCAAATCTTGGATATCAACCTCTACCACCTCCAACAAATATGCCTGCAATAATGCCACCACCTCCAAATGCAGGTCCATAAAAGCAAACACAATTACCTACTCAACCTTAACCAAATCCCAATAGTCAACAACCACAACAACAAATGTATGCTACTGATGCACAATAGTACCTTGCCTATGCACTTGATATAGCTGATATACACCTAAGATCAGGTACTACCTTACCAGCACCTAAACCACCCCTTATCACTGAAGTGCTAGACCTTCTTGCAATAGTAGTACCAATTCCAAAGAATGATTTGCCAAATACTGTTGCATCAGAAAATGTTTCCAACTCAGCTAATGTTCAAACATCAGTTAAACCACCTTTTCCCCAAAGGCTCAGCATGGAGAAACCCATACCAAAAGAGGAAGAGTAGCCATTTGATATCATTGACCAGCTTAAGAACATGCATGTCCAAATTCCCCTATTTCAAGCAATAAAAGATGTTCCAGTTTATGGAAAAGCAATTAAATAAGCTTGTCTTAAAAAGCCTTGGAGGAAGAAAAGGGATCCTACAACAGTTCATGTTATAGGACAATTAGTTGATATCATGCTAGGAAAAATGGTAATACCCAAATATTCAGATCTAGGGAGTCCAGTTGTGAATATAATCATTAATGGCCAGTCTGTCAAAAATGCATTAATAGACTTAGGTGCTTCCATTAATGTAATGACAAAGGATACAATGAATAAACTGAGCATTGAAGGGTTAAGAGCTACTCCAACAGTATTACAATTAGCAGATAGCTCTACTGTTACTCTTGATGGAATGATAGAAGTTATAATAGTTTCCTTAGATTCTTGGGAGTACCCTGCTGATTTCATGATCCTTTCACCAAAAGTCAACCTTGTTGGTTACCCTGTTATTCTAGGACGTCCATGGTTAGCAACAACTGATGCAAACATAAGTTGTAGATTAGGGAACATGACAATATCAGATGGGCAAGCCACTAAGAAACTAGCATTGTATCCTCCAACTCAACCACACCTGGATTTGAGTACACCTATATGGCCAAACTTAGGAGATGGGGAAGAAGAACTGAATTCTATGGTCCAGCTCATGATGTTACATAGGCAATCATTTCTAAAGCTGCAAGAGGAAGATGAAGTCATCAGGAGCATTCTTAATAATGACTGTGTTGTAATCAAATATGTATCTGAGAGTTTTGTGTTAGAGTAAAGTACATATGAAGATAATTTTGAGGATTGTGTATTACCTTCAGAACCCAATATTATCCACCAACTGCTACCTAGTGAAGTGAACACAAGTCCTGTCCTTGAAATCTCAATGCTCAACCTTACAACTACTATAGAGCTTTCTAAAGGTCATAATCTCCATGTGAATAATAAGTTGCCTTCACAACAATTGGAGCAACTAACCAAGCTGTTGCAAACACATGAGAAAGCCTTTGCATGGGATTATGGGGACATGAAAAAGATTAAGCCCTACATTATGTACTCACATAATATATATCAATGAAGGAAGCCTACCCCTTCGTCAACCTCAAAGGAGGATTAACCCAACATTAAGGGAGATAGTCAAAACTGAATTACAAAAGTTATTAGATGTTGGCTTTATATATCCTATATCTGACAGTAAGTGGGTGTACACACTAAGATGTGCACTTCTCTAAGTCTTTGCTTCCAAGGGAATCCATGAATGAGAAACCTTGAAAAATGAGCTAGAGCTCCCTAAGCATGAAGTGCAAAGTGTGCTCTCAGCTAGAGCTATTTAAGCCTATGACCTTGCTAGTAAACCATGCAATGGGAGATTCAATTGAGACAAGGGCAGGAATGCCAATATCCTCAAGAATCAATATGAGAATGAAATGCAACTATGCTAGAAATGAGAATGCAAGCTAAACTATGAAAAGAAAGATGCAAGTATTACAAAACCCTCCTAATTAATCTATGTGAATCAATCTAAAGCATAAAGGAAACTAAGCTATGTATGCCATGATAATGAAACTAAAATGCAAGAATGGAACTAAGATAGAATGTGAATGTAAAAGATAAGAATGCTTCAAATCTCCAAAGCTCCAAAGTCACCTAGAAAACCTACAGCATAACATTAGTATTCAAAAGATGGATGCCAAAATGAGAAGAGAGCTCTCTTTTTATAAGAAATGAGAAAGAATGGACCATGGAGATTAAGAGGCAAAAGATTTCATCAACGGTGGAGCATCAAAGAGGAGCAATCCATGTGCACAAGTATCCTCCAATGAGAAAATAAGAGCTGACTTTTGTGTCCATATGAGACAGAAAGTGTTTTTTTCTTTTTTATAAAATAAGAATAATGCTTTATTTGTGCAACTTAGGATAAGAGGAAAAGTGGAGGCTTTTTATTTAATAAAAGGGGAGGGAACTCCTTTTGATTAAATAAAGACTTTAGAATAAGATGGTTAGCCCATAGAAAATAATCGAATAAATGGCAGAACTAGGATTTGATCAAGAATAAACAATTGATGATTTTAGCAAATAATGCTAGCAAGGGGCTAATAGTCTAGATGACCATTTTTAGGTGATTACAGTGGGTATCACCTTTGGTTATAGTACCCAAAAAGGGAGGCAAATGTAGGATTTGTGTGGATTACATGGAGTTAAACAAAGCTACCAAGAAAGATCACTTTCCACTACCATTTATTGACCAAGTACTTGATACTTTGGCCGGTAAGAAGTACTTTTCCTTTCTTGACGGATATAGTGAATACAATCAAATAACTACTGCTCTACAGGATTAGGAGAAAACTACACTCGCATGTCCATGGGGGACATATGCATATTTAGTTCTACCTTTTGGGTTGTGTAATGCTCCAGCAATATTTCAAAGAGTTGTAATTAGTCTTTTTGCTGACATATCACATGACTGTATGGAGATATATATGGATGACTTTACAGGATTTGGAGTAATATTTGATGAGGCTTTGAAGAATCTTGAAAAGGTACTAATTAGGTGTAAAGAACATAATCTATCCTTTAATAGTGAGAAATGCTTTATGATGATGCAGGAAGGAGTGGTACTTGGGCATTTCATTTTAGTAGTAGGAATTCAAGTGGACCCAGCTAAAGTAGAGGTAATACTTACACTACCTACCCCTACTAAACAAAAAGATGTAAGATCTTTTCTAGGACATGCTGGATACTATAGACACTTTATTCAAAATTTTAGTCAAATTGCTAGCCCTCTATATACACTGCTTACCAAAGAAGCTGAATTTAAGTGGACACAAGCATGTGATGAGTCCTTCCTGCAGCTAAAGAAACTCCTAACCACTGCACCAGTCCTCAAAGGACCAAATTGGTCTATTCCATTCCACATCCATATAGATGCATCTGATTATGCCATAGGTGTTGTGTTGGGACAAAAGTCTACTAACCTTGAGAATGCAATTTACTATATTAGTAAAAGCCTCCATGGCCCTCAATTGAACTACACAGTTACTGAAAAGGAACTCCTAGCTGTAGTTTATGCATTGAACAAATTCTGACATTATGTCACAGGCTATCCTATTTTTTTTCACACTGATCACTCTATAATAAAATATTTGATGAACAAACCTGCTATAACAGACAGGTTGGCAAGATGGCTCTTATTATTGTAGGAATTTGATATAACAATTGTTCATAAGCCAGGGAAGGCCAATGTAGTTGCTGACTACTTGTTTAGACTACAAAATGTTGATGAAGACACTACTCAGGTTGAAGATACATTTCCAGATGAACATTTGTTCCATATAGAAATCAAAAGCCCGTGGTATGCAGACATAGCCAATTATCTAGCAGCAAATAAGATGCCCTAACATTTTTCTTGGAAAGACAAGAAAAAGCTTGCAGAGAAAAGTTTTTAGTTTTCATGGATAGATAACAATCTATTTTACACTGGTCCAGATCAGATTATGAGAAGATGTGTGAGAGAAGATGAAGTGTATGATATACTCCATGATTGTCATGATAAGCCTTGTGGAGGTCACTTTGCAACAAAGCGGACAACCCTGAAAATCTTAACCAGAGGATATTATTGGCCTCAATTACGCAAAGATGCAACCATTTATACAAAAAAATGTGCTAAATGTTAGAGGATGGGCCGACCAATGAAATCAGATGAGATGCCACTCAATCCACAGGTAGTAATAACACCTTTTGACAAGTGGGGTATGGACTTCATTGGCCCAATTGATCCACCATCAAATGGAAAATCCTACATCTTGGTTTGTATAGACTGCCTGACAAAATGGGTGGAAGTGAAAGCTATGTGGAATGCAAGGGATGAAAAAGTAGCTAAATTTTTGCATGAAGAAATATTTACCAGATATGGAGTCCCCAGAGAGCTTGTCACAGACCAAGGAGCAAAGTTCACATCAAACCTAATCACAGAGCTAATGAAGGAATATAGCATAAGGCATCAGAAGTCTAGTCCTTATCATCTGCAAGCCAATGGACAGGCAGAGGTGACAAACAAAGAAATAGAGGCCATACTAACAAAGACAGTATAGTTGCATCACAAGGATTGGAGCAGTCAATTACCAGAAGCAGTCTGGGCTTACCGTACCACATGGAAGACAATAACAAGGTTCACACCATTTGAATTGATGTATGGGAAAGCAACAATGTTGCCCATAGAATTTGAACACAAAACATTGCGCACAACACTTGAGCTAAACATCAATCTTCCTCCAATACAAGTAGAACGTCTCCTCCATCTTAACTCCTTGGATGAAATGCGCAAGTCAACATTAGAGAGAACAAAACTAATACAAAACCAAAGGAAAATATGCAATGATTCACATATCAAGAATAAGCAATTTCAAGTAGGAGATTGGACTTTATTATATGATTCCAAATACAAGGAGAACCCAGGAAAGTTGCAAACCAGATGGCTCAGACCCTATGAAATTCAACATGTCTTTGATAATGGAGCAGTTCAGCTAACCACGCTTGATCCAGTACAATTTAAGCTGCTAGTCAATGGACACCGCTTGTGCTTGTATCATAAGCCTCAAACCAAAGAAGAATTCTTACAACAGTTCAACATGCCCAGTTTAACAGACTCTCAGGAAATAGTTCCTGCAGCAGAAGGTGAAAGCCTTCCTCCTGCAGCCTCGCCATGACATGCTTTCTCTAAGCATTCATAATAAAACTTCATTTAATGAGGTATATTCATTCATTCATTTTTCTATATTCTTGTAATGCCCCTCCAACCCTATCAAATCTTGGTTATGCTCACCAGGGAGTTAGATCATGCTATAAGTGATTTCATGGTTATTTTGTAAGAGAATGATCCTTCTTGAGATGGTTTCTTACTAATCATGATAACTTCACATTTTAATTTGGGAAATAATAATATTCACATAAGTATGTCCTTTATATCTTCTTGTGTGTCAATGATAGTTTAGGATCTTAATACTAAAAGGATCACCTGATAGGCTTATATGCTTCTTTGTGAAATGCTCATTATTAATATTTATGTTTACCTTAGGTTAATTGATTATAATCGCTTAAGGGTTGGATCTGTTATCTTCTCTAAAAATGTTACTTGGGATTAGATATGATTAATACATTTGGGGTTATATGATTTGTTTATCTTGATCGGATAATGGGACATTTTGAGTACATGTCTGATGGTTAAAGGGGTTTGTGAAAGTTAATAGAGGATTTATGTTTACATGATTATGTTATGATTTATTATTGTTATACAATATAGAAAATAGATCATTTTGATACTAACCACACTAATCCAATTATGCCTTGTTGATGTGACTGTCGAAAGAGGGGAGGCAGTCGTAGTTACTCCTCTAGGAGGTCCACACGATGTTGCACTCTCCCTCCTTGTTTGTAATTGTTTGTACATATGTATATATTGGTGTACTTGGTTGGTGTTGTATGAAGCAGCTACCAGGCATCGACTCCACCTGGCTACATAGGTTTGAGCGTGCCTTCAAAATCCTCAAACTGTTGTTGTGTGGAGGTATTACCAAGATTACTCTCAAGGTTACCATGGACTTAGATTTCTGCTTAGGAGATTACCCTAGTTGGGGGGATCCGAATGTGCTATGTGATGTGGTCTTGTGAATTATGTTTTGATGTAATTTTGTGATTTTGATGTGAATTAGATTTATCCCTAACTAGTATATATATGTATATATACTTATTATATATAAGTGTACATTGATTGTATGTTATATAGGTATGTGTATATGTGGGTGCACACGCATATACCCATGCTTATATAAATAGTAATATTTGTATGGATTTATCGATTGTTTTAGTGGTATGTTATTTAAAGTGAATTTAATGAAGTGTATTAAATAAATGTATTAAAAAGGTGAAAATAATATTAATAATAGTAATAATAAAAATAAATTCTCTTTGTAGTAAAACTAGCTATCTAGGAGGGAGTTGAACTCGAGACCTCCTAGAAGTTAGGCTAGTTGGTTTCCATGTGTGCTAAGTGGTTTTCTTGAAAGCTATTTGTTGAAAGTTCTTGTTATGTTTTCCTTCGAAGTTATTTTTAATTAAATTCATTAAAACTTTGTTAAGTGCTTACGGGAATAATTGGTTTGATTTTTCAACCAACTATGGAAGTTGGAGAAGTTGCTTCCCGTAAAGCAACTCCTCCAACCACATAGTTGGAGGATAAATGTTTGAAGATTTTGTGTGCGGGAAGGGAATTTTTTTGGAAGAATTATTTTTCTTTTGAGTTGTCTGTAAATGATTTCTCCGGAAATTTTTGGTGAAAGTTATGTGAGTTTTAGAGTCTTTGGTTGGTGGAATCTTATGTGTGAGGACTACTTGGAGTTGATTGCAGAAGGATATCTACTCAAGGCTGGAAAGTTTGCAGAGAGTCTCCAACCAAGGGAGGACGATTCTCCATAGGACCCCAGGTAGGGTCTAAAATGGGATGAATCTCCATTCTTCCCATGTGCATGATTATGTATTTGAATGATATGTTACTCGACGAGAATATGATGGTTTATTTCTGTTTGAAAATGAGAGCTGTATATATGTTTATTTTTCCGTGTATATGAAATATGTTTCTGGGAAGTGATTTTTATGAATGCTTGTATGTTCACTATGGTGAAATCTTCCTGGGAGGGTAGAAGTGGTTTTGATCATGTAGGATAGTGTATTATATTGTTATTGAATGTATTACGAATGTTTCCAGAATTTAGAACTGTTATTTCAACCTTACTAGTCTTGTCTGTTTGTGCACCACCTTTCTTTGTCCAGATCTAGAACAGATTTGTTAGATAGATAGGATGGATTGATGAGCCATTTCTGAAGGGAAACTGGGAGATCTCAAATGGGTCATGCTCAGATTAGGCAACCACAATCCCCATTATGCCCAGTTCAACCTGCAAGTCAGTGTTGACAGTCGTATTTTGCAGTTTCTGTCGGTTTAGTATTAACTGAGCCAGGTCAGTTTAGTGTTAACTGACCAACTCAGCATTAACTAGCCAACTCAGTATCAACCGACCAAACTCAGTATCAACCGACCAAACTCAATATCAACCGACCAATGCAGTGTTAACCCAGCAATGCAGTATTAACCGACCAATGCAGTGATAACCGACCAGTCCAGTGTTAACTGACCTAGACTGTGTTAACCGACCAACTAGTGTCAACCAAGGTAAAACAAGCTTTATACAAGTATAACTTAAAGTATAAGCTTATGTACTTTAATTTCTTATAAACTTGTACATAAACTTATACTTTAAGATATACTTGTATAAAGGGTTTAGGTACCTTCTGAGATGATTGAGATAGGTTCCAGATTCATAGGAGTCAAGATGCAATTTCTAATTTTGAGATTTCTTAAAAAAAAAATCAGACTTAGCCAAATTTTAGGCACGTGAGATTTTGCAGAGCATGGTGTTTTGGCATATGAAATTTTGTGTAAACTTCAAATATGTTCATTGCTTGCTTTGTTGGGATTATATGGTGCATTTAGATGCTTGAATAAGGTTTAGGATGTGTTTTAGGGATCATAATTAGAGTTAGGGTTGTCCAATGGACTAGGACTGCTCTAAGGCCTCCTAAATGTTCTCCAAATGTTCCTAAAACTTTCCTATTCTTTTCTATGCTTTGATTCTAGTTCTTGAAAGTGTTTATGATGTGTTTGTATTTGTGATGTGTGAAGTTTTTATCACCTATTTATGTTTGTTACTTGTTTTTTTGGGGTTATATGGCTTACTTATGATGTGTTTGCACTTGTCATATACTTGAGTTTGGTTTATGAGGCTAGGACTTGTCTTGGTGGCCTGTGTGCACGGGAGAGTTCCTCTGACCTATAAATGAGCCTTGGAAAGGTTGTACTTGTACATGCGAAAAGTTTTACATTTTTCTTTGAGATGTCTTGTGATAGACATTCTTCCAATAGTTCCTGTTATGTATATGGCTAAGGTTAGGACTCGCTCTGAGGGCCTGAGTGCGCAAGGGAGTTTTCTAAACCTATGAATCAAGACTTGGAAGTATTATCTTGTATTTGTGGATTGTGATGGGGTAAGGGAATAGGAGCCTTAAGTGAGTGGCTCGCCATAGGTGCTGGAACCCTAAAGTGGTTGTCAAATGATCCTTTGGGTGGGTTTGTAAAATTGATAACCTTTAAAATTAACCTGGGAAGGGTAGAATTATGAATTTGAAAAGGGGGTTGAATATGGTTAAAACAACGAGTAATTCCTACCTTATATCTCTTGTGAATTTTTAAATGTAAATTGGAAGTAATGGTAATGTAATTATTTATGGATGTAAACTTCTTTAAAAGGAAACTTGTTTTGATATATGGTTAGTGAAAAGATATGCTAAAAGTTCAAGGGTATCTCCAGGTGAAATAATAAGGGAAAAAGGAACATGTATGTTATTGAAAGAAGTAATGGGATGTGATTTCTTAAATGTATATTTCAATGTGAGTGAGGTCGGGCTATTCAACTAGGTTTAATATAAATCTTTTACTAGATGTTTACAAGGTTATAGTTGATAATTTGTGGAAGTTAAACTTATGGAAAAAAAATGATTCATTTAATGATTTATGTTGGTTGTCAATTTATGGTTAAGTACTTTACGCTCTTTCTATTATTATATTGAAAGTAGGAAGTAAGGACTCTTATTGGAAAAGTTTAATTGAGTTTTGATGGTGCAATTGAGTTGAGCATAGATAATGTTATGGAGTAAACAAATATGAAAGAATAAATGTGCTTAGTGGATATGATAAGTAATGTATGCTTGTTTCACTTCTAAGAGTAAATTACGTGTTAGTTGGTAAGGAAAATTAATTTCACTAGTTCATTAATGTAATTCATTTTGATGTGAAATGGAATCAATGTAAGATGAAGTTGTAATGGAAATAGAATTTATTTGATTAAGTAATAAAATGAAATACTTAATAATGATAATTGAATTCATTAAGGGAACCTTAAGGAATGTACTTGTGAATGGTAATGATGATATGTTAGAAAGTTAAAAAAATTTGTTAGTTGTAATTTTAGGTTATAGACCTGATTCCTTATGGGTTCCCTGGCAGGGATATTACAATTCTTCTCACCGACTCATCTCATTTCTATATCTACCACCCACCCAACTTCCATGTCACTCACAATTTCTCTTTTCAAATGCTTTCAATAAAATGCCACGTCAGCAATCTTAAGCGGCCGCCGGAATCAACACTCTCATCAACTCACATTCATGTATGATAATTCATATCCAGGTACAACTTTCTAACTCTTTACTTATTTTTAGCACACAGGTTTAATTAATTATATCTAGTACTGTATTAAATATATAATATACGCACTAAGCCAGTTTCCCAACCTCGTGCCAAATTTAATAAGTGAGGACACTTGTTCAACTTTTGTAGGGGGCAGGGGAAGTGTACTAACTTCCAAGTGTCATTCTTAGACTATCCTTGTCACACCCCTATCACATCATTATTGTACTTAGGCTACATTCCATTAATTTTTAAATCCTTTGCACATTTCCCCGTACTTTCAAATTTTGATTTCCTGAACTTGACATGACCTCAAAAGGATCATAATTAATCTATGAGGTAACTCGCACTAAAGGTATTGATGTCTTCTGAAATCAATGCTATTATTATAGTTCGTGTCAAGTGAAACAAAGGTAATGCAAGCAAAAATATCGACATTTTTCAAGAATCGCAATTGCATTTCAAAAGAAGGAATTTGTAGAAGAACTGAAAGTTTAGCAATGGGTTGGAGAGCTGAGAAGTGAGAAATTGGGCACTATTAAGATGGGCGAACATTTACAGAGACATGAACCAGTCATTCATGGTATTTTGCTGGCGGATGTTGAGGTAGTCCGCAGGTTCAATGCATGCGGCTGGCTTGGTTATTTTCTGCAGCTAACATAGTTTAATGAGGAGGTTGCTATGAAATTCATGGGTACATTTGAAGAAGGGAAAGCAATGGTATGGGGATTGACAGTTGTGTCCACTGAAGAGAGAATTACAGAAGTTATAGGATTACCAGTTGTGGGTAAACATTATCCAAATGAGCATGATGCTAGGTCATCTCGTGCTTAGTTTTCCAGGCTGGGTGATCCTCCGCTTGAAATTACTAAGCAGGGGTGCAACAGATTGTCCCTTCCTCAGCCATTTCCAGAACTAGCTATGCACATCATCAGGTATTTAACTTGTGAGAGGAGATTTTCAAACCTACATGCTCACCATTTTAAGCTGCTTAGTTGTATCAGGCATAATCTTCAGGTTAATATTTCTAATTTTCTTTATAATATGCTAAGTATTGGTGATGAGGAAACTCAAAGGGGCAATGCAAACTCTATTAGTCACCATGCCCTAATCAAGCTTTTAGTAGAAAAATTTCTTAGGGATGTTTCCCCAATGTCATGGGTAGAATTTGTCCAAACTAAAACTTTGCAGCCTCAAGAAAATCATGTGGCCCAACCTTTAGATGATGTAGTAGAATCTTTCGACCCTACTAAAGAAGTAGTCGTGAAAGAAAAAGAACTGAAATTACTGCTAGAAAACCAACCCCCTGAACCTACTCCAGAGAGTAGTGTACCCACTTCTTCCTCAAGAAAGGGAAAGTAGAAAGTTAGGAAAGAAATCCTTAACTTAGAAGGAGAAATTTCAAACCCTGCAATCCAAATTAATAAAAGGAAATGGTCGAGTCCTGCAGTAACTACTCCTGTAGCATCTATTCCTGCAGCACATAAAGCAAAAAGGTCTCGCCAACCTAAAACTGCAGTGGTTGAAGAGGCAGCTGTGTGTAGAAGCCCTCGAATGAGAGGACAAGTGACCCCACCATCTCCTAAAAAACTAGATGTTCCATCACCAACACCGGCTAAAGAGCCCTCTGTTGAAGTTATTCCTGATGACTCTCCTTCCCAAATAGAATCGTAACACATGGAGGAAACTCCTAATGAGAAAGAACCTAGTAGTAGCATGCCTTAGAATGATGAAGCAGTGCCTGAGCCGAACCCTAAAGTAATACAAGAAAACATTCTTGAGAATGTTTAATCTACTTCTCAGCATCCTGTGTATTCTAATGTGTCCATTATACCTTACCAATCATCATGGTTCACTGATTTCTTCCAGTAGACTGTTAAGGAGAAGAAAAAGAAAGCCCAAATGCAAAAGTTCCCTCCATCAACAATTTAGTCTGTCCTCTTTCATCTGTATAATCATTTGACCTTTCAGAAAACATGGTGGAAGCAGTAAATGAATCAAATGCAAAGGGAAATGTTTGAGAAGGATGAGGAAATTGAATCTCTTAAAGAGCAGTTAAAGAAATAGAAAGAGCAAATGAACAAGGCCTTGAAACTAGCTGACCAGGTGATAGCTTGTAGACCACCACCTAGAATATATGCTATTTGCTTAAAGGAGCAATTTCTTTTGTTCCAACTTATGATGACAATGAAGGACATTGATTTTGAACTCAAAACGGCCCAAGAATTCTATGGTTTGTATCAGACTTTGCCAACATGGCAACACAATCTGTCATGTGAGCTTTATTTGCACAATTTTGTTATCCCACATGAAACAGAGTGGAATCCCCTGCTCTATATAGGGGACATTCACCTAAGGGCCTTAATGTCATGGATGCGTAATGAGATAAATTATGATAGACAAGAACACCTACAAGGAACTAGAGAGATCTGAGCCTCTGCCATTAAGGACTGAGTCACATAAACCAGATGTTCTTCTGAGGGATTGGCTCAATTTGACATATGGGAGACAAAAGCCATAAATTAGGGAGAAAGTGTTTGCATGAAGGGATAAAGCTTAAAGAGAGTATCAGACACTGCCCAATTTTACAGCCCAAAGAGCTCTTTCAAGGGTTAGAAGTAGGTGGAACAGGTTGCCAGAATCTTTCAGAAAAGCAGAGCCACATAGCCCCATTAATTATGAAGCAGTTGTCAGTAGAGTGGCTAATTACATGAAGTTGGGATGAAAACCCAGAAGGGAGTTATGGATGCCCTTATCATTTTAGCCACCTACACTCTTTTGGCCATTATATAACATCAGTACTTCTAGGTTGGATCAGTTGGTTGAGGAACATCAAGGAAATCACTTGGAGCGCACAAGGGGATTCTACTACACTTTTAGAAGCAGAAATAAGGGAAAGACTATTGTTGGAGATTTCAGGACAATTGCAAGGAGATACAATGCTTGAGGACAAGCATTCTGTTAGTAGGGGGCAGATGATGAGTCTAATTATTGACTCAATTTTGTTATGATCTTTATGTTTTGTTGATACTCTGACAAACATTTTCAAGACATTTTATTACTTATACTTATGTGAACCTATGCCAAGTATAGCTAAAGCCACAAGATCTAAGGGTAGCCTGAATGATATGTTTTGCTAACTATTATAAATATAATGCAATATTTCATATAATTATTTCAAGCTGTGTTCTAACATCTAAGTAGGAGTTGAAATGTTGACTTCCATATGTGTACCGAATGCACTAACCTTTCAGGTAAACACAGAGTGGTATGAAGAGTGGCACATCTGCATTGAAGAAGGGAGTTAGAAGACCAACCATGGCGAAAGAATTCAACATGATTCAGATGGTGGTGTCAAGCTTTGAAGGAGCTGCTGTTCCAGAAAATATAGGGAATTAGTCTTGCTACATTTCCTCATTACTGTTATTCTGTTGACAACAATAATTGTATCATGTTATGGTTGTTTTATCTCCTCCGTATGTGGCGAGATTTAATGAGACTTTTATGTTATGTTTTCAATAAGCGTTGATCCTTGATATAAAGGGATTTTGAATGATTTAGTAGGTAATGGAGAAAGATAGAATTATGTACTCAGTATAGTGAAAGTTGCTCTATTTTTGTTCTTCATGAGTTATTCAGTTGTGATGTAACCAGTTAAGAAGAATTTAATGGAAGAGTGATTTTGGATTATTTCTTGTGTTGAGTAGTTAGTAGAAGCCAACCAAGGGGGCCCACTTGGGAGGTGGATTAGATTAAGTAAGAATAGATTTGCTTTCTGTACTTTTCCCATTTTCAAATAGAGCTACTATTTACTCCTGCAACATTATATATGTGGTTGTTCCTGCAACATTTGCAGAGACGAGTATAGTGAATGTTTTGAGTGTTAGACAGACTTAGATTCATTTCGTATGTTTTCTGCAGTAATTCCATTCAATAGTCAAGTGTGTTTACTTTCTTGCAATAATAGCATAGATTCCTTTCATGCATTTTATCTTCCTGCAACATAAGTGTTTTGACTCCTAAAGGAACTTAGTGCACAAACTGTGTTGTCCCATTTCAAGTCTACGTCCCTGGGTTGACAATCTAAATGCATTTCATGATGGGGATAGGTAATCTATAGCATAGATATATTACCCTTGAGAGAGAGACAATGGCATGATTATCTCTACCTATTGTGAGACTGTTCACATGTGTAGCCATGAGAAACACCCTATTTAAAAACTCTAGCTGTGCCATTCTGCGATAAGTTCTTGAATTTTCTCCTGGAGAGTTTCATCATAATAGAGACCTAGATATCAATATCATGAAAGATGAGTCTCCTTAGAGACTCAGTAAGAGTTCGAGCCCTACTGTCACATCTCAACCTTGTATGTCCTAGTCATCAAGAGATAATGTAGACTCTCATTGACTTTGACTGCTTAATAGACTTATTTGGTACCTAATTAATGTGCATTATGGAAGTTAGATTAATGATTTAATAATTATGTGATTGAAATATTTTTGACATTCATATGATCATATCAAAATACGAGAATAAATTTATTTGGGATTATGAATATATGTTAATGAATTGTCAAATATGGAATGAACTGATATTATTTGACGAATAATTGATTTGAGATTATGATTTAAGAGCTAACTCTATTGATGAAAACTTGAGTGTTGTAAGTGGTTGGCAAGAATCAAATACACGAATGTGGTCTAGGTAGAGGTGGTTAGCATTTTGGCAATGATCGATTTGATGAAAATTTGGCACTCACACACTCACTTAGATTAATGATCTTATATGTTTATTTAGATCCTAACCCTATCTTCATGTTGTGCCTATGTATGTATTTTTGAAAAAAAAACTGTGTTCTTTTGCAATGCAAAAGTATTGTTGTGATGAATAGAAGAATTTAATAATTTTTTAATGTAAATGTACACATGTGTATATGTGATTAATTATGAGTATTTATTATATTTTCATATTATCATAACATTAAAAATAAATAATTAAGAATGTCCTCTTAATCATCAATATTTAATTCTAAACCATTCTCACCATTCTCATTTTTATTCTTTCACACTTTTAAATTTGAGATATTCTCTCACACCATTTTCATTGTTCACATTAAATATATGAGTTCAACCAAATAGGCATTCGTATTAACTATCATGGTACGTGCCACTTCATAAGAAGAGTTAATTTTAAAAGAGAAAAAAGGCGATTTCAACTTTGGTGGGAGGGGTTTTTTTATTTAAAAGATGAGAGCCATATAGGAAGTATTTCTACCCTCCACGGTTTTCTTAATCTTGAAATATATATATATATATATATTTTAAATTTTTCTTCAGCTATTTTCATTCCATAAATCATGTTTTTATTTATTTATTTATTTTTAATATTTTTCATTTGCATAGTCATTGGTTAAATTTTGCATGAATTTATTCCTACCAAAGAATTAGGCTTAAATCTTCAGTAATTGTATGTTTTAATTTAGGAAAATTAAATATATAATACTTGATTTTTTAGATAGTTATTTAGAGTGAAATAACCATGGTATAACTAGATAGTTATTTAAGTAAATTTTAGAGTTCAAATATTTTACATGCGTTTTGCTTATTTTTGATGAAAGAACAAACAAATAATTATTTAAGTAAATTTGAAAAATATATAAATAGTTAAACAAATTTTTAAATTATAATTACTTTGATATATATGTATTTTGTAAAAGATCAAAAAAATAATTATTTTTATAAATTTAATAACAAAAATAGTCATAACTTTAATACATTCTCTTGATAACATAGTTATTAAGTAATATAAAAAAAAAAAAATTAATAAAAGAAAGTTTATATATAACTTTTATAAAATATACTAAATATGTCATTTAGTAACTTTTTCCAAAATATATATACATCTACATATTCTTAAATAAATATTATTCTTTTAAATAAACTCAGATTATATACATATTTAATTAGTATACGATAACATATATCTTTAAGAAAGGAAAATATATTAGTAAACAAATTAAGAAAGCTTTTAATAAAATAAATTAAAATAAACTAAAAACTACATTCCTATTTATTTTTCTATTCCCGTTTTCTTATTCCTGTTTTCATAGAAATAAATAGAAATGAGAATTAATTTATGCCACTTTTCCTATTCCTATTTTCCTATTCCAGATTAATCTGCCTTTAAAGAAGAAAATTTAATATGAAATGTTGGCCTTAAAACGCAAAACAAAAGGCTTTTTTTAAATTAGTAGTTTCTAAGAGGAAATTATTCTCCTTATATTGCACGCAGAGAGTGGAATTGGCATTAAGTTTAATTTTGGAGGATGACTTTCAGTAAGTTTTAGTGATATTGCAGAGAAAATCGGAATAGAAATGGGGGATTTGCTTTTTGTCTAGCCTGTGCATGGCTTTTGGGGGGTGAATTTCATTGAAGGGTTGTATGAGAGTTCATTGTTACGGAGTTTTGGGGAAATTGGTGGTTGGGTTTGAATCTTTCTGGGAATTTGGGTTTGAATCTTGATATCTTTGTAACAGTACATAAAGCTGTCTCATGCTAAGTTCAGCATTCCTTGCATTTTAGGGGGAGGGGATGTGATCTTTAAATTTAACTGTGTAACAAATTCTTGATGAGTCGTTTTCAATGCTTCTCGTATTCTGAGTTCATGTGCCCATTTCGCAGAGGGTCGGGACTAAGTTAGGCATTTATTTTGTTCTGCAGTTCATGGAGCTTAGAATTTATTTTGTTTAGCAGTTTATGGAGCTCATATTTTCTTGTAGTGGACGGGTGAGATTTGTAAGATGTAGCGCTGGAACTTCTGTTTAACTCTCTGCTTTGAATTTTGACAGCTCGGTGGTTTCAAGTTCGAGTATCGAGCTGTTAAACCCTAACGGATTGAATGATGGTATATTGCGGGGAAGTGGGAATGTATAATTTATTGTGTTCATGGAGCTCAGATTTTTGTTTTGTTTTTCAGTTCCAATTTTCTCTGATGCTCGACGGCTGAGATTAGTGACATGTAGCGCATGACCTCTTCTTTAATTCTCTGCGCCGAATATTGACATTTGGGTGGACTCAAGTTCGAGTCTCTAATCTTCTTTTTTCGGGATCTGTGCCCAGTGGTTGTTATTTCATGCGGTTTATTTTTTTCTCAGGCATTCTTAATTTATGGTAGGTGTGCTGCCATTCTATTTGCCAAGGTCTGTCTTGCTAGCTTAGTTGCCATTATATTTTAGCCGATAAATTGGGGGATCCTCAGACGGGAATCCGTCACGTTCAAGTCGGGAAACTGTTCTACCTTAGCCGATAAGGCTTTACGACCGACAGTAACCTCATCTCTGCCCAGACCACTGTGCTGCTTCCGTGACACATTGCCGTGGCTCGCCAGCAGAGTTTGGGTTAATAGATAAGCATCGCGAGCGCCTGTGGATTTCCGCCATCGGGGGTAAGAGATAATCTGCCGCCATGACCTGCTATATATACGACAGGCGTCGTGATTGCCTGACAGTATCACTCCCCTTTCAAAGGCTCCATCCCAACAGGTGTGCTTGTAACCCTAAAATTCGCATACTGCTTTAGTGCCGTTTGTTGTAAATTTTACGAATCCTCTATAGAAAGAGCTTGAAAGAACTTGAATTTGAAGGGAACTCGAACTCTATTCTCAAGTTTTAACCCGCAATGTTCCTGTTATTCCGTCTTTGTTGGAGCTAGGGTTTTGTTTTTGTTATCTTGATATTATTGATCTTGTATTATAGGAGTCTTGAAATAGAGCAGTTGACAATATAATAGGGTGTTATCGATATGCTTGACTGCAAAATTATAAAATCCTTAAGTCTTGCGCGTGTTCTCAGTTGAGTTTCAAAGTGGGATGAATTATCTAGCTCGCGTTTTTGTTACAGGCGAAAATGTATATCTGCTAGGCTAATGATATGTGTACTCTGAATTATAAATTGCCATTTCAAATTGCTCAAAAATCTCTCCGTCTGTTGCTTCCTCCGACCATGCGTGTTTCTAATTTGGTATTCGATTAGACCTTTTTATCCATCTCTAATGGTTCAAACTAGACCTGCCTCAGTATGCGTTGGCTACTTTGGCTAGGGTATGTCAAACCCTCCTTTTCATTGTTCAAAGTGGATTCTGTGTTATCTGCTACTATCTTTTATAGTGCACACTTTCTGCTCGGCCTGGGCTTTACAACCTCCTTCATCATAACTTTTACCTCTGATGGAGTAGTCCCTGTTGTTGGAAAGGAAAAGCTGTGTTGGTACAGAGCGCACAATAATGAAATCTATACCAAAAACTCAGCTGTTTTCATTGTCCAGTCATGCTCATTGCGATACAGAATCCATGGATCCAACATAAACGAATAACAGCAACCCAAATATAATAGCGTTGCAGGTTTTGACTATAAAACTGATGAACGGTGAATAGAGCCTTAACCCACATTGGAAAAATCTGTAACTGGATAGACATGAAATAGAATTTTCTACTATCTGGGTCTTTTACTTTTTCAAATTTCTACAGAGAGAACTGAGTTTTGGATCGAAATTTTTGAACCTGAAAAATGCATTTTCTGTGTAATTGTGTGCATGAGTGTGGTGATAGGAAGATTTTGAAAATATAGAGGCACAGATCCTTAAACCATATTCAAAAAATCTGTAAGTGGACAGAAATTTCAGCCATCTGGGTCTTTTTGTTTTTCAAATTTCTACCCGGATAATTGAATTGAAAGCCTCTGTGAATGTGTGATGGATGATGGTTTTGTGATTTTCTTATTTAAAAAGATTTGATTTGGCTCTGCTTTTTAGGATTCTTTTTCCTAATTGATTATTTGGTAAGTTTTGTCTGTATTATCTGCAGGTGACTTTGTAATTGGCTTTCCAAAGAGAGGTCTGGCTTCTGAAGCTTTCCGTAAGGATCGATTTGGTTGCTGTGGATTTTCGAGGTCAGTATTTTTTCTTGCTTGAAATGCTGTGTAGATTCGTTAATCAAATTTGTCTTATCAGATGCAAATCCTTTTTCACATTTATAAATTATTGTCAAGCTGGAATTATTTCTGATTGCTACTTCATGATAAAACATAGAATTCCCACTAAAGCTGCTGTGACCTGCAGTTGCAAAATGTCTGACCCACATAGTCTAATGTTCCCTTTTCACACATAATCAGTTTGAGAATAATTACTCCTATTTTGAATTTTTCTGTATGTCCTCTCCATAGTTCTTGGAGGAGCAAGCTATTTTTGGATTGATACCAAGTTGCTACATTTCATCATTATAAGTCTTCAAACCCATCATTAGAAGTATTCAAACCCACCTCCATACATGTCATAGTATATCTTCTGCAATGCCTTCACAAGTCCAGTCCCACAGATGGCACCCAGACACTGAGCTACCATGTACAGAACAGCCCTTGGTAAGGACACTTTTCTAGCCAAAAACAGGCCAAAAGTAACAGCAGGATTGATGTGCCCACCTGCAAACACAGAAAGATGTGAATCAGAAACCAAGCCCACAAGACCATTCTGACATTCCATTTGGCTCTGCTTGGCAGAGTTCCCCTTGTGACCAATCACAGTAACAACTGTGATGTATGGAAACAACAATGTAGCAATGAACTCAGCAATCAGAGCTCTGTAAAACCTTGTGACCAATCACAGTAACAACTGTGATGTATGGAAATAACAATGTAGCAATGAACTCAGCAATCAGAGCTCTGTAAAAAGACCAGAGCTTGAACTCATCAAAATCCACCACACCTTCCCAAGTTTAAATTGAGGTCTTCCCTCGTATTCTGGATTACTTGTCCATTATGTGTGGGATGTCTGTGGGCTGTACAACAGATTTGAATAGCTGGTTGAAATATCATTCGGACTGTATTTCTGCGGCAACTTTCCAGTTCAATCTGTGTCTGTGCAAACTAGTGCATTCCACATTGTCGATAACATGCATTCTGCTTTTGTAACATAACGTTTGGGAAAACTGTGTGTGTGTATGTCTTGATCCTATCATCAGGAGATGGCAACGTCCAGTGGCACTACTGAGACAGTTCCAATGACTCACGAGAATAATAATATAGTTGATTCAGAGACAGGATCGGTCACTTTTGATTGGCACGGACAAAACGTAAGCAATCTAGAAGTCGTAATGAATAATATTATTGCGGACTGCTATGCTGCCATCGAAGATCTTAAACAGGCATGCAAGGGTGTGCCACCTGGATTTGTTTCTGTTATCAAACATTGAAGTTGAAGATTGTTGATTGTCAGTTTCCAAATCAAGGATAGTTTTGAAAGTTCTTGTTAGATCTGAACCAATTTGTTCTCAGATGAATTTATGCATATCTTTCAAATAATTTGTATTGCACAATGACAGGTACAATCTGGGTCCAAGCAGAAATTCTCTGAATGTTTGAAATTAAATAGTTGTAATTGTAGATGATTCATTTCTTTTCAAAGTTTGAAATTTTATAATTTGTATGTTTAAAGGGTTGGATTAACGAATCTAACTTAAATGATTTGGTTTAGAATTGCGGATGGAATGATTCAGTTTGATTCTTATTCCAATAATGATGACTAAAGCATATGAACTGCTAAGCTGTTATGCTGTGCAATGACGGTGGACTGATTGCAACATAAGGAGCATTGATTTAAATTTCTGATTTTAATTCCAGGATTGCAATGCAAACTATTTTGTGCAGTGGAGTAAGATGCTGCCCTCACAGTGACGTTGGATGATTTAAAATTGGCGTAACCCTTGCACCCAGCTGGTGCAAGTGCTAGTTTATTTTTCTGTCTATATTTTGCTGTTAAACCCTAATGGGATGAATAAGGGTAAATATTGCAGGGAGTGAAGGAAGCTTTTGAGGAGGAATGTATATTTATTGTGTTCATGGAGCTCAACAATTTTTTTGTTCTGAAGTTCCAACTTCCTATGATGCTGGATGTGTGAGATTCGTCAAAGACTCAAATGTAGCGTATGTCCTCCTCTTTAGCTTTCTGCGCCAAATTTTGAAATCTCGGTCGTCTCAAGTTCGAGTCCCTATTCTTGCTTTTGTGGGATCTGTCCTCTGCGGTTTATTTATTTCTCAGGCATTGTTAATTTATGGCCGGTGTGCTCCCATTGTAAGTGCCAAAGTTTGTTTTGTTAGCTTAGTCGTCATTATATTTTATTTTTCTGTCCATAATTCTTGGTTCTGGCGAGGATATGAAAATGCTCGTCTTTGCAGGAAATGGTGGGGGATCGAACAGGTAGCGAAGACATTGTGGAGCTAAAGCTGAGACTCTTGCCAAAGAAGAAGATCACGATTTTGCGAATTGATTCCTGTTCTCGGGTATGTGAAATGTGTTTGAAGATGCATTCTGTTTGAATCACATCTTAGAATTTTTATGTATACAGTCAATGGAACTATTTCTGTCATATCTTCTGGATAATTTGCATGTTAATCAACTGTGTTAAATCAACTAAAGAAATATGTGTAAAATATTTGAGCTATGAGCTACCTCTTACAGGCTTGAACGTATTACAAAATCATTAGATTATAACTCTCTGATTAGTTTGTATGTTTGTTGAAATTTTGCGCTGGCTTCTACGGTGAGGCAGATTTTATTCTAGGTTACACTCTTATGATTCAGTGTACATTATTCCTTGAGACTAGCTTTTTCACATGTTTATATGTTTGTGGGGATTATGAGCTGCCTTATATAGTGAGGCAGATTTGAACCTGGTTCATAATCTTATGATTCAAGCCACATGTTCACTGAAGCTACGTGCTGCTTTCTTGTGGTGAGATTCAATTTGAATCTAGGTTGCATTCTTACAATAGCCACACAGTTTCATTACACCAGAATTCGATTAACCTTCTGATGAGCAATGTTAATTTTATTGAAACTTTATGTAGTCAAAGTTCTGCAGTACTGTAAAGTGATTACCTTTGCACTGTCAGGATTTGTCTCTAATTAGATTAGGTCTGGATCATTATTACATTTGTAATTAGGGATCCTCAGGTACTGCATATTCAGCTCTTAACTATGTAAAATTGGCCTTGAACCATCTTGAAAAAGCAAAGATTCATGTCAAGACTATCAAGTGCCCATAGATATTTCATTGTGAAAAATGGGTCTGACTTGCTTTTCTAAGCATTCCTGACAAACTTACAATTATGTTCTTCACTTTATGAAATACCAATTCAATCTGAATTTACACCTAAACTTATCTTGCTTACTATTTAGTTTCATAATCTGTTTTTGAGGAGTTGTCTTTTCCTTCCTATCAAATTGATGGCGAAATATGACCCTTTTCAGTCCTCGCTTTCAGCAATATTTTCACTAGAAAATTAAGTGATAAATCGATGAAATGAAGTTTGCTACAATACAAAAACTTATTTGAACACCTTGTAGCTATTATCTCTTTCAACAAATCCCCGGGAGATATATTTCCCAGAAAAAATTGAACAACTTTAAGAAACATATAAATTGTATGAATACTCCTAAAATTGGAATCTACAATTTCCTCTGCATCTTGCTGGATTGACAAATCTACAGACACTGTTAATCGGCTTTAAGTGGAAAAACTCCTCTCAAGGAAGAATTAACTCTCCACACAAATTCACGTTGTAAATATATGGGCTTATTTGTTCGTTGCCCCTTAACAGCGACATGACATCTCTGTTTATGCAGGGGAGCCATGAAACAAGGAAAGTTTTTTAATATTCAAATGGGCCCGAGAGTTGCACATTTAGATGAGACTTATTTTGTAGATTGGTATTTTAAAATTTAATTTCATTTTTCCACTAATTACTAATTAGATGCCACTGTAAAATTGTACATTAAGAGAGTTAACCCTGTTTTCCCTTCAATTAGGTGTCGCTTTAAAGTTGCACGGAAAAAGAGAGTTAACATCATTTTTCTACCACCAAATTTTACTTAAGAACTGGGCAGTAGTAGAGTTAACTCCCTTTCCCTAGCAGTGATTGCCACTTTAAAATTACACAGCAAGAAAAAGTGAACACCAATCCAAATAGTGTCTTCCTTTTTTGACAACTTTTATGGTGGTATTCATTTCTGGGTTCGCTGCAGATTGATGGCTTTATTTGTTGCTACCTTTAAATGCTCTCACTCCTTTCATTGGCAGTGCAGGCAGTGATAATTGCTATCTGAACCCACAGGATTGGGGCAGGGTTTATTGGTAACAACTTTTAATATCTTAGTAGGATTTATATTTACGTTTATTGAAAATCCCCAATAGCCAATCAAACCGTGGACGCCAGATTCTTGCACCTTTCCAACCTTTGACAGTTGTGTTGATTTCCAACACCTTTCTGCAATTTTGGGAGATTCAGCTAGAACCAGTATCTGGGAAATATGTATTTAAACAGAAACAAAAATTAATGAAATAACACTATTCATTAATTATTTAACAATGTTTCTAAATACACTATATTGATTAACAAACATTGTTTTTAAATATAAGAGGACCCAAGAAGATACAAATATTTATCCACTAAAATATTACACAACATACCTCTAGGAATTGGTTGCATGTAGGCCAGGTTAAGTACAATTTGCAACTTACTGGAAACTAGTATAACCCATTGACTCAGTGGTTAAGCATCAAAGCCTGAATTGTAGACGAATCTCCCAAAATTCTTCCCTATTCTCTTTTTCATTCTAAACATTTTATTTCTCTTATGAATTCTTAAATTGTATATACTACTTCCACCTTTCCCGTAGCTTAGAACAATTACTGGCTGCAACTTATATAGATAACTGAATTAAAAATGTGCCTGCAAGATGCCTGCCAAAATTGCAATATGTGTAGGCTTGCAATTTGGCTGAGAAAATCTGTAAAGTGCACCTACCAAGTATCTCAAAATTCAGACAACCTTTTTGCACCAGCCATATGGTAGTTTACTTGTAAGAGTCATTCCTAACTACTCTATATTTTTGACATTTAGTTGCCATAAAGTCCTTTAAGTTCAACTAGTTGATATCCCCCAATTGTAATAAAGTATTTAATAAATAGATAGACTTTAAGTACTTATTAAAAGTTTAATAACTAAATAGTTAATTAAATATTTCAATCAAATATATATTGATCATTAAGTAAACAACTATAAATTAATAAACAATACTTATGAATTAATAGATGAATAAGTAAATTAATATATAAATAATTATTAACTAAACTAATAAATAAACAATTATTAACTAAACTAATAAATAAATAATTATTAACTAATCATTAATTAATAAATAATAGACGATAATAAGTAATTATCATCGCTGGCCAAGCAACCATTACATACAAGAGAAACAATTCTATGGACATCCATCGCCATACAATCAAGTAAGACGACAATATCAAGAGTCAGTGATTCATTTGTAATCCAAGAAGGTCAAGAATAAATAGCAGGGTATTAAGAATTGATAAGAAGACCATAAGTCAACTATCAACGAAAGATATCGATCCATAGCACACCGATATGCATCATTGCTCAAGGATAATAATATTAACATTACAGAGAAATATTGATGGCTAAGACCAAGTGATAATGATAAGCATAAAGGCTAATCCGATCAAGATTAAGATTGGGTGAACATTGGTAAAGGAGATGGTTATCAATTAAAATATAATGGGAAGAGCATCATTGATATAGATTAATGATATTGATTTATGCAATGAGTATGTAGGGACGTTGAGGCAATTAAACATGGTCAATGATTACCATATATAAGGATGTGATCAATAATACCAATCCAAATCTTTTATGTGGAGTCATTAACATATTCGTCATTAACTCAAGGGGTGCGTTTAAGATATTGTTATGAATGAAGGGATGAGATGCATTTATATCACATGACTCTTCATTTCATAAAAGGGATATAAGAATTCATTTGATCTATCCATTCTGGTGTCATCGGACATTTTTCTTATTTTGTATATATCATATCTATTAATCTATGGAAAAATAGCAGATTATAAATACATTTGTTACTCGGCATAAAGGAAAAAGATATACGGATCACAACCAGTAGAAGATAAAGGCATTTAGCAAGAATTCAATATTTTAGTATGTCATTTAATATAAATAAAATTCTTTATATATATATAATTAAGATATACATATATATATTTTGAGAATTCTTAATTAATGCCTTCTTGGGTAATTCTAGATTTCTTTTATAGATAAGTCTAAAACTATGATTTTATAATCAACATTAGTGTTTGTACATTTATATGTTCACTAAAGATGATGATATGGATACCATATAAAATAAATCTTATATTCATTACAGATGGATTCCTATATTTGGAGGGGGCTAGAGGAAATTGTTATAGTTTCCCTAGTCTCGAGATTGTATAATCTCATATAGGCAGTATATATACTGATACCAGTAATATGCATACGCAAAGGCTTGGAGAGCATTTATTGCTTCCAAGAAATTCTTATGGGCAATGCTCTATGAAAAGATGTGTTGATAGCCCAATTGCTTAGAGTGAATCTTATATCCCTCAAGTCGAGAATCGAGAATTCTGTGAAGCCCGACCTAAAGGCAGACCCTAAGAATCAAATCCCCCTTACTAACTTTGTGTAGAGTAAGAGTCATGTAAATATTGTGTAATATTTTCTACTAACGTCGATTTTGCAAGAAAATACATAAGGAGAATAAGAAGAGACATTACAGAGTCATTCCTAACTACACTATATTTTAACAATTAGTTGCCATAAAGTCCTTTAAGTTCACATTTTGACATCTTGAGACATTGACTATTTTTTCACGCTTGGGCAAAGGTACCGACATCAATATTGGCAAATATTTTGGGAGTAGGCACATATGAGTAGTAATGCATTGTCTCTCCACTTGAAGTTTGGAAATTAAAAGTAATATGTTGTTTGATACTTGCTATATCAGCATCAAAGAATAAGACAACTTCCTTTAGAGTTCGGACGCTGGGTCTCATGGTGGTTTCATGTCATTAGTAATCTAAGCTTCATTTAAATTCATTTACAATCACCAAATTCTTCTTATAGGAATACTGGGTTAACAAGTTTGCATTGGCTTGGTATGTGCTGCCCTGTGTGGGTTTGGCCTCTGAGTTCTGTTTTAGTGTTTGTTTTGCCAAACTATTTTGGATGATGTGTCTATTTTGTTAGACAAACAAAATGATTGGTGGATTTGAATATAATGCTATTATGTGAGTAGTTTTGGACGAGTAAGTTTTGAAACTATATGCAATTGAATTTTTTTTTTTACAAAGAGATTTATTTTAACACAGACTATTTAACATTTTCTTGGTCTATCTTATGCAAAATTGGCTATAGACATTTTCTTATGATTAAAATGATCTCCATTTATTAAAATCTTGATTTGATATAATTATGTAGTTAATATTTAAAAATCATTTAAATATTAACTACATAAGTATATCAAATCAAGATTTTTAAAAATATATCGGTTTTCTAATTAATATAGATATATGATCAAATTATATTTGGATTATTTTTTTATAGCGTATAATTGTTCAAAATATTTTTTTAATATAAATATATATATTTTAAATGATTTATTCATAAACTTATATAAAAAATTGTATAGATGTGATATTATTTTTCTACGAAATAATGTTTTTAAATATGTTTGAATATTTTTTTAAATTTTTTTTCCTTGGTAACAAGTTTTGATTTTATTAATAACTAAAAGCAATACATAACAATAACATATAAAGCATTAACGCTAGCCCCAACCTACACCATCATACATCATTTCAAAATTCATCTGCTTCTTGAGAATCCACAACAAAACCCTCTCATCAACTATCCCACCTTTGGCATTTACAGTTGCTTAACATCTCAAAAAAATGATCAAGCAATCATTTGAACCATTTAGCCCATGGATAATTACAAAATTTACAGCTAAAGCCAGCCCCCATTATAAACATATGGGAATAAACAATGCAGAGAATAGTCACCCGGGAATTATCAAAATTGCATTGAAAATTTCTGAAACCTTGCCCACCTTAGCTCGTAGATGCCACATTCTCTCGTCTGCATAGCCGCCGCTGCCATGAAGCTTTTTGTTCATCTTCATCTTTTGTGGTCCACCTACCTACACGCTTCATCTCTTTGATTTCAAATAGTATGGAGTTTTTAAAAATGTTGTTTTGCCTTCTAAAAACAAAGTTTTAAAAAATAAATTATTTAGGGTTCAATTTGGTTTAGCGATAAGGTTATTATTAGATATAAAAGTAGAGCAAGGGTTGAGATTATAACAATACTTGTAATGCAATATAGTGTAGCATTCATTATTGTTTGTAGTTTCATCAAGTTTATTGTTAGTGGTCAATTTGGTTTAGTGCTAGGGTTAAATTAGGATTAGTGCTACCTTAGGGACAGGGTTAGGGTTAGAGCTACAATTTAGTTAGGGTTTGTGATAACATCATATTTCAATTAGGGTTTCATCAAGGTTCAATGTGGTTTAATTTTCAGTTAGTTTTAAGGATAAGATTAAATTTTCAAAATTTTCTTTTTAGTTAAGCTTACATTTCAACTCGGTTTTATATTTTTAGTTCAAAATAATTTAGTATTAAATTAGGGTTTAATTTGGTGTAAGGTTAGGCTCAATCTTGATTTAAGGTTAGTTCTAGAGTTTAATTTGATTTTCAATTTATAGTTCAATTTATTTTAGGGTTAATGTTGAAATTGTGTACCTTAACCCTAAACCAAATACCTTAATAATTTAATTTAATTAATTTAATAACTTAATTTAGTTACTTTAAGTGCTTAAATAACTTAATTTAACTAATTTTAAAAATTTTCAGTTTAAATTTATCTTTAATAAGAGTTAACATAAAAATAATTTATAATGAGTAAGACATAAATTATTGAACTTATAAAATGATAATTGATACTATTATATTATTTCTTACATGTTGTCGAGAGAGATCAATGTTATAATTTTTTTAGATTTAATAAAGTTAATATAATAGGTTAGTGATTTCATCAAAATAATATTATATATTCATCCCATTTCCATTGTGAAGGCGGTTTAACAGGAAAAAATAGAAATGTCCTCTTAAAAATAGCAAGATGATAAAAAGGAAGATTTGCCAAAAATTTGTAAGAGGAATGAACAAACAATTATAGGCAAACATCAATAACTAGTTGGAAAGGGATTTGCATGGTGGTAATATAGGAATCCTAGTCATATGATTTGGCTTGTGAACATATTAGTAGTGAGACTCACTTGAAGGATAAACTATTCGCGTGATCTCAAAGAGTATAAATTGGGTACAATGCCTCAAATTGAAGCATTGAGGAGCATTGTTGGTTCTGATATTGCAGCCATTAAATATGGTTTTTATTGTCGGTAGAAATTGCCACTATGACAAGACTAATATGGAACAATGTAGGAGGCTGTCCTAGTGTGAAAAAGATAAGGTTAGGTAGGCCATTTTTTTGGTGGAGGGTGTGTGCTTTTGTGGGGGAGCATATATCTATGATGGAATGATCTAAAAATTCTTCTCTCCACTCATTTGGGTGGTAGAATCCATAGATTGGGCTTGTTAAATAGGTAGTTGATTGTTAAATAGGTAGTTGATTGGTCATCAACTATGATTGGCTTAATGTTTTGAGAGACTTAGTCAAGGTTGAGGTAATCATCATCTATGGTTGGAATATTCGATATGGGTAAGAGGCAAGAAAGACAAAACAAAGACAACATGAGCTATGTTGAGTTTGTGTGAAAAAAGACAACATTGCTGCTATGAACTTCTTGTTTGAAACAAATGGTGACATATTTTGTTGCATAAAAGATGAAGATTTATCATTATAGTGTTGGTTTTTTTTCATTGCGTTAATACAACAGAGCTACCCTATGTCATTTGTCCGACATGGAGGATAGGCTCTCTCTGTTTTAATTTAATTCAATCATCTTCCAAGTGCTACCTAGGAGGATGAATAATGAGGCAAGCTCTATGTAGAGTGAGAAATAGGGCCTACAATTCTATTTAATATATTATAGGCTTTTAGCCATGGATAATAATAATAATAAAAATAAATGTATATAACAAGAAAAGTTTGGTGTAAGATGGGAGGAAGTCGTAGAGGGGGCTATTCTCTACATAAAACATCTCTATATGCATTTATCTAAAAACCTATTTTCGCATATTATGACGAATTTTCACACAATTTTTAATTTTTTACTATTTATTTGGTCTCATCAATACTATAAAAATGCAAGATATTGGATGAAAACGTGTTGAACTATGTTGATTTATGTTTTTCAAGTTGTGCCATTTTGTGTAGAGAATAACTAGAATTAGAAGTCATGGACAACATTATAGCTTAAAGGACATGATATGTACACAATCAATGTGTAAAAAAAGGGAGAAACTAGACAAAGTGGGTTGAGTGGTCAGAGAAGAGGGCAAAGAGAACACAAGGGCAAAGAGGAGAGGGTGACAAATTTAGCATGAAGGAAGGACTTGATAGTGGATGGTGTAGCTCATGCAAGAAAGAGGTTGGGAAGGGTTTGGATTTAGCGTTCACAAATTACATTTGATTGATAGTTTTCAAAAGCTTTTTAAACAATCTTTTTTGGTAGGCTTCATGACATTTTGTAAAGGTTTTTTAAAAATTATG
This sequence comes from Chamaecyparis obtusa, assembly GCA_027943335.1. Lineage (NCBI taxonomy): Eukaryota > Viridiplantae > Streptophyta > Pinopsida > Cupressales > Cupressaceae > Chamaecyparis > Chamaecyparis obtusa. Next base: position 456,408 of record BSBK01000041.1, read on the forward strand.
TGGAGTTTGTTTTTGGTGTAGGGTTCTGAAGCTTTCTTTTCAACAAACTCATTTTGGGCAGATCTTGTGATGAGTGCATTCAATGAGACATATCAATTTGAGGTGTTTCATAAAAAAATCAATTCTGGTATGTTGTGTACTTACACCCTTTAAAAAAAAAAATATTAAAGATAGTTTACAAGAAATTAATACATTACAAGGAGCTATTGCCCTAGTTCATAATCAGTCTAGATCACCAAGAAACTATAAGGTGTCGAAACAGTAAGAGATGATTTTGAATAGCTCCCAAATATACATTACATTAATGGCATAATAAGATTTCTGCTTTTGTCTTTTTAAAATCTTTGAAATTCAACTAGAACACCTAAATATAAGAATAAAAACTTTAAAGTGAAATTATGAATAAAGCTATTTGCTTTTTTCTTTCTTAAGGCTGATTTCAATCTTTCCATTCTATTTTATATTGCACCGCATATGTTTTTGTTTTTCTGCATTAAAACTCCGTTATCTTTCACTTACTAATGCCTAATTAAATAAAGTCATGTAACCATTTCTAATGTCACACAACAATTTGGATAGAACGATTGAATAAGGTACATAAGTGATTTATAAATGTTAATGAAACTTTTTTTGGTTGTAGGAAATTGATGTAAGCAAAGAGGCTAAAGCTTCAATCACATCATGACATTCAATTTTGAGGTCAGACAAGAGATCGGTAAAGGTAGTAAAATAATGTGTTTGAAGGAAGCTATTAGTATAAAAAGAATGTTGCTCTTAACGCAAGAAAATAAGTATATTGATACAGTTCAACAAAAAATTATGTTGTTATTCAATTTAGATAATGGTCGATATATTGTAAACTTTATAGTTATGCAAATGCTCAAATTTTTTAGTAAATTGCATTGAACCAATGAAATTGTAATTTACAAGATTTTATTAGTGTATAATAAGAATATATGTTTTTTAGTACAAATTTTGGAAATGAGATAAGAAACAAGTTACGATAGACAAATTATAATTTATAAAAAGAATTGAAATGTTCCTTACTATAGATGAAAATTTTAAAAAAGATATTTACACATTAAACATTGAATATATTGAGATTACTTATAATATTTTTTGTTTTTTAATAATTTTCATATGACTAATATATATGAGATTTGATAATATATTACTTTTTTTATTTTGTTGTTTTGAAATTTTTTAAAAAATTTTTTAAAATAAAAAATTACTTAATTTTTTTCATTTAATGTAGCGAAATAATGAATGATTTTTTTCACATTCACTTGAAAATATATTATTCATATATATTTGACTTGTGCAAATATTTTGATAAATTTCTAATGCAACCATCTTGATGTAAAAATTTTAGACTTAAATATGTTAACCGTGATAAGATGATCGATTGTTATTTTATTTTTACATCAATATAAATGATAATTTTTTATTTGCTAAGACGTGTTTTGACTTTGTATTGTTTGATAAAAAATGTTTGAACTCGAGAATCAATTAGTAGTGAATTGTCTATGGAAAACTCAATGATTTTGTAAGACAAAAAATTGCTTACGATTTATCGCGAGATATCAACCATTTTTATCAAATGACATAGTTAAAATGTATCTTAACAAATAAAAAATATTATTTATGTTTGTGTGAAAAGAAAACTAATGAAACATTTTACCATGGTTATTATATTTGAAATCTGAAATTTTTGCATGAAGATAGTTGTGTTCAAAATTTAGCAAAATATTTGTAGGTGTCAAATCTCGATGTTTTTGGTTGATGTAAGAAAGATTTTCCATTATTTTTGACATTAAAGAAAAAAATTGATTTTTTTTTAAAATTTAAAAGTTAAAAAATATATATATTTTAAAACAACAAAATAAGAAAAGATGATATATTATCAAATTTAATATACATAAATCATATGAAAATCATAAAAAATAAAGATATTATAACTAATCTCAATATATTCAATGTTTGATTTGTAAGAATCATCTTTGAATTTTGATCTACATTAGAGAATGTTACAATTTTTTATTTTTATATAAATTGTAATTTTAAAATTTTTTTTTCTTGTCTCATTTATAATGTTTGAACTGGGAAATATATATTCTTTTTATATTTTAATAAAGTTTTGTAAATTACAATTGCATTGGTCTAATTCAATATATCAAAAATTTTCAGTGTTTGCACGAATATAATACCTTACAATATTAGGATCATTATCTCATTTTGATAAAAACATAATTTCTTATTAAATTATATCAATATACTTATTTTTCATACGTTTGAGAGCAATATTTTTTCTATACTCATAATTTCTTTCAAACACAACTATTTCCTTACTATAGTGTGCTTCTCCAACCTCGTCATGGCAAAAATGTGATATGGTCTTGGATCTTGGATTGCAAATGAAAGCAAGTAAGTATACTGTATACTAAATAGTTAATGCTAGAAACATGTATACTAAATAGTTAATGCTAGAAACATGTGTTCCATTAAGTGAAATACTATAATTTTAGTTAAAGATCTTTGATGAGATTTTGTTATTAATTGATGGTTGTAGATGATAACTGATGATGCTCTTGTGTTAGCTTAGATGGCTCACAATATATTGATTAGATGATAGGTAATGACATTAGTGTTAATTAATATTGTTTAAGGATAAATGATGTAGTTAGTAGAAGAGTTTATAATTGAAATAGTTAAATGTTGGTCATTTAATGATAATGCATACTTTGTATGTTAGTAGATGCTATGAAGTTCAATGACAAATTTTTTATTGTGGAAACTTGTTAGGGAAAAACCATGGAGAGGGTTAACTCTCAATATAGTATAACTAGTTATAATATATTACAAAATTGCTCACTGCAAGACACATTGTCCAACATAAATAAATAAACAAAAATGAATTGTTACAATTACATTTGATATGCATGAATTTAGTTATTTTGAAGCTAGTAAAAAGACTTTGCACACTTCATTGATTCTTTTGTATCTTGCATTTGATCTTAGTTGCAATCACATATTAATCACATCATGTCATGTATATCCACTATATATTCATTGTATTTCACATAATCAAAACACACACTTAAGTCAGCCTTACACACTTCAACCAATGAGTGGGCTCTTAAAATATTTCACACTTCCTTTGAAGTACTTCGTACATTTCACCCAAATAAGTCAGCCAAGCTATAATGAAAATGAATGACAATTGGAAATCACACACTACAGGCAATCCTTAGCCTTATCCTTAACTGCATGGAAAAATACATACTCTTGACAAAATGTAGATATATTTGATGAATTTTTTTGTACCAAAGGAAACAGGGCAATTGTCAGATCGAACTTTTGAACCTTATATGTTTCATTCTGCTGGACCGTTATCTGGTGTTTATTTTTGGCTCGATCCTTATCCTGGTGTTGTTTTTGCTCGACCCTTATTTGTTCACAATCGTGTTGGACCAATTGCCTCTCCAACTTGTACCCTATAAAAATGCACGTCTCAATTTGGATTTGGAGATTTTTACTAGTCGTGGGGACTGCTAGAGAATTTGCGGTCTCGTTTGCAGGCATGCCCCGATCTGATCTTTTAGCTTGGAATTGGTGGATGCAAGTTTAGCATTTCAGTTGGGGGAAATTTATGTTTTGTACAAGTGTGAAGGGTGTTAAGGGGAGTGGTTTTTTTCCATTTAAATTTTTTTTGTTATTATTTATTTCATGGCGTTGGAGGTTTCTGGCTATTGACATTTCACTTGGCTTTCCTAAACATTTGTGAAGCTTTTTTTAATTCGTCCATTTTGAATGCATTCTCTAATTGACCCAAAAAGAGGCAAGGATGCGACTCGTACACCCCTGTAAGTTTTAAGCGTTCTTTGATATGCTTAGGCTAACTATGTCTTGAATATATCACGTAAATCATAAATTTTAGCGGCATCCTCAAGACATAATTACAGAGCCATACATTATATGACCATACCATGGAAAATAATAGTGGCCGAATGTGTATGGTAGCATATGCATGTGCATCAAGAAGTCATTCTCTATTCATTGCTTTGAATACAATTATTTGCTCCGTTATTATCTTCTATGGGTACCACAGAAGATGCAAAAGAGAGTCTAGAATGCTAAGTAGCTTAAGATGAGTTTTTTTTTGTTATTGAAATCCCTCTTTTTTTTTACACAATAAATTCTGAGCTAGAGTGTACAATTTCATTAATTGTTAACAACCCTAGCAACACCAAATGAAAAGAAATACATCTTGCAGGGTTTGTCAAGCCCTCTTGGCCATATATCACATGTTAACCTAATTATAGCCCATGACATAGTCCAATTAGCTAAGATACTGATGCGTCCTTGGCCTGCTCGGATGCGGAAGCGGATGCGAGCAGAGGCTGATCTGGGAGCGGATACCCTGTGGGTGCCCCACCCGGAAGCCACCACAGGTGCCTAGATGCGGGTGGATGCCTGTCCACCCGCATTCGGGTGCCTGTGTGGTGGCTTTTGGGTGGCACCCACAGGGCATCCAAACGCATTCGGGTGCATCCTCGGGAGCTTGCACAAAAAAACCCATTTTAAAAGCATTTTTCACTTAAAAAACAATTAAGACGTGCAAATAAGAGTTTTTTAACTTCTTGTTTTTGCCCTAAACCCTAAAACGACCCTAAAAGAGGCCATTCGACCATGCTTTATCCCATTTTGTTTACAGGCTGGATATTTTCTCATTTGCTCTCCATTTTTTTGATTTTGAAGGCAAGCTAGTTATTTTCGAAGAGGAACATTTGTAGAGCAAGGGAGAGCTTCCACAAAGCATTTTTAAGCATTCCAGGTAAGCATTTGATCCCATTCTCAAGTTGTTTAATGAATTTCTTTGAGATTTTGATGATTTTAAAATTTTTTTCAAGTTTGTGAAGAAATTTTTTCAATTTTTTTCAATTTTTTTTCTAAAAGAAATAAACAAACAAGTTTAGCTATCTATTTGTATCATTTTTTTGCACTTGTATGCTTGATGTTTGTAATTTTTTTTCTAAATCAAATTTATTTATTTTCTTATTATAGCAAGAAACTAGACTGTATTGTGCAAGAATGGCCACCACCGGTAGTCAAAGTTCAGTGGGAGGGCAAGGAATTGATAATTTTAATATTGATGTTGGATCTCCTTTATAGAGACATACGACAAGAGTATCACAAGTTTCATGATGTGGCTCGTATTTTTGGAAGTGTAATTATTGTCAAAGTAACAAAGGAAAAGCATTCAATCGCTCATATTCCTGGGTCAAACTTCATTCTATGGGCCCTGTTGGTAAATGATTTGCAATGTGCAAAGACACAACTGGGAAGGGGATGTTTGATGCACAAATAACTTCATTTGTAAAAAAACAAGAAGAGGCTGATAATTTGGTTAAAAGATCCAAAAAAAGTTTTTAATCAACCTCCATCAGAAAAGAACAAAATGCAATTGCCCACTGCACTAGTTGCATCCTCCAAACATCCATTCTTGCAAGTACTTGTACCAGGAGAGGAAGAGGAAGAAGTAGAGGTTACCACCCGCAAAAGAGGCCCTTTGGACACTGCATTTAAAATGGAGGCAAGAGAGCTTGCCGATGAAGCTATTGCATGTTGCCTCTATGCCAATGGTCTTCCTTTCAACTTGTTAAGATCACCATATTGGAAGGAAATGGTGCAAGCCATACTTAGAGCTCCAGTTGATTATGTAAGTCCTAGGTATGAAAAGGTGTGTACCACTCTATTGCAAAAAGAGAGGACTTGTATAGAGAGAGCTCTTCAACTTATTAAACATGCTTGGAAAACTTCTGGTATAACTATTGTGTCTGATGGATGGAAAGATACAAGAAATCGACCATTGATTAATGTGATTGCAATGTCCCCCAAAAGGGCAATGTTTTTGAGAGTTGTTGATTGTGAAGGGTAGGTGAAGGATTCACAATTCATTTATAGAATTCTCATTGAGGCCATAGAGATGGTGGGTAGTGAGAATGTGGTCTAGGTGGTTACAGACAATGCCAAAAATTGTATGGGTGCAGGTGCTTTGATTGAGGGTTGGTATGACCATATCTTTTGGACACCATGCACTGTACACACCCTAAACTTTATCATGTAACAAATTGGCACTCAAATAGATTGGGTGAAGCAGATTTACCAAGAGGGGGAGGAGATACAAATGTTTGTGACAAACCACCACATGTCGCAATCCATATTTAGATCATTCTCCAAATTGGAGTTGCTGAAGGTAAATTCATTGTAATTAGTAAATTAAAAATTTCATTTATTTATTGATTTTTAAGAAATTTTATGTTTATGTTCAATTATCAAATTGTATATAACTTTGTCTTTGCTTAATATAATAATATTTATTGACATATTGTTAACTTGCTTAGGTTGCTGAGACCCGTTTTGCATCTCATACTGTTGTTATGAGACGACTTGTCAAAGTGCAAGTGGCATTAAGCCAAATGGTTATTTCTAACCAGTGGGGTATATGGAAGGCTTCGAATTCAGAAAGAGCCCAAAAGGTCAAGGCTTTGGTCTTGGATGACAGTTGGTGGGCTCGTGTGCAATTTGTATTGGATTTTACGGAGCCTATTATGACCATGCTCCGCTTTGCCGATACAGATACACCTTGCTTGGGCGATGTGTATGATGGCATGGACACCATGGTTGAGAAGGTAAAAGTTTCCATACAACAACATGAGAATGACCCCACAGAATGTGAAGCCTTATGCAATAAGGTGGAAGCAATCATTCATCATTGCTGTAAGAAGATGACTACCCCATTGCACCTCCTTGCATATGCCTTATCTCCGAGGTGCTATAGTGAGAAAGTACTTGCTATGCCAGATAGAGTTGCACCATATGCGGATGAAGAAGTTGCCAATGGGTGCTACAAAGCTTTTACAAGACTCTTCCCAAATGAGCAAAGGCATGACACAGTGAGACTAGAATTTGGCTTATTTGCTTCGGGTGTAAAAATGTCTCCATTTGCAATAAAGGACCAATATAAAATGGGAGCTATCACATGGTGGTACATGTATGGTCAACCATACAAGCATCTACAAGGTCTTGCAATCAAGGTCCTCTCACAAGTAAGTTTTTTTTTTGTTTACCACTTGTATTTTACAATTTACTATTTAGTGTTTAACATTTTTTAATTTGTTTTTCATTTGTATTTGTATGTTTAATTTTGTGAACACTATCCAGGTTGCAAGTTCTTCTACTGCTGAATGGAATTGGAGTACGTACTCTTATATCCATTCAGTGAAGCTCAACTGGTTGGGCTCAAAGAAAGCTGAGGACTTGGTTTACATTCATACCAACTTGCGTCTTTTGTCACGTAACCAGAATGAATATAAGGAAGGGTCAACCAAACTTTGGGATGTAACCCCTGAGTGTGCAAACTTGGATGCAACGCTTAATGATCTCATTACAATCATAGATGATGGTCATGATACCATGACACATGGTGCATCTAGCACAAGTGGAACCGTTCTTGGTTCAAATGATCTTGAACTTGCAGCAGTTGGAGATGATGAGAATCTGGATTTTCTTGAGAATCCTTATGATCCTGAATCTGATTAGTGCATCTTGTGTCCTGACTCTTGAATCCTTGATTGATAAACATTGAACAATACTAACAAGTTTCAATTTGAATATTTGTGTCTATGAAATTTTAAGTTGAAGTTGTTGAACTAATATGAAATATCTTGAATCTTGATAAATGCTGATTGGTGAAGATCATTATTCTAATTCTGAAATTCATACTATCAAATGATATATTTTTGTATAATTCTTGCACTTCTTTGCATATATCATATATTATATTATATATATATATATATTTAAAAATATATATATATATACACATGTATCCAAACAAATTTTTTTTTTGCGCATCCGCACCTGAATTGGTAACTTAGCCAATTAGAGATACAGATACGGCACATCTATTCATTATATGGTCATGAACAGACCCTTGTGTTTCAGGTGAGAATTATTTTCTTGCTTTTAAATAACTGCACCCTTGACATCAGAATGATAGACAACCTTCTTCATAAGAATGCTTAGAAAAGCAGTGAATTGTATATAGTCATTATGGGTGGATGTCAAGCCCCATTGTCATCCCAAGAGTTAATCAAAAACCTGCACTTTATCTGCTAATTTCCACCGTCAGGTTGCTTTCATCCTGAGTTTGGTGAAGTAAAAAGAAAGAAGAAATCGGCAGATTAATCAGACTAAAACTATAACCAGTTATGAGAAAACAGAATTTCTGAATTAGGTGGGTTTCCAGAAAAACCATTTAAAAATTTGTCTGCTACAGGAAAACTTACATATAAAATGGTTTTGCAGAAATAACCAAGATTTGTTGAATATGGCTACAGAACTGACCAAAGATGCTATAAGCCTTATCCACAGCAGGCAACCGGTCCTTGAACATACCGTACAGATAGTAGGTATCACCAACTTTGGCCATGGGGATGAGTGCAACAAATGATACAAATTACAGATATCTGATGGAGTGCATGGTCAAAAAGCATCATTACCGATGAGGTTCAATCATTGCATAACATCAAAAGACATAGTTGTTGGCACAATAATCCAGTTGACAAAGTATATTATCCCCAAGACGAGTGAGAACCATTGAGTACACACCAAGTTTTTAACCCATAATAAACGTTTCCTTTATTTACTATAAGTTTTCAAATTGTTTCCTACTGATAATTGCATTTGTTTGAACTATATAGGTGGGTTGTCATTGGTAATCTTGACATCATAAGTACAAAGCATGACATCTTTGGCCAGCCGGTTCCGTTAAGGTCAGAACAGGAAGACCGTAGAAAATAAGACATGTATGAGCCCTCAACCTTGGCTGCTGACTTCAACAATACTGTCCTGCCAAAGCCATCAGCTCAACGAAGGATACTGTTTGGTATACAAGCTCCCCTAAACAAATCAGAAATGTCTGCCACAATTTCTCCTATTAAGAACATGAACCCATTTCAACCAGGATGGACTATAAAAGCTCGTGTAACAATGAAGAGTGAAATACAGCAGTACACAAAACAGAAAGGCAGTCGCCAACTATTCAGCTTTGACATAATAGATAAAGAAGGAACTGAAACAAGAGTTACTTGTTTCAATGAGGCAGCCGATATTTACTACCAGAATATATGCATTGGTGCAACATAAACACTATCAGGCAGAGCAATAAAGAACGCTAATAGAAATTATAACAAACTAAATAGTGGTTTAGAAATTTCTCTAGCTACCGACTCTAAAGTCACCCATTGTGAAGATGACCTGTCCATTCCAAAGCTTCACTTCACCTTTACACCTATCAATGAAATAACATGAAAGAGCAACAATACAAATATTGATGCAATTGGAATTGTCACATCTGTGGGTTCAACCTCAACAATAAGGAGAAAAGATGGGAAAGAAGTTCCATGACGTACAGTAAGATTGCTAGATATGTCTGAGTAATCTATGGATATCACTCTATGGGACCAATAGCAGAAAAGGTAGGTGGTCAACTAGAACAAAAGTATCAAATGCAAGAAACAATTGTGCTTGCAGTTAAAAATGGCCGTGTTTCTGAATATAATGGAAAGGTGCTCAGCACAGTGATACCACTAATCTAGCAATAGACCCAGATCTGTAGGAGACAACAGAATTGAAGACTTGGTTCAAACAAAGTGGGTCGAACTTGCTATACATATAGTCAGTGCAAATGTTCATTTCTGTACGTATTGTTTATGAAAGAAATTTTTGTTCCATGTAGACTGTCAGGTAACTGGCCGATGTTTCTTATTTGCAGGTACTGGGATTTGGATGGGCAGGAATCTTCAGAAGATATTTGGTGGAGCCTGCTGCCATGTGGTGACCATCAAACCTTATCCAGGTTTCTCTCTTCAGGTAATTAACCTTTCATTCTTAAACAAAGAACTAATAAGAGATTCTTGACATTATTATCGAAAGCGGGGATGCCTTCCGAACCTGTCTCTGTCTCTGTCAAGACCATGACTTAAAACAGTAAAGACCACGACTTCAAACAGTAAGAGTGTTACAAACTTTGACTAGCCCATAGTGAAAGAGACATTGGCATCAAATAGCATCTTAGTTATAGCAGAAGTCAAAGGTGTCATCCAAATATCAATGCAAATCTTATATTTCACCATGGTCTCAACTTTCAAGGGTAGCAAAGGATGACATGAATCTTTATAGACTGCTTATGTTTTTGAACATCTTTCTTAAGCCTTTTTATCATCTTAACTTGTACTCAGTTGATACTTTTCTTAATTGTTCATTCCATGTCTAGAATTTTTTTTTTTGAATTCAATAGAACTCTGAGATGCCATCATAATATGACTAATTTGCTGCATCTATTAATATGTCATTGTTTTAGGTGCAGAGAAATTTGGTATTAGACCATGTCTACTTTTAGAGATCATGAAGTGGATGTGCACACCAAGTTAATGAGAATATATAAACAGGTGCAAGAACTATGGTTCCAACTAATACTTTTAGGCTTTAGCCAATATAGCTTTGTCCATCTTTGCATGTGAGTACTACATTGATCAGCTTCAATTGCTCTGGTGGGGAGTACTGTTCGCATGTCTTATTGCTCTGGTCTTCACACTTCCTATTGGCATTATTTTTGCAACCCACTAATCAGGTAACCTTGGATAATTCCGGAGTAACTTTTTTGAGTCAGCCTTTAAAACATTGTCCTTAGTGGTTGTTTTTGTCGCTATTTAAATCTCAATTCTCTTAGCTAAAAGGACATTTTTTTATATTCCTTTGAAAATCAGCAACCATAGAATAAACTAATATTCCCCAACTAAGGCTGATTCATAAAGCATACCCACACAAAAAATGTATCAGATTGATTAATATGCCAATCCTTATTGGGGCAACAGGAATGATGCCCTTTGCAACATCAGTGAATTACACAAGCTGGATACTAACAGGATTCATTTTTAACTTTGTTATCTATAGATACAAGAAAGATTGGTGGCAAAGGCATAATTAGGTCCTTTCAGCTGGGCTCGATGCAGGATTGTCATTCATGGGAGTGCTACTGTATGTGTGCTTGGGATTGGAAAATATTTCCTTGAATTGGTGGGGAGAAAATATGGATGGATGCCCTTTGGCATCATGCCCCACTGCCAAGGGCATTGTAGTTGAAGGCTGCCCTGCATTTTAAACAAACTATTTAAACTTGTATATAGTGGAGATTTCATTTAGTTCTTACATGTTGTATCATGAGGTTAATATCACTCTCTTCAGAGATTCATCACATTATTATGTGCTATTATGAAGAATAAAAGATTGGGTGCCTCAATTTGACTTCCACCCATTTAATGAAGGTGCCATGTCAGTACACAACAGTCTATCCTGGTTAATGTGTACTTGGTGCTTTCCTAAGAACCACTCTGAAATCTGATAAGAGCTCAGATGACTTTTAAAAAAATTGCAGATTGCGGAGCTCAGATCTTTCCTATGTGCCATGTAAACACATTGCCAAGCAGTGTTGTATTGTTCATCTATATGTGTCTTTGATTCTTAATAAGCGTCCTTCTCTATCGCTTTGTATTTAATTACTCTGTATTCTTCTCTTCACTACTATATAAAAAGACTTTGCCACTTGTAAGGCACCATAAATTGAACTCACCAGGTGACATATTTCTGGGTAATCTCGTTTTTTTTCAAACAATAGTATATAAAAACTGTGTATCGACATCTCACAGCAGAAGGAAAATAGAGGGAAGCATATTTCATTTCAATAATAGCTTTATGGAGTCGCTTCTCAAAGTTTGCCATGCTGAAAATACATGTTGCTCTAAAGGAGCTGAATTATCCTTTCAAAAATTAAGGAAAAAATAGAGAATTTAGGGATCAATTACAACTTTTGTTAATGCCAATGTCATTTCTATATCAGGTTCTCTCATTCGCTATTATTTTACAAGCTAAACATTACCTTCAGTGTTTTGAAGGAACATCTGCAAGCTCATTTGACGAGCATGTGCTGATGATGAAAGTGGATTCCCTTCCCAGATTGTTGCTTTTCAGGCAACACAGCCGCTCTAATAGAAATATCTGGGGTGCTACAAACATGAAAGTTGAATGGTTTTTGGTAGAATGTTATGGCAAAATATGTTGTTTTGCCAATCAAACTAAAGGGACGTTAAACCTTTGTGTTCCTTTGTGAGACATGTTTGCTTCTTACAATGTTTAGATTGATTTCTGACTTTCTTGAACGTGTGGGGAGAACAGGATGAGCTAGGCTGCAAGAGGACAGGGAAAGGGTAGAATGGACATCCATCAAAGCCTAAAGAATGAAAATCTGCCCTAAAAGTTCACTCGGCAAGGCTTTCAATAGAATTTTATTGCAAATTTTTCACATTTTTTGTCCTATAGTGGATAGCACAACATTATATGCAGAATATTAAAAAATAATGTGTGAAAGCTTTGAGGCAGAGGCTCAAAAATACTGGGCCTACATTGTGCACTATGTACACAATTGGGAGCTGGTTATTGCTCTGTTGGTATACCTACGGACCAGATGAACCAAAATTTGTTCAGATTCAAGCTAGGCTGGGGCATGGACATAAATGCAAGCGCAGGGAGAGCGTGTTGGCGAGGTGTTGCATATCATCCGGGTAGTATTCTCTGTATGTATTTAGAGTTCGGGTGGCAGATAGTGGATAGTTCTACAAATTTGGTAATTTGTAGAACTATCAAATAGCACATAGACAATGTTATTTTTCAATTAATGTAAAACTTCATATTAATACTAAAATTAAGATATTTTATCGATGGAAAAAAAAGTGCGAAACCTTTGTGAGTAGATATTCAATCTTCAAATTATTTTTTAAAATAATTAAAATTTTATTATTAAATTCTTTTAAATTAATACAATAGGCACATTCATATATTATATTCTAAAATAATAATTAAATTTGAATATAAATGAATTATTTTGATTACTATATATAATATTGAACATACATATCTTGTATTATTATTATTATTATATATTTTTGTATAATATAAATAAAAAATTATTAAATACGTAACATTTTAATATTTATATCTAATGACTATAATTCTATATAGTAATAAATATAATATAAAACTATTATTAAAATAAATTTAATATATTTGAAATAATAAATTTTAAATATTAATTCTATAATTTTAATATTTATATCTAATGACTATAATTCTATATTTGAAATAATAAATTTTAAAAATTGTTAAATATTTGAAATAAAATTATATGTCAAAATTATAACATATATTTATTGAAATATATTTATATTTAATAATATGTAATGTTATATTTAGTTCAAATATTGCTTATAAATATAACAAAGACAAATGACTGTACTCGATGTAAAAGAGTAAATGATGTTTTCCACACAATTTTGATTAGATAGGTACTTTCTCCATTCTCTCCTCTCTCATCACCCTCTCTCTCCCCTTATCCTTCTCTCTTTTTTCCATTCTCTTTTTGGATCATGTCTAACAACAAATGACCAACTCGGTTTATGTGAAACTTCTGAGTAAAATACTTGTTGAGATTGGCTTGGAAGAACATAGGGCTCATCACCAACTAGCTTAAATGACCTTGTATTAATCACTGTAAATTCATTATCATGTTCAATAACAGTTCTATTAGAATCATTTTGATTCAGTCGTAGCCTGTACCATTGGACGACGAACATAACTAATTTGAAGGAATTAAAGTTACATTCAAGTATATCATCCAAAATGCTATAGTATCAATTTGAGAGTTTTGAGGATGTACGTCGTTTCAAGTTGAATATTAATCATTTCAAAGACTGCAGTTATTCCAAAATCACAAGTTTTCTTCGTGTCATCCAACTTTTGTAAAATTTATGACCATTGCACCACATAATCTTGTGGTGTTTGACCTACAATATATCAAACATGTAAAAATTATTGCATCGTGAGTTGATAAACATATAATTTATTCTTAGTCGAATGTATGCAAAAAATAACACACACACACACACACACATATACATCAATACATTTAAAAATAATAATGAGTGATTAATAAATTTATACGTACCTGTTTATCTCTTAAACCATAGGCTAAATCAATTTCCCTTGACATAACATTTGAATTTCCATTACGATGAGCTTCTTTAATTAATGAAGCTACACATTGTTACTATAACTGATGGTGATGATGATGAAGACCAAATGAGATCAGAGGTATACAATATTGTAGAATGATTAGATCGATTATTATCTTGTCATTGACATCAAACAATTGATATCTGATTTATATTGTGTTTCCATATCACTTTGAGTATGATGTAAGTTGACTGAGTTAAGAAAAAGAAGTGAAATGTTGTGAAGATGAAGAACTTAATTGGGAAATTGATAAAGATCAGACAATGTTAAGATTATGTTGATATAATTATTTTCTACCAAATATTTGATTATATTAAGTCAGTAAAGAAGATTAGTCAAGTCGGTAAGCAAAACAATTTTGTTACTGGGTAAGAAAAATTCATTCGATAAAAGGAAAGTAAGTTTTGGTAAAGGAAAAGGAACTCAAGACACCAAGCATAAGGTTTTAGTCACCGAGTGAAGTTAACCGAAATTCAATTGAAAGAAGAGTTATCCACCAAGCAAGGGACATAAATTAAATACAATCATTAGAACAACATTTAATGTTGAGCTATGATGAGCTGGAAGATTCTGATGATGAGGAAGACTTAGTTAAAGAGATCTACGATCAAGAAAATTCAAGGTGATGATCTATGGTATAGATCTAAGTGGCAAAAGGAGAAGGAACAAGCTCCAAGAGAGTTCAAGTTCCAAGGTGATGATAAAATATTTTACCGAGATCTAAATGCATTGAATTAGTGTATGAAGTTAATTGGACGATTGAGATTAACCAAAGGAAAACATAATAAAGGAGATTAAAAGGAAAAACAAAGTCTATATAAAGGATGAATTTGTATGATCAAAAGACTGACAAGTTAAAGGGTTGATAAGTCATTGACTGATGCAGTGAAGAAGGAAAAGGTTGAATTCCGAGTCAGAAAGTAGAATTTGATGAAGTGTTGAAGCCAATGGAAAGTGAAGGATTGAAGTGAAGACAAATAACGCACAAGGGATTTGATTATGCAAAGGATAGTTGCTGATTTACAAGTCAATTTATATCTCTTAACCGAGTGGACCTAACAGTTTTATTTGTAAATTCTTGCAAAAGGTAACATTCTAAAAGAGTGTTTAAAGATCTTTAACTGGGCCACTCCTAACAGGGTGAAGATCGTAATAGATATGAGGCAAATCCCTTAACATGGTCACATTTAACAATGTGTATTGTAATCTTTAACTAGATTAGCTTTTCACCAAGCATACTTCAAAAGGTTATTTTATTTAGTGGGTGACAATTCTCACAGTGGTTTTTCCCAAATTGGGTTTCCACATTAAATATTGGTGTTATATGTGTTGAATGTAAATTGTAAATGTTATTGTTGATTCATAAAGTTAATTTACTGTTAATGGTTAGTATTGAAGTGTGTCTAACTGAGTTGACACCGAGTTGAATCAGAGAAAATTTTTAAAATACAAAGAATCAAGGATTACTGATTCACCCCCCTCTCCGTAATCCAACAATTGGTATCGGAGCTAAGTACTCTAAAGGGATAAGTTTGAAACACTTGAGTAAAAGATCTGAAGATGAATAGGAGATAAGTACCTAAGTTGAACAAGGAAAGTTTCTATACATGGAAATGTAGGATGAGGTTATACCTATTTGGAATTGGAGATTCTGCACTTAATGTTTTGGATAATGACTACACTCCATTGCCTTATGGACTTATGACAATTGATCAGATGAGAGAAAAGAAAGAACACAACTCGGTAATGATTGAAATTGCTTCCTCCTTGATTGATGCTAAATTCAATGACATTAAGGACTATATTACAACAAAATAAATGTGGGATAAGCTTGCACTTGTTTACGGAGGTAATTTGCATGTACAAAAAACAAAAGTTGACAGTCTTAGAGGAAAATATGATGAGATGAAAATGAAATATGAAGAGAACATTGCTCAATATAGTTTCAGAATTAAGGAAGTTGTTAGTGCCATTAGAGGTGTTGGTGGAACATTAATTGGTGAAGAAGTGGTAAGAAATTTTTTGAGAGATCTTTCATCCAAGTATGCTATTCGAGTATCTACTATTTAGGAGCTGAGATCCATACCGAATAATACTGTGACTCTTGATGCTTTGATTGGTAAGCTTCTTGCATTTGAACTTAGTAATTATGATAACAGTCTATCGACTATTGAAACAACTTTCAAATCATCTTTAAGCATTGGAACTTCAAGAAGAGAAAGAGAGAATCATAGTAGTTCATGTGGAAGTGATTATGACAATATCCTAATTGAAGAGAAAGAACAAGAAGAGTTAGAAGCACTGCTGGCAAATAGGCTACCGAGAGGAAAATGAAAGTATAAATTTAAATTGCCTCTGAAATATTTTAATTCCAACAAGATTGGTCACATTGCATCTAGATGTCCTGACAATGAAAAGAATGATAAAAGTGACAAGAAGGAGAACCGATACTGAAGATTTAGAGATTTCAAGGACAAAAGAAAGAAATCATGCTACCTAGACGAGGAAGGAGTAATCGATGATGAATTTGATGACACAAAGGAAAATGTAGAAGTTGTCTATGTTTCTATGAAGAAAGATTCAAAAGAAGAGAGGTATGAACATGAATAATCTCTTATTTCTCATGTTAGCAAAATTGACCCATGAATAATTGATAGTGGTTGTTCACATCATATGACTGGTGACATTGATAAGTTTGAGAACCTAGAAGAGTATGATGGAGGATTTGTTAGATTTGGTAATGATACTCCATGTTCTGTAAAAGGAAGAGTATCTATTATACTGAATGAAAAGATCAGATGCGATGATGCTTATTGGGTTCAAGGACTAAACTACAATTTGTTGAGTGTTGCACAATTGAACAACAATAGTCACCGAATGGAATTTCAAAACAAAAAATGAAGATCTATGGTGCTGATGAAGATTTGATTGGAACCGGTGAACAATCCAAAGGTAACATATTCTACCTTGATACTAATGCAAAGAGTTGTTTATTTGTTAAAGTTGAGGATGTATGGTTGTGGCAAAAAAGACTGTCATGTAAATTTTGACAACATGATTAAGGTGAGAAACAAGAATAGAGTCAGAGGTCTACCAAAATTAAGAAAAGTGTAAGGAATGTCAGATTGGTAAGATGACAAAATCAAATTTCTCAAGCAAGTCATACTCATCTAATGGTATTTTGGAATTAGTTCATACTAACCTTTGTGGTCCTATGAGAATACAAAGTTATTATGGTGATCGATATTTTATTTTATTTGTTGATGACTATTAAAGAATGATGTCGTTAATATTTCTAAAAGAAAAGTCTGATGCATTCCAAATGGTATAAGGCAAGATTTGAAAAGGAAACAGGTAAGCAGATGAAATGTTTAAGATCAGATAGAGGAGGTAAATTTATCTTTGATGAATTTATTGTCTTCTACAATGAAAATGGAATAAAAAAACAAGTATCTACACCGAGGACTCCACAACAAAATGGCATAGCTAAAAGAAGGAACAAATCAATAGTTGATTGTGCTAGAACACTGTTGATTGAAAAAGAGGTTGCACAAACATTCTGGAGAGAAGCCATTAGTATTATTATCTACACTCTCAACTGAGTACAATTGAAGAAAGGTAAAAATAAGACCCCTTATGAACTTTGGTATGCGAATACATCGAATGTTAGTTACTTTAAAATTTTTGGAAGTAGGTGTTACATACTAAAAGATGCTAGGAATGTAAAGTTTGATTCTAAAGGAGATGAAGGTATATTCTTAGGATATTTCTGTACACACTCAAATGGTGCACTTCTCTAAATCATTGCTTCCAAGAGAATCCATGGATTGAAAACCTTGAGAAATTAATTTAGAGCTCCCTAAGCATGGAGTGCAAGGGTGTTAATAATGCTCTCAACTAGAGCTATTAAGCCAATAACCTTGCTAGTAAACCATGCAATGAGAGATTCAAATGAAGACAAGGGCAAGAATGCCAATATCCCCAAGAATCAAATGAAAATGCAAATGCAATGCAACTATGCTAGAAATGAGAATGCAAGCTAAGCTATAAAAATGAAAGATATAAATATTACAAATCCTTACTATTTAGACTATGTGAGATCTAAGCTAGAGCTTGAAATAAAACTAATCTAAGAAAGCATAAACATGAAGCTAAGCTAAGAATGCAAGAATGAAAGCTAAATGTAGAAAGATCTCCAAAAGGCTCCAAAGTCTTCAAAAGCTCCAAAGTGACCTAGAAAATCTGCAACATAATATTAGCATAAAAAGTTGGGGATTTAGAATGAAGAATAGAGCTCTCCTTTTATAAGAAATGAGAAGGAATGGACCATGGAGATTAAGAGGCAAAATATTTAATCAAGGGCGGAACTTGAAAAAGGAGCAATCCATGTGCACAAGTATCCTCCAATAAGAAAATAAGAGTTGACCTTTGTGTCCATATGAGACAAAAAATATTTTTTCCCTTTTTATAAAATAGGAATAATGCTTTATTTGTGCAACTTAGGATAACAGGAAAAGTGGGGGGCTTTTTATTTAATTAAAAGAGGAGGAAACTTCTTTTAATTAAATAAAGACTTAGGATAAGATGGTTAGCCCATAGAAAATAATTGAATAAATGATAGAACTAGGATTTGATAAAAAATAAGCAATTGATGATTTTAGCAAATAATGCTAGCAAGGGGCTAATAGTCTAGATGACCATTTTTGGATGATTATATTTGCCTCTCTTTAACTAATGTGTGATCGATCTGAGAACACATTATGTCAAAGAATAGATCAGCCGAGAAAGCAATAGATAGCGATTTGACTCCAAAGAATGAAGTGTAGAGAGAGAGAAAATCCTGCATGGTCAACCTGGTAGTGACAGTACTGAACACTTAGGAAAGAGATGGACAGTATCAGAACTTGAGATGAGAACTAACATGTCAAGCGCAAAGATAGATCGGTCAGAGAAAATGAAATGGTCCAGCATATGCTCTGGAGAATAGCCAATAGGATACAATGTGTCTGCCCCCTCGGGATCAAAAGCGAAATCAGATAGAGGGAAGGCATAAGCAAGAGCAACATGATCAAATCACTAGAAATCAGAATCAAAGATGAAAGATAACAGAATAACCATCAAGCAGTGAAGATATGCCCCAATCAAGGCCTTAGAGAGAGATGAAATGAAATGAATGAAAGACTAGAAGGTTGAGAGAGACAGAGATGAAGAAAGAAAGAATGCCCTAGCAAAGATCGAAGGATCAAGCCTCAAACGGTTAGCCAACTGCGCAGAAGAAGGAGAAATGTGATTTTGATGATCAAGGTGAACTCGGATTTCGGTTTCGATCTCGGAATGAAGAAAAAAAAGATGTGATATGAAAGACAAGCGAAAGACGTGATCGGGAAGAAGTGAAAAGTGAGCGCAGTTTGACTAATAAGTCCATGAAAGATGAAAGGAGAGCTCTCTCCATATGCAAGATGCAAAACTAACTATCATGAACTTAAGAATGCAAGCTACTATGAAAAGTGGTTTACTTGCAAGGTCACAAAGCTATTACTCTAATATTCATCATCGAGCATTATTGGTAGCGTCACAAGATCATACAATACGCACTAATATAACTATGAGTATATGAATATGATCTATATCAGATAGAAACGTGAAAATCTCACCTAGGCACCAAAGACATATAGGTCAAGATGACTAGTGCAGTGAGGTTCCCTAAGTTTAGTATAGCAAGATTATGCTCGCATCGAGACACAAGAAAGTCAAGATGACTATAAGCATGTGCTTGCAAAAATAGTCAAGGATAATACCTTGTAGACCCTAATGTCAAGTGGAACAAGCATAAATGCTAATGACAGTTAGAATCAACAAAATATACCCACAAGCAGAAAGCAAATAAAACATGTCCTCATGCCCCAGTCTTCTAGCTCGGCATCATTGAAAACTATTAGGGAGAGAAAACTTAGCAAAGAAATCATCATAGACAGCACACAAAGAAATAAAATCAAACAAATTTCAGCAAGTCAAGTGTTTAAGTGTGTGTGTGTAGGTCATAGAGTCAAACTTTGAGTATCGCATCTGCCAGTGGGAGATATTGCATCATTCGAGACTGCAGGTAGGATATTTGATAAGTGTTGAGAAACACTTAACGCTAGGGAAGTGTTGAAAAACACAATTGGGGTGGTGTTGAAAAACACCGTTTGCAAGGTGCCAAAGAAACCACGACGCACAAAGAGACCCAAGATAAGCTAGAACAATGTATGCCCCCTAGACTAAGACAAGAGTCGATTCCAGGCTAGGAGAGGCAAAGCGGAAAGTGGAGCGGAGGAGCGCCATGCAAGACTAATAAACATAGGTGCAAGGGTCTCAAGCAGTGCCTGTTTCCAGGTTTTCACCACTTGATAGATTTTTGATTTTTGATTTTTTTGGATTTTTTTAGGACTTTTTTCAATTTTTTTGTATTTTTGCTACCAAGGCACCTGTTTCCAGGTTTTCACCGAGGTACTTTTTCAATTTTTTTAATTTTTCAATTTTTTTTTTGGTGAGACATCAAAGTGCCTATTGCTAGGTTTTCACTAGGATGCTCATTTTTTCAGGGCATTTTATGTTTTTTAAGATTTTTTTAGCATCATATATGAATTTTTTTGAAATTTTTTCAAGATAAAAAAAAAAATGTACAAAGAGCTCTAGAACTTCAGACATAGTACTTCTTCAGATGTAGATAATTGGTAGGCCCAGTAAACTCTTCCCCCTCTGGCGTAGATAGCTAATAGGCCTCGGACCCAAATGCTGCTGTGATAATACAAGGTCCTAACCAATAGGAACTAGCCCTAAGCAATTTCCAAGCTAGCGCGAGATCGTTAAAGTGTGATCTACATATACCGTCGTGGACTTTAGCTAGCACTTTGTCTAACTCCTGTATTTCTAGACACTTAAGGAGAGTTCCGTCTAGACCCTTCCTATACAAGTCACCAGAGACGAGGGTAAAGTGTGAGGCGTGATGGATGAGATAGCGCTTCATATTGTGTGTTAGATTTTCAAGAATAACATGATCTTGGAGATAGGAAAATATGATGGCAGTGTAAGGACTATGAGCAAGATAGTGTAATTCTTCCACTAGGAACTTAAAGCGTGATTTATGCTTTTTCAATTTTCAATTGTAAAATGAATGTAAAAGTAACCATGACATTAGCAACTTTATTTTCAGATAAGTTCACCATGTGCTTGTAAAGAATCAACTTGTCATCTTTGATTTGATAATCATCATTTTTGAGCAGGTCTTTATTTTTACTTTTAGGTTCGGATACCACCACAATGTGGTTTTCGCCATCCGACCATTGCTCTTTTCTTTTGATTTGATAATTGAGATACTTGATTTTTGATTCAGTCCTTTTTGTTGCTGGTTCGCTGGTGGAAGAAGTAATAGGTTCAATGGCATGTTGATCCTGGGTGGACCAAGCTATGAGATCTGATTTTGCGAGATGAAATGAAGTGATTGGTTCAATAGCATTTATGCGAGGGATGTCATCTCTGGTGACAAGAGAGGTCGAACCTATAGGGTAAGCTCCAAAAGTGTTAAGATCTAGACTTGTCATAGAAGGACCAACGTGGTCCACTAAAGCAATATGTGGATTAGACTCATCAAACCCTACGTGAGACTCATCAACTACATCGGGTTGGTCACCATAAGTATGAACCACATCCACTTCCATATCCACTGTGGAAGATCCGTCGGAGAGAGTATCCCATTCATATTCATTTGAATCTGTTGTTACGCTTCTATTGGGATGCTTGTACCAAGAAGGTTTAGGACCTTTAGAAGTAGAGGCTTCAGTGTCATTATTTGTGAGATCTCCTCTTTTCATTAACCGCAAAATATTCCTACGTTGCCGGCTTCTAGGTGTAGCAGCTTGAGCTGTGTCCCCAGCAGGTATGTGTTCTTCTCCCCAAAGGAGTGAAGTAGAAGGAAGATTGTCTCCCATTTGAGCCATAGTGTGAAGTGGTGACTCATCTGTATCTGTGTCTGAATCACTAATCATGGGAGCATTTCTAGAACATGTAGGGAGGTCATCATCGACACCATATCCTAGACCTGTTGTAATCTTAGAGGGTCGGCCATTAGTATGACTCAAAGGCTCGACTAGGGCGTGTCCATTATCATTTATAGGTCCTTGACCTTGATAGCCCATTTTCTGCAAAAATTTATAGCCTTTACCATAGCGCTTAGGATAAATAGGAGTAGCAATAGTGGTACTGTTTGCTTCGTCTCTATAGATCCATTCTCTAACAGCTTGTTCTTCTCTTTCTGCCTCTAAGGGTACATATGCTTGAACAAAATTACCAAAAACTGTCATAGCAGAAGCAGAAGGCTTCATCTTATCAAAAGGTGTCCCATATGATCTAGGAGAAGTAGGCATAGTAGCAAGGGAATCCAACGTGTATTCACCCATACCAAGGCTCATCATCTTAAAAGTTTTCTCAGCGGCAACCAGGGATGCAGTAGGATCATTAGAGGGTTTTTTATGAGGAACAAACATTTCAGCAGCAGCAAGAGCATTAATAGCAATAGAATGATCCCCTGGAATAACAATTTTAGCTCCGTTATGTGGGAATTTGACACACTGATGGTATGTAGAAGGCACCACTTGCATGTCATGGATCCAAGGACGACCCAAAAGGATTTTATAAGCAAGTGGAATGTCCAATACTTGGAACATAATATCTTTCGTGATAGGGCCCACTCAGATAGGTAGCGTGACAAGACCTTTGGAAGATCTTTCAACTTCATCATATTCTTTTATAGTAATTTTCCGTTTAGAATCTATAACAAATTTTGACAAACCCAGTTGTTGTATGACATTGAAAGAAACAATATTTAACCCAACACCATTGTCTATCAGGACTCGACGGACTCGGGTGTGGTAGACCATAACTTCAATGTGTAAGGCAAGGTTGTGAGGGTGGCAAAGAGATGTTTCATTTTCTTTAGAGAAGGAGAGATAGTGAGGTGATGAGATGTGGCTAACCATAGCCTAGAACCTATCTGGGTCAATGTCATTAGGGACATTAGCTGTACGTAGAGCCTTTTCAAGGATCTCCTTGTGCAAAGGGGATAGCTCAAGCAACTCAAAAATAGATATTTGTGCTGGTGTCCGTTGCAACTGATGGACAAGATCATAGCTAGACAAAGCTGGAGGAGCTGCTGGTTTGGAAGATGAGGCTGGCTTGGGATCAGTCGCAGTTTTAAAGACCATTTTAGCTTGCTCCCTAGTAATAGCATTCAGTGCCTCACTTAGGGAAGATGAACTACCACGTGTTTGCAAGATCAACTTTGGCATACCATGATTGGCTTTATTATCATCTTGAGGTCTCATCATAAGAACACTCTCAACGAGCTCTACCATGTTGATCACAGGCGAATTAGAAGTATATGTGTAGTTGATCTTAGCATCATGATTCTTCTTATTTGGTTGAGAGGACTCCCCCTTGTCATACTTAGGTAGAGGATCTTTGAAAGCCTGGTGATCAGAATTTTTAACTAAGCCATCTGTGAGAATTGTGCCTTCATTAATGAGATCTTGTATAATATCTTTAAGCATGAAACAATTGTCAGTCTTGTGTCCCTTGTTTTTGTGATAGTGGCAGTAATAATCCTCTCTCCACCAATCTAGCTTAACCGGTGGATCATAGGGACGAGTGTTCTCAGGAAGCGTAAGATAATTATTGGCAAACAAAGTCTTAAGAATCACATCATATGGTTCAACCAATGGGGTATAGACCCGTCGTCGGAATTTCTTCTTTGGCTTATTAGCATATTGAGGCTTAGGAGCATCTCGTGTGTTGGTAGCTTCTTGTTGTTTTGCTGCATAGATGGCATTAGAAAGGTTGAAAGTAGTCTCTTTAGCTTTAGGGACATCTACAACCCCATCATTGACAACATACTTGTTTCTATTCCAAGGTTTGTTCTTATCCTTGCCATTGTTTCTAATATCCTTATTGATAACAATATCACCTTTTCTGATAGCCACATCCTCAATCCTATATGCGCTTTCAACCATGTCATTGAAAGAGGAGAACAGTTGTTTCCTAAGATCACAATACAATTCTGGCACAAGAGTGTTGACGAAAATATCAATCTTTTATCTTTCGGGTAACTAACAAGAATATTGAGAATACATTGACCTCCAACATTGCAAGTAAGTGGCAAATGGCTCACCTTGATTTTGCCTTAGAGCACTTAGATCTATCATAGTGATAGGTTGTTGAATGTTGTATGAATAGTGTTGTGTGAAGCGCATAGCTAACTCATCAAAAGTCTTCAAAGGAGGTGTCAACTTTGCAAACCATTCTAAAGCTTGTCCTCTTAAGCTTCGAGGGAATAATCATAGCAAAAATGTGTCTTCATGAAGTCCATGCTAAGAGCGTAAAAGTGATGCACATGGTCATGGGGATCACTGTTTCCATCATATTTGTCATACTTAGGAACCTCAATATCCCTAGGAAATGGGACCACGTATAGACTCCTATCAAATGGAAGAGCACAAATAGATTCTACAAAGGAGACCTTTGGAGGCTCTCTTTCTATTGCCATTTGGGTAAGGCGTTGATTTGTCCAACATAGTTCTTCCTTAAGGACTTCCAATTCAATTGGTACTCTTTGTTGGACAATTTGTCTGACATCATAGCCAGGAGGAAGCTTGTATCCTCTAGAAGTCATATATTGGTCTCCATTACGCTCTAAGAGTTTGTGCATCATTCTTTGGGAGACCTCGTCTTGTTCAAATCTCATAAGCTCCTCACTAGAAACCTCATCAATAGCTTCTTCCTCATGGTGAGAGGGAGGGGGTCTAGGAGGTGAAGAAGGTACATCAAAAGTCCATCTTGGAGGGGACCTTGGTGGTGTGTTGTTGCCATAATTTCCATTGGTACCAAAAAGTGGTCTATGCTCATAACTACTAGTCTCGGGTTGCTTGTGAGACGTTCCTCTAAAAGCCATGCGCTTAGCAGCATCCATTATGGTTTGGTTGTGTTCTTTGTCTAAGCGCACTTGGTTGTCCTTATGCGCAAAGTGATCTTGCAAACGGCGTAATTTTTCTTGTTCAGTGAGAGTGAGTGAGACATTGTCTGTGTTTTTGGAAGACTTAAATGCGGAAAAGAGGAAACCTCCTTTGTACCACGGGGTAGCCTTAGAATCCTTAGAACTAGAACTAGCGTTGCTAATAGGAACTCGTGAGCGTCTAGTGGGAGAAGGTAACTACGTATAATTGAACGAAGGGTGACTCCCTTGTTCAAATTGAGATCGAGTTGTAACCAGCATGAAAAAGAAAGTTGTTCAACCAATAAAATGAGACAAAGTTTCTTAGATGTTGAGATAAGAAAAAGCCAATGATGATCACTTGTCGAGATAGAACAATAGAGATGGCTGGTCAAAGTGCTCAAGAACTTACAACAGTCAATTGACACAAGCTTAGATGTGAGCAAGAAGCTCGATTAGCAAGTAGCTAGATAGGTAACCGTGTTTTGACAAGTGATCAAAAGTGACATTCGATAGGCTCAAATCCAATAGTTTTAGCTCATTTGTTTTAGTCTAGAACAATCCTAAGCATCTAGGTAACAAACCAGCTTCAGATAAGAATAGAAAAAGACACTCTACAATAGGTTAAAATGCAAGTGTAACAGCTCCGAATTGCAACAGTAGCAGGACAACAGAATAAATCAAGATTCTTGGTTGAAGGTATGCGATGATGTTTCAGTATCGTACGACTCTTGACCAGTGAATGTGAAAAACTCAATTTTGAAAGCAATTTGGTGAATGTTGTAGATTGCAAGTATAATTTTTTGGTTTCAAGCACAATAATATCAAGTAGACAAGTTTGCAAATAGTAGGTGATCAAACATGTCATCAAACACTTGCACAAGGGAAAAAGCAACCTTGCCAAGACAAGCAATTGTGATATCAAAACTGAAAATCTATGAGCATTATTGTGACGTTTGATTTTTGAGAACGTTTGCACGGGTACATAACAATGAGAACAATTCAAGCACTTGCTAGCCTAGAAGGACAAAGACTCAATACTTAGCAACTTGGCCCACACTTGATGTTCCATTGCTTCACACAAAGTGCTTGCCCACAATAGATGTTGGCTTTGTCATGGAGGTGTCAATGACACAACCAAAGGAACACAGATGGTGAGTAATCTTGGGGTGATCCGGGATATTCCACTTGGATCAATCCTTGCACCAAGAAGCTAAGCGGCAAAATAGGGTGGCTTCTATCTATGGTTCTTAGTAAGGGCTTCCGTTCATAGCACCCCTCTTGCTCCCCAAAGGGACTCCTTACCTTGTGACAAGTAACGGACCTCACGGCTACAAGAGTACCTTAAGCATTCTTGCTTGATATTTTCTTCATAGTCACAATCCCACAAGTACTCACACCAAGCGAAGACAAGTATTATGTCTACTAAGGTTTTGTATCCTTGATAGCCTTGAGATTATAGTGGGTTAGAATAGCTCGGTATTAGCTTGTCTCCACTTGGGTCGTTCCTCTTGATTGCTCAAGAGCAGGCCCACTAAAGGATCCTAATGCTAAACAAAGAGTGGATTGACTTTTGAGTGTTCAAGATTTTTGGTTCACCACAAGGGTGAAGAGCATACTCCCCCATCTCAAGAATTTCTCCCAAACACACTAAGCAAAGTTCATTTACCCTCTTGCTTTCAAAATCTAAAGATGGGTCAAGATTTCTGTTTCACCACAAGGGTAAAGAGCATACTCTCCTACCACCAAAAGATTCCTACAACAAGATATTATGTTCCTATGAAATGAAACAACTAGTAATTGCCACACTTGAAATGAAATAAAAACAAACACTTTTATTTAGTTTTCTATGCTTGGGGCAACCCTGCAAAAATAATTAGTAGCCCTTGTGCATTTGAAGCTTTGACATGTGTTCTTTTAGCAAAATATTTCAAGCAATGAGAGCACCTACAAGCACAACTTGTTAGCCCCACAATGGTTAGCACATCAAAAATCAGATAATCTACAAGGAAAATAGCTGATCAAATGGAAACATTTGAAAATGAAACCAACATGATTGGATTAGGCTCAGAAAGAGCTTTCCAACAATATATCACACTTAAATTTTTGATACCGTATGTGAAAATTTTTAAAAAATAGGTGCCAGTTTTCTAGAGTGCAGATTCTGAAAATGCTAAAATTTAAACAAAAAATAGAAAACCCAAAACTCAACTCACTGCTGGGTACAGGTGATAGTACAGTCACCAAAAATATCGCATGACACTTCGCTGTATACAGGGGCGACAGTTTATCTCTGTGCAACAGTTCGCTGACCTGTAGGCGATAGTTTATACTAAACAATGCGACACTATCTGTCAAATAGTGCGACACTTTTAACTGGTAAAGTGTCACCCTGCTATACAAGAAACTGTCGCACGACACTGAAAAACTGTCGTACGACACTCTGAGACAAAAAAATAGAAAGTCGAAAATGATGCTAAACTATGACGAATTTTTTTTGAAAATGCATGAAATGAAGGACAAAATAATAATGTTTTGCCCCACGGTGGGCGCAAAAAATGTACACACCCAAATGGTGCACTTCTCTAAATCATTGCTTCCAAGAGAATCCATAGATTGGAAACCTTGAGAAATCAATTTAGAGCTCCCTAGGCATGGAGTGCAAGGGTGTTAAGAATGCTATTAGCTAGAGCTATTAAGCCAATAACCTTGCTAGTAAACCATGCAATGAGAGATTCAAATGAAGACAAGGGCAAGAATGCCAATATCCCCAAGAATCAAATAGAAATGCAAATGCAATGCAACTATGCTAGAAATGAGAATGCAAGCTAAGCTATAAAAATGAAAGATAAAAGTATTACAAATCCTTACTATTTAGACTATGTGAGATCTAAGCTAGAGCCTGAAAGAAAACTAATCTAAGAAAGCATAAACATGAAGCTAAGCTAAGAATCTAAGAATGAAAGCTAAATGTAGAAAGATCTCCAAAAGGCTCCAAAGTCTTCAAAAGCTCCAAAGTGACCTAGAAAACCTGTAGCATAACATTAGCATAAAAAGTTGGGGATCTATAATGAAGAAGAGAGCTCTCCTTTTATAAGAAATGAGAAGGAATAGACCATGGAGATTAAGAGGCAAAATATTTAATCAAGGGTGGAGCTTGAAAGAGGAGCAATCCATGTGCACAAGTATCTTCCAATGAGAAAATAAGAGTTGAATTTTGTGTCCATATGAGACAAAAAATATTTTTTCCCTTTTTATAAATAGGAATAATGCTTTATTTGTGCAACTTAGGATAAGAGGAAAAGTGGGGGGCTTTTTATTTAATTAAAAGAGGAGGAAACTCCTTTTAATTAAATAAAGACTTAGGATAAGATGGTTAGCCCATAGAAAATAATCAAATAAATGATAGTACTAGGATTTGATCAAGAATAAACAATTGATGATTTTAGCAAATAATGCTAGCAAGGGGCTAATAGTCTAGATGACCATTTTTGGATGATTACAATTCCTCAAATAGAAAAGCTTATAAACATTTTAATAAGGCTACTAACAAAATTGTGGAAAGTGAAAATGCGAGGATTGATGAATTTGCAAAAAGAAATGACGAAGATAAAAAAAAGGAACTAGAATATTATCAAATATTTGTATATGTACATGATGGAATTTTGGGCATTGCACCCGAGCTTCAAGAAGAAGAAATTGAGGAGCAAGTTGAGCCTCCACTGGGAGATGATAATACTGAAGAACAGTCTACTGAGACCATTTTAGCAAAATCTATGAGAAGACACCACTCACTGAGAAAATTATTGGAGACAAGAATGAAGGAGTCATGACAAGGAGTAAGCTGAAGGATAGTACATGTTTGATTTTTGAGTTTGAGCCAAGATTAGTTAAGAATGCACTTGGAAATGAATATTGGGTTAATGCAATGAAAGAAGAGATTGATTAGATTGAAAAGAACAATACTTGGTCACTGGTACCAAGACCCAAGGAAAAGAATGCAATTGGAACAAAGTGGATTTTAAGAAATAAACTCAATGAGAATGGAGTTGTGATAAGAAATAAAGAAAGATTACTTTGCAAAGGGCATGCACAAGAAGAAGGTATTGAGTATGGTGAGACATTTTCCCCTATTGCTTAGATTAGAAGGTGTAAGAATTTTACTTGCATATGTTGCCTATAAAGGATTCAAAGTTTATCAAATGAATGTTAAGTCTGCATTTTTGAATGAAATTCTTGAAGAAGTTGACATTGAACAACCTGAAGGATTTGTTGATAATTCTAACAAAGATATGGTATGCAAACTACACAAGGCACTATATGGTTTGAAGCAAGCACCCCAAGCATGGTATGAATGACTACAGTCATATTTAATCAATATTGGATTTCAAAAGACAAGTGAAAACAACAATTTGTATCTGAAATGTGATAGTAATGATAAGATTTTGATTGCTGAAATTTTTGTTGATGATATTATATTTAGAGGAAATGAATCAATGTCTAAATAATTTGCTGAATAAATGAGAAAGGAATTTGAGATGTCCATGATAGAAGAGATAAAATTCTTTATTGGACTACAAATTCAACAAGTTAAAGATGAGATCTACATAACACAGTCAAAGTATATCAAGGAGATCCTAAAAACATTCAGTATGGAAGAGTCAAAACCAGTTGGAAGACCGATGGCTACTGGTTGTAACTTGTCAAAGGAAGATGAGATAAATGAAGTTAATGAAACGCTCTATCAATCAATGATTGGTAAGATACAATATATTGTACACAGTAGGCCTGATATTGCTTATACTATTGGTATTGTTGCAATATTTTTTGCCAATTTAAAGGAAACACACATGTTTGCAGTAAAAATAATATTTAGATATCTGAAAGGGACTAAAGATTTTGGTTTGCTATACAAGAAATGAGGATATTTTGATCTCAAGGTGTATGTTGATGCTGATTCAGTTGGAAATATTGATGATAGAAAAAGAACAAGTGGCAGAGCTTTATTTTTAGGAGAAAGATTAGTGACATGGTTAAGCAAGAAACAAATTTGTATTTCACAGTCTACTGCCGAAGCTAAGTATTTTGTTGTAGCTATGAATTGTTTAAACATTGTGTGGATCAAAAAATTACTTGAAGTTATTCACGAAGAGATTACTGATCCAGTTACTATTTACTATGATAATACTAGTGCTATAAACATATCAAAGAATCTGGTGATGCATTCAAAGACAAAAACATTTCTATCAAGTATCATTACTTGAGAGAGCAAGTTCAAGATAAGCATGTGATATTGGAGTATGTGAATTCAAAGGAGAAGATATATGATATATTTACCAAACCACTACCAAAGGATGCATTTGAGTATCTCCAAGGTAAATTAGGGGTTCTTCCCCTATCCAATATTCACTAAGGCAAGATGCATGTTGCATCAATTCAGAGTTTCATTAGAATATCTATTTTTGTCAGTTGATGCTAGTGTTTACTCTTTGGGTGAAGCTTGAACTTGTGAAAGATGTTTATGTCTACAATGAGAAATTAGTACATTTGAGGTATGATTCACTGCCTGAGAAAAGTTTTTAGGGGTATGTGTCTTTGACATTGTTTTCAAAGAGGGAGAAGATTACTAAATATTGCTAAGAGGGAAAAGATCTATTGAAGGATAAGATTGTTATTGATGAATACAAATGATAGATGGAGAATATGTACATTAGAAGAGATAAAGCTCAGAGGGCATAAAGGAAAAAGACAAGTCAATAAGTGTTGCCATCATCAATTGATAGTGAAGTGTTGCCATCAATGCCAAATGGGGAGATTATTACTATAACTGATGGTGATGATGATGAAGAACAACTAAAATTTGAGGTATAAAAAATTGTAGAATGATTAGATCAGTTATTATCTTGTCATTGATGTCAAGCAATTGATATTTGATTTATATTATGTCTCCATATTATTCGAAGTATGATATAATTTGACTGAGTTAAGAAGAAGAAGTGAAATTTTGTGAAGATGAAGAACTTAATTGGGAAACTGATACGGATAAGACAATGTTAAGATTATGTTGATATAATTTTTTTTACCAAACATTTGATTATATCAACTTGGTAAAGAAGATTAGTTAAGTCGAAAAGCAAAACAGTTTTGTTACTGAGTAGGAAAAAGTCATTTGGTAAAAGGAAAGTAAGTTTTGGTAAAGGAAAAGGAACACAAGAGATCGAGCATAAGGTTTTAGTCACTGAGTGAAGTTAACCAAAATTCTGTTGAAAGAAAAGAGTTATCCACTGAGCAAGGAACATAAACTAAATACAAGGATCAGAATGACATTTAATGTTGAGCTATGATGAGCTGGAAGATTTTGATGATAAGGAAGACTTAGTTGAAGAAATATACGATCAGGAAAATTTAAGGTGATGATCTATAGTATAGATCTAAGGGGAAAAAAGAGAAGGAACAAGTTCCAAGGTGATGATAAATTTTTTTACCGAGATCTAAATGCATTGAATTAGTGTATGAAGTTAATTGGACGACTGAGATTAACTAAAGGAAAACACAATAAAGGAGATTAAGAGGCAAAACAAACTCTATATAAAGGATGAATTTGTATGAACAAAAGGTTGGCAAGTTGAAGGGTTGATAAGTCACTGACTAATTCAGTGAAGAAGGAAAAGGTTGAATTTTAAGTCAGAAAGTAGAATTTGATGAAGTGTTGAAGCTAGTGGAAAGTGAAGGATTGAAGTGAAGACAAAGAGCACATAAAGGATCTAATTATGAAAATGATAGTTTCTGATTTACCGGTCAATTTATATGTTGTTAATTATTAACATTTGTATCATAAAATACCATGATGAGAGAGGGAGCATGAGTGGGAGGTTTTTTGAATTCGGGAGTAGGCGGGAAACCTGCTTTGCAGGTGCTGGGTGCTTCTGCGGGTGCCTGTGATGGTGGCCCTCAGGTGAATGAGGATATAGAAGACACAACAAAGAAGGATGGGGTCCCACACAATAGACAAAAATATCTAGGTAAAGGGGTCGAGGAGGTGGTGGGGAAATATGGCAAAATTCCCTATCCAGACTCAAACATGGGAGCTCAGTCACGTGACAAGGGAGGGAATGCCTTGCACCTTCATTGGTCAAGATTATTTGGGATTAAGCCCATAGGAAATTCATCTTTCCCATTAATAAAATACCTATCTTCTAAGGAAAAGAGTAAATACGCTATTGTGATACCTGACAAACTAATTGACCATAATATTGCTACCATGGCTATCATTTTGGTTGGTAAATTTGTTGGGTCGAGGCCAAATATTGACATAGTCAAGGCTTTTGAAAAAAATAAGTGGGACCTTAAGGGTCAAGTTGTAATAATAGATATGATGAAGGGATTTTTGTCTTTTGAGTTCTCTTGCCAAGAGGACTATGCTAAGATCTTATGTGCTAGAACTTGGGCTATTGAGAAATCCTCTTTGGATCTACAAAAATGTTCACCCAATTTGGATCTTAATGATTCTTTCTTTTTCCAAGCCCCTGTATGGGTAATATTACCAGAGCTTCCTTTGGAATTTGGGTATGAAGATTTTTTTGATGGAATAGCTAAATCCTTTGGAGAACTTCTATCGATAGACGTCCTCGTGATGGTTTCTAGGAGTTGTCTAACCTATGATAGTATTTGCATAGGGGTGGAAGAGGGGAAAGATATGCCAAAAATTATAGAGATTCATTCAAAACTGGGAAAAAGATTGCAGAAACTAGATTATGAAAGTGTGCCCTTTGCTTTTTTCCACTGGAAGAAAGCCAGACATTTTTCCAAACCGTGCCCTAATTTCTTGGCGAAGGATAAAGCCAGGAAGGCCCAAAAGAAAGTAGGTAAGACCAAGGACCAATTACCAACAGCCCCAACAATGGAAAAAAACCACAAGATTCAGGAGGGGACCGAGGCAAACAACAAAAAAGTATGGAAGAAAAAAGACTCCAGTACGGTGATCCCTGAAATGAAAAATATCCAAGAGGGAATGGTAGCGAATAAAAATAAAGGTAATGTGGAGAACTCCTTGCATCAGAATAAAAATATTATGGAGGAGGAGTTTCTTCCCTCAGCTAGGCCTAAAAATGTTCTGGAAGATAATAACCCGCAAGTTGCTTCAGGAAAGGATAGTGTCTTGGAAGAGTTGAGAAATATTAAAGGAGGAGACTTTTGCCTTCCCTGCAAGACATACAACTTCTCCTTTGTTCTGGACTCCCTATAATTTTTTGTAGAGGATGGAGAGTTCATGCCTAAGAAATTCATTCTGATGGGTGTTTCCTCTCAGGAATCAAACCCTAATCACAGAACATAGCTTGTTCCACCTGGGCAGATACTCAAGATGGAAGAATTGCTTGCCTCCCTAGGGCAACTCATAAGAATGGAAGAACTCTTTGTGAATTACAAAGAAGGGGTGGAGGGAGAGTGGACTAATGTTCACAAGAAGAAGAAAATGAATAGTAGGGATCCCTCCCCGGTCTCCCCAGCAGCAACTAGAAGCAATATTAAAGTTGATGTGGGGACCAAATCGAAAAGTCCAGGGAGAAAAAAAAAGAGCCGGGTTCGACAAGAAGAAGCCAACAAGAACATAGCGGATGTAACCCAAAAGAAAAACATCCTAGAAGTATGCACATCCAAAAAGAAATGAAGCTAATCTCTTGGAATATTCATGGGCTTAATGGTTCACATAAGCATGATGTCACTAGAAATATGATAAGGGACCATAGACCAAATATTATGTTAATCCATGAAACTAAGATGAAGAAGGATAAGCTAGAGGGTATTAGATTCTGTAAATCTATGGATATGATTGCTACCAACTCTAATGGAGCCTCTGGAGGTTTGATGACTCTATGGAACTCCTCTCACCTAAAGGCTAAAGTCATCTATGAAGAAGGTAATTTTTTACTTCTGCATTTCACTAACATTAAGGATAATGATAGTTGGTACATCTTGAATATCTATGCCCCTAACTCTAAAAAAGGTAGAAGATCTTATTGGAAAAAAATTAGAGGCATAGTGTCAATTTTTGATCTCTCTAAGGGGATTATCATGGGGAATTTTAATACCCCCCTTAAAGAAGAGGAAAAATAGGGAGGTATCACTCTAGACTTGGAAAGTAGGCAAGATCTCATCGACTTCATAAACGATCAAGCCCTCTTAGATGTGGACCTTCAGGGTGTGAGCTTCACCTGGTCTAATAGGAGAATTGGGAATGAGTGCATCTAAGTTCTACTAGACAGAGCTTTGATTACTGTTGATTGGATGAATTCCTACAATTGCAAATTATCTACTTTGGTGAGGATCGGCTTGGATCACTCACCCTTATTTCTTTCTCTGGACCCTCTTATTAAGAAAAGGAACTTCCCCTTCAGATTCGAGAAGATGTGGACCACTCATCCTAATTTGACTAACAAAATTAAGGAATGGTGGAATATTGATATCAATGGCTCGGTTATGTTCAGGGTGGCTAAAAAACTCAAAAATATTAAGGTTAATATCAAGAAATGGAAAAAGAAAGAGTTTGGTAATATTTTTTCTTCTAAAGAGAAGGCTATCACAGATCTTAATCTTGTCCAAGAAGAAATCCAAAGAGAGGGGTATGCTGAGGATAGGTTACACAAAGAGAAAAATATGCTATCAGAGTACCACAATGTTATAGAGAAGAAGGAAATATTCTGGAAGCAGAGATCAAGATCCATTTGGTTAAGGGAGGGGGACCAAAACACCAGGTTCTTCCACTTGTCTACTATGAAACATAGGGCTGCAAACATAATCAGTAGTATGAAGAGGGGGGATCTTTTAATGCAGGATGACAAGGATATAGCTAATGAAGGATATAGCTAATGAAGCTATCACTTTTTTCTCCTCCCTACTTTCTAAAGACCACGAGATTTCTGAGGTAGAACATGATAACCTCCTGATAAATATACTATAAATCATCACCGAAGATCAAAACAAAGTTTTGTGTGCTATTCCAAAGTTGGAAGAAGTTAAACAAGCCTCGTTGTCTCTTCTTGGAGATAAAGCCTCGGGACCAGACATATTCTTGATGTTCTTTTTCCAAATATTCTGGGAAGTGGTTAAATTTGATGTGGTCAAAGTGGTGTAGGAATTATTTGAATAAAAAAACTTCTTAAAGAGCTTAATGCTACTTTCTTGGTTCTCATCCCCAAAGTCCTGGGGGCGGACACTATGGATCTCTTCAAATGCATAAGCTTATGCAATTATTTCTACAAGATAATCTCTAATGTCATCACCATCAGAATCCTCAAGGTACTCCCTTCTATCATTGCACACCAACAATCTGGATTTGTGTCGAGCAGACAAATTCTAGATTCCATCATGGCGGTGCACGAAGTGATCCACTCCTTAGATGCTGGTAAGAGGGAAGGCTTGCTTCTCAAGCTTGACTTGTATAAGGCCTATGATCGTGTTGACTAGCCCTTCCTATTGAGGTGCTTGGAGATTTTGGTTTCAACTTGAACACTTGTAAGATCATCCATCAACTCATATCTACTCCCTCGTTGGTAGTTTTAGTTAATGGATGTTCGTCTGCTTTTTTCAACTCTTCGAGGGGTTTGAGACAAGGAGCCCCCTATCTCTCATTCTCTTCATTATCCTAGCTGAATGCCTAGGGAGACTGATATTCGCAAAAAGAATGAATGGGGACCTAAAAGGCATCAGACCATCATCTAGAAACACTATTTTCTCTCACCAGCAGTTCGTTGATGACATAATCTTAGGTGTAGAGTCTTCAGTGAGAGAAGCCAGAGTGGTGAATAAATTTCTTAATTCTTATACTAGGGCTACTGGTCAATCCATTAATTGGATTAAGATCTCTATCTTCTTCATCAACACCCCTAAGGAGAGACAAAGGAGAAAAATGGATATCTTGGGCTGCGACATAGAATCTCTTTCCTCAAATTATTTGGGTCTTCCTTTAGGAGTCAAACCCCCTGAAGCCTTCTGGAACAAACTCATTGGTAGATTCAATAGGAAACTGGAAGGATAGAAGGGGATCACTCTCAGTCAAGTGGGCAAGATCTAGCTAGTCAAATCTACTTTGCAAAATCTCCCTACTTATGCTTTAAGTCTCTTTTCAATACTTGCAAAAATTGCGGAGGTGATGGAAAAATTTTAGAGAAGATTTCTTTGGTTGGTAACTGAAGAGCATAAGAGATTCCCTCTGATTGCATGGGAAAAAGTTTGTCTCTCTAAAAGTATTGGAGGACTAGGGATAAGGAGAATTAGGCCTTTCAATAAAGCTCTCCAAGCGGAATAGATATGGTGTATCTTCCATGGTAAGGGGGAATGGTGAGACACAGTTGAAGATAAGTACCTTCCCAATAACTCCATAAATTATTTTTTTGGTTGTGATGATATTCCAAAAGGCTCTTATATTTGGAATGGATTCCTCAATGCTAAAAATATTTCCAACTCTAAAGAAAAATGGAAAATTGGTAATGGGAAAACCATAAACTTCTGGTGTGACAATGGGCTTTAGATGGGACCCCTAAGGGACTATGAGCCTTTCAATATGTGGATGGATGAGTGTATCCAACAATTTGGTACTCGTGTTTTTAATTATAGAATGGGAAATGCTTGGGTGAACCTGTCTTCTCTCTCTCTCTCTCTCTCTCTCTCTCTCTCTCAGGATATGAGACCCCTTATGATTGTTCTTAATGCGGTTTCCCTCTCCCCTTCTTAGGTTGTCATGATTTGGGATGGATCCCCCAATGGAGCTTTCTCAGTGGCTTCTGCGTAATCTCTCCAAATGCATCAGGAAGCCAAGCCTATTTGGGATAAAGCTTGGTTCCTTGGCCTTATTCCCAAAATTAATGTCTTCTTCTGGATTTTCCTTTAGAATCGCATCCTCACTATGGACAATCTTTTGAAGAGAGGTCTCTTGATCCCTAATAGGTGTGTGCTTTATAAATTTCAAGTTGAGTCTGTGGACCACTCGTTCCTTATCTGCCCTTATGTTAGTGTTGTTTGGTAGTATCTCCTCTCTGCTTTTGGGATGCATTGGTGCTTTCCCTCCTCTATCCAGGAAATTTTTTCCCAATGGTCCCTGCCTTTTAAGAACAATGATCTTCACAAATTCTGGACCTGGGATCTCCTTCACCTCTGCTGGGGAGTGTGGAAAGAGCGTAACAATCGTATCTTTAGGGATTGTAGTGCTCCTACCAAACTCATTTTTGAAAAGATCCACCATGCTTTAAAGGAAAATTGTGTTACCTATGGTAGTACTAACCATTTTACAGGAAAGGACAAGAATGGTGACCCAAAGAAGAAGAACAACAAAAGATAGACGTGCACCTGGAGCTATCCCCTGGAAGACTGGTCTAAGGCTAACTTTGATGGCACTTCCAAGGGCAATCCGAGAGAAGGCGAGAAGTAGTGGTGTGATTAGAAATTGCTATGGAATGTGTATTGTTGATGTTATCCTCCCCCTTGGAACCCAATCTAACCACTATGTAGAAGCTAATGAGGCCCTCCAAGTCACTAAATTAGCCCAAGCTATTGGGATTAAAAACCTCTGGCTAGAAGGAGACTCAAGCAATATCATAAATTGTATAAACAATTTACATCCCCCGTCTTGGACTATTGCCAATATGATTGAAGAAACTCACAATCTTTTGAATACCTTTGAGAATGTACAAATATCCCACATGTGTAGAAACTGAGAAGCACAGTTTCACAGAACGCCAAGAACACCTGCATGCAAGAATACCTGTTGCTGAAAGGAAACCACAGGAGACAAAAAAGCAAGAGCTTGAAAAGCTCAGTGGTGTGAGAGAAATTGTATTCCAAGATAAACAAAAACAATAATTACAAGAGTTCAACCTATAAGGTGAACGAAAATCCTAAAAAGGAAAAAAGCTAGGTTGCGCAATATAATTAATATAAAATATTAATTATATGCACCTAAAAGAAAGCTTAAGTGAAAATAGAGTACATAGACAACTTAATAATTAAATCAAAATGATTTAATTAATAAGTGAAGATAAATAGATACTCTAACACCCCCCCTTAAGTGAAGCTCAGGAGGTAAGCTAACCTAGCACAGCTATGAAAGCAGGAAATGGGTCCCGGCAACAAGGCTCGATCAGGTACCCAGACCAAGGAAATCTCTATGAATCAGAGAAAAAGGGAAAACCACATGGGAAAAACCCTTCTCCAAAAAGAGATATAAAAGCAAGCAAAGATTAAAAAAATGACTTCAAGAGACTCTCAAAGCCATAAGTACAATGCATGCTGCCAACCCCCCGTGAGAGAGGGTCGAGGCCCCAAAGCCCCCCCGAAATGAAAGAACCCCTGGATTAATGAACAAACCACTGTGACTCCAATGCAGAGGAGTGAAAGTCAGTGGACACTATAGAGGGAACCTCGAAAGTTGAGGTGTCAATGGAAGGCCGAGCTGATGCTCACAGGAGTAGACACAAGGATCCTGAAAGGGAAGCCCCAATGTAAGTGGTATGACAGGCGTGCTGACAATGTCATCAAAGAGGAGATAAATGTCCTCTGTAGAATCCTCAACAACTGCACCTAGTGGCTCGATGAATGGAGCTGGAGGATCAGGTAGTGCCAAAGAAGAGCCCTGTTGAATAGAAAAGAGCTCAACAGGAGGTGGCAAGGCAGTCACAACAGTAGTCTCAGGAACCACACAGAGGTTCAAGCGACCTGACTGTACCACATGATGCTCTCTCAAAGGAGGAGAGTCATGCTCTAGCAAAGGTGGACCAAAGTGTGAAAAGGAGTAGAGACGGGTGGAATGATCAACTGTCCCTGTAGCAACAATACCTCCTGTCATACTATCCCAGATGAAAATTGAATCTGGAGTGAACTCAACTGTCTTCCCTAACCCACTATGAGTAATCTGATAAATCGAGAGAAGGTTTGCAGATAGAGATGGAACATACAACACATCATTGAATGTGCCATCCTGAATGCATACAGTGCCTTTCCCACAAACTGTCATAACAATGTTATTCCCAATGATAATATGGGGAATAGGAGAATCTTCAAAAGAAGATAAGATCTCCCGAGAAGATGCCATATGGTGAGAAGCACCTGAATCTAGTATCCAAGGGACCTATGAAGGGAATGCAACAGAAGCTCATAATGCATGACCCTTTCCAAGATCCTGTCCAGCTGTAGAATAGATAGAGGAAGACTAATAAGCAAACCCCTGTGAGCCAGAAGAGGATGGAGAGGAGAGATTGCTCTTTTGAAGAAGAGCTTGCAAATCTGCTATCTGTTTCTCATAACCATCAAACTTCTTCTGATAGAAAAGTGACTCATCATGTGTTCCCTTTTGATAATAGGAACATGTAGGGCTCTCAGTCTTCTGTTTCTCCTTCTTAGAAGAAGATGGTGGGCCATTAGAGTGTTGAGAAGAGGAATTAGATATCTGCTTCAGCTTCAGCTTCTAAGAATCCTGAGGTGTCTTGGAAAGAAATGCCTGTGACTGTGAACCTGCAAGTGAATCCATCTGAGTGATCTTGGACTGCTCACGAGTCAACCTGTCACAAAAAGTCTCAAAAGAGGGCATAACATGTCTAGTACCCAAAGCATCCATGGTGGATTAGAAAGTGGAAGAAAAGATCTGATACTATCCTCACAACTTTGAGAGTATCAGATAGATACACTCATCATCTATCTTGATTTTCCCACATCCCTGCAAAACTATATGCAGAGACTTGAACTTCATCAAGAAGTCCTCTATAGTGGGGAAATCAAAAGGAGTCAAAGAGGTCAACTCTGCATCAAGCTGAAGCTTCCTAAATTTGTTCACTGTACCAAATAAGGTTGAAAACTTGCTCCAAATAGCCCTAGGAGTGGTCAAACCTTCCAGGTGAAACAGGAGACTGTCGGAGATGTTCAGTGCAATCAAACCCATGGCTTCATCCATTTTGTTTATGTGCTGAAGAATCTCAAAGGGATGCTGCAGGACAGGTTGGTTCTCATCCAGACATGACCATAAGCCACGTGACATAAGAAGCCTGGTCATGTGTGCTTTCCAGGTATGATAATTATGCGGTGTCAGTTGGGCCACAGAGGGATCCGACATTGAGAGAAGAAGGAGATAGAAGTAGAAGGGTCTTTTTTGAAGTA
This sequence comes from Chamaecyparis obtusa, assembly GCA_027943335.1. Taxonomy (NCBI): domain Eukaryota; kingdom Viridiplantae; phylum Streptophyta; class Pinopsida; order Cupressales; family Cupressaceae; genus Chamaecyparis; species Chamaecyparis obtusa. The sequence continues at coordinate 496,762 of BSBK01000041.1, forward strand.
AATTACATAAAGGAAAAACACCCCCCCACAATGTATAAATCAACCCCCCGTACAACAAGTAAGCAATTAACTGAAAGCACACACAAAAAAGGAGAAAACCTGGACTCCAGATGCAGAGAAGGAGGAAAATAGAAGCCTCAAATTTGACGCTAAAAAGGAGAACTCAAATGGCTGAATCAGCAAACCAAACTACCATCATTGTGTCCGTCTCGGAAAGACCTTTCCGGTGATATGTCATATGTCAATTTTTGAGTCTGTATGAGCCCTGTAGGAGCAAAAATGCCCAAGTACCCTCAAAATGCAAGCTCTCTGGAAAAAATCAATGACTGCAAAAAAGTTGATGGCCGTATGACCGTCACGGGCCCGTCGCTGACGTCATCACTGGAAAAATTTAGAGCCGCTGAAATTTTTTTAAAAAATTGTCAAAAAAAATTCCAACGCCTGAAGAAATTGCCGACAAGTGATGTCAGCAGGTGACGTCACCTGCTGCAGGCGGCCGGGTGGAGGTTTGGTGGCAGGCGGTGGGTGGCGGGGCGGCGCTGCGGCTGAGCGCGGGTGGCCGGTGGGGCGGCGCTACGGCTGAGCATGGGTGGCGCAGTGGCGGCCTGTTGGTGGAGCGCCCTAAAAACTCAAAAAAACAATTTTTAAATTTTTTTTTTGAAAATCATGCCCGTACGGCTCTGATATGGCAAATTTTTCCTCTCAGATGCCCCAGAGGCCAAATAGGTCAAATTTTATATGGAAATAGAGGTTTTTGGGCCTTCTAGACGCAACCGTGAGGTCAGTTTTTGCCCAAAGTGCACCAAAAAAAAGACCCCTACATCCAATAAAAAATAACTAAAAGAGAACCAGAAAAAATTGTGGCTTTCATCTTCAAATGTAGCTCCAAAAAACCTCAGACCAGGAAGAAGCAGGGAAGCTCTAATACCATGTAGAAACTGAGAAGCACAATTTCACAGAACGCCAAGAACACCTGCATGCAAGAATACCTATTGCTGAAAGGAAACCAGAGGAGACAAAAAAGCAAGAGCTTGGAAATCTTAGCGGTGTGAGAGAAATTGTATTCCAAGATTAAAAAAATAATAATTACAAGAGTTCAACCTATAAGGTGAACGAAAACCCTAAAAAGGAAAAAAGCTAGGTTGCGCAATATAATTAATATAAAATATTAATTATATGCACCTAAAAGAAAGCTTAAGTGAAAATAGAGTACATAGACAACTTAATAATTAAATCAACATTCACAAAGTTAAAACCTACCTTTTTTGGCACATCAGTAGAAGGATCTGGAATACCTTGGTGAGAAAGTGTCTGAATAACCATAATTTGTATCACCGGAACGCTTGTTCGAGCCATAATATTTCTATGGGAGGTGAAAGACATAGAAGGGAGCCCTCGGGTGACAGTGAGAAATGGAGGAGACATACTAAGGTCTGGAACGTCTTGCAGAAAGGAGGAATATCAACTTTTATTGAAGGCTCCATGGCGGCAAGCCATTAGTGACCAAAATGATTGTGAAAAACTTGGACGAGGGTAGTGTGGTGATTGATGGGAGGAATTTCATAGTCACCAAGGAAGTTATCTCTATTGTTATTGGTATTCCTATTATGAGCAAGAAATTTACAGGGACTGTAAAATTTTAGATTCCACAGTTAATGACTTTGTGAGGGATGAGGAAGAGAAGAATTCCCTCACCAAAGTTGGTACTTACTATCAACTTGAAGGCGTTAAAATGCTGTGGAAATTTGTCTTGAGGGCTCTCACCTCTTATATCACGCTGGACACCAAGTTCGATAGGATTAGAACCTACCATTTCATCCTCATGAACCACTTCACACATGGTATATATGCAGGTTTCTATCCCTTTCTACTTATATGATTCCATCAATGATAATATAAATAGCTATAGGGATAAGGATATTGCTAATCCTACTCTTCATGAGGGGTTATTACTCCTGATTTATGAGCACTTTAAATTCCAAATCATGAGGAAGGTCATTGAAAAAGAGGACAAAATGGAAGTTTCTAGCTTTGATTATGTCCCCTCAGACATGGAAGACAGTGAGGGTTTGCACTCAGAGGATCAAGAGGTTTGTGACACAAAAAAGCAGTTTCAGGGTTCTTCCCAAAAAATTTACTAGAACTATGATATCTTTGGAGGAGTATAATGACAATGAGGAAGGGATGAACACTGAAGATGAGGGGGACGTCTCCAGTGGAAAATGAAAAAATAAAAGGGAGGCTATTATGGTGCGGAACTCCAGTAAAAAGATGAAGAACACGGGCAAAATCTCTAGCTGGAAGAGTCCTGATGATAGGACTAAGATTCACAAGAGCACCCCCTATTGGATCTTGTGATAAGGTTCAGGAAAACCTTCATGATGAACATGATGGTAATAACTAGGATGATCCCTCTCCCCAATTCTCTCATCCCCATAACTCAGAGAAAATGAAAGGTTAGAACAATGAGGAGTATCACTGCAAGGTTACGACGAAAGGGAGGAAGACGGTGTGGCGTAACTTTAATGTTAAGACTGCTAAGATGGGGATAACCAGGGAAGTCATTAATCCCAAAGCTATCGAGGGTGAGGATAGTAGGATTCAGTTGGAGGAGTTGATTGACTCGACTCTTGTGGTCCTCAGTGATAATACGAGGGAAATGGAGTTTAACCTTCTTAACAATGCCAGGAATAACATGCTGGATAATTATAGATCTATCAAATGGCTATTCCACGAAGTGGAAGATCTCAAGAACAGAGTGAATGGGAAAGAAAACAACAATGGTGTCAATACGACAGAGGATTATAAGAGGCTGGATACCAGGATTAGAAAGATGGAGGAGAAAATACTGAGCTTTGAGGAGACTCTCAAAGGCATCGTGGATTAGAGCTTCAACATCCTGAGAGCCTCTAATGAGCATATCAAGCTACTCATTGAGAAAATGGAAGATAATCCAAGAGGTAAAGGTGTGGTGAACACTAAAGAGGACAAAGAGAAGAAGCCTGAAGATGGACCTAGAATGAGGACTAGAGCCAATTCAAAGAAGAAGAAGGAGCATGATGATTTGATGGATCTCCACAAGATAAAGGAGGGTGTTGCTAATTTGGAGATCCTTGAGTCTAAAGCGGCTAGCCTGCTTAGGAGTATCTCCTGACTATTTTCCCTGGCTCTTTCGGTTGCCCCTGTGTGTTGTTTTCTAGTTTGTTGTTTATATTTTTGTTTTGCTTTGCTTTGTGGCCCTGGTAGTGGCCTGTCCCACTCGTTGTTCCTGTAGTTTTTTTCTGGACTTTGGTTCCTATCTTAAGCTTTGTATTGGGTTTTAGGAACCCTTTAAAACCCATTTTACTTAATAAAAAACATTTGTATCAGAAAAAAAGATCTTAACCAAGTGGACCTAATAGTATTATTTGTAAATCCTTGCAAAAGGTAACATTCTGAAAGAGTGTTTCAAGACCTTTAACAAGGCCACTCCTAACATGGTGAAGATCCTAACAGAACTGAGACAAATCCCTTGACCGGGTCACATTTAGCAATGTGTATTTTAATCTTTAACTAGACTGGCTTTTAAACAAGCATACTTCAGAAATGTATTTTATTTAGTGGGTGACAATTCCCATAGTGGTTTTTTCCAAATTGGGTTTACACATTAAATATTAGTGTTATATGTGTTGAATGTTTATTGTGAATATTATTGTCGATTCATAAAGTTAATTTACTGTTAATGGTTAGTATTGAAGTGTGTCTGACCAAGTTGACATCAAGTTGAATAAGAGAAAAATTTTAATGTACAAAGAATCAAGGATTACAAATTCACCTCGCTCTTCGTAATCCAAAACACATTCCCATGTTAATGCACAACCATAATCTTTACATTGTTTAATCCATACCATCATCCAATCAAGATTGTTTACAATATACAAATGTAGTGCATCCCACTCTTGACCAACTATACAAAAAATAAATGGATGACTTACAATTCATGTATATTGAAGATTAAGAATTAATTAACTACAATAGATATAAAAACCAAATGTAAAATTTATTCAAATTAATGTCCACAAACATCTTATAATTACCTCTCACTTTCCTCAATCTACCTTTCCCCATCAAGTACTCCTCTTTAAATTTATTAATAGAGTTGGGATCTCAAATGCGATCTACATGGATCTTTGCTATAAAATTAGGAATATATTTAGTAATGTACACCATAGTTTGGTATACCGTATATCCCTCCACCATAGAACCCTCAGGATGTACTATTTTTCGAACCAAATCCTTCAAAATTTTTAAGTGTCTCTCAACCATCCACATTGACTTTGTGTGTACATGTCCACACAATTCAATCTCCTCAACTTGGTGTATGAGGTAGTGTTCTTGTACATTGAAAAAAGTTGAAGGTAGACACTTTTGCATTTCACACATTAGATGATAAATTTTTCTCTTCGAATATTTTATATTTTATAGATTTATTTAGATGAAAACCACCTACAAGAGATTCAAGACACAAATATATTAACGAGACTTTACAAAATAATATACTATATATTACATAACAAGTAAAATAAATCACAAATATAATATCTATACAACAAATTTAAAAAATATCACTACTTACCTCATGTATTTTCCAAGATCATATATAAATTACTTGACATTATTGTTGAAGTGGTCTGAGAGAGATAGAGGTAAAACATACTGCAACAATTATAAAATATTTTTTTCATTATTTTCTAACATAATACAATGAGAAGTACATGTAGTACACAAATATATAGTAAATACACAAGAACATGAATTTCCTTAATGAAGGTATGCCAATCATGCATTTTTATCCCTAGCCCAAATTCACTTTTCTTTGATATGAGATTGTTTATGTTTGTAGAAAATTTTGTGGGAAATCAAATTTTTCGAATGACTTATTTTATAGCATTGCTTTGCTGCTCCATTAATAACCAAGGAAGGGAACTTTTATTAATCTGGTCTCCATTTTTATTTGATTGAATAACATTTTTCGTTGCATGATTGGATTCCTAATTTTCACTACAAATTTTGACAATTTTTTCTTTCATGCCTTCCATCTGATATTTTTTATAATTTCTTTGTTATATTCTTTTCAATATGAATAGTATCAAACAAATGCACAATTTGGAGCTACTTGTAGTAAGACAACCTACTAAATTTTTTGGAATAACTTTTTAGTCCCTTTAGAAGGTGGTCATTAATGCTTTGATGACCTTCACGATCATCAATTACATCATCAGTAAATAAAATACAACATAAAAATATAAATTCCAAACATAAACCATTAGATGGAATGACATTACCTTTAAAATTTAATTCTATTATATTGCAACTTCCATAGGCGAGGTGTCATTCTTTGTGGCTTTAATGTAATCTCTTATTTCTCATTGAAAACATATTTTTTAGTATTTCGATACTTATGATTTATGTGGAGGAAGTTCCTATACTCATCAAACACCTTCTTTCCTAAATTTTTTGAATGACGAGATTTCATCTTTGGACCACAAACTGGACATGCAAATTTTCCCTTTATTTGAAGACCTACAAGATCATGTATAATTGGACTAAATTTGTTAATTTTTATAATTATAATTATCATGCGCAACTTAAACACTATAACATACCATAAAAATGTGTTAGCCCTGGGGCATCATGAATTATCCATATAAGCATTGCATTGAATTAAATTTTTTTTTGTCTTATTGGTCTAGAGACGTCATACATACTGACACTATTCCATAACTCCAACAACTCATTGATAAGAGGCTCAATATATACATTCATATCTTTAACTTGGTACTTACCTAGTTGAATGAACAAAAATATTACACAATTATTATGACCATTTTACTGCAATATTTATAATTTAATGCAGATGACTATTAAATAAAAAAATACCTGGAACAATCATTGCCAACATTATATGCTCCCTCTTTATTGACATCCATGGAGGAATATTATTGTTAATACAAAAAATAGGCCACATTGAGTAAATAGATCTCAACTCTCTAAATGGATTGACACCATTCACTGCCAATGAAAGCATGAGATTATGAGGTTCTTCTTTAAAGTGTGGCCACTTTTCCTCTATGTCCATTAATACAGAATCATCCATATATATTTGAATAATGTCATATCGACTTTTATTTCGTGCATGGTAATCCATAAATTGTGTCAAGCTAGTGCACCTGAATAATCATTGCAAACGTTAAATAATGGGAATATAATGAACAACCTTGCAAGGCACCTTTTTTGTTAGTTGATATGTTAGATATCTACTGATATGACAATCAGGGCATTCTGTTGTAAATTCATATTTTTTATGATATATAATATGATCATTGGGACATGCATACATTGCTTGATAATTTCAAAATGACAGATAATCTTCGGTATGAGCGAGGTAGAATATCTAATGGTGGTAACAAAAACTCACCTATCAATCGACAAAAAAAATATAATTTATTAATATAAAGAATATTAATGGTACATGTTTCACCCTTTATTAACTATAATGAAATTACAACAAAAATAGATGAAAAAATATGAAATACCTTAACATACATGAGATTGTTATGTTGGATAAACCATTCATAACTTTCAAGTTCACCAACAAAAATACAGTGGAGAGAAGATTTGTTTGAGAGCCTTTATAAAGGGGCTTGTATGCCTTCTCAAGTAGAGGTAAATCATGAACAACATCAACATCATCTTGATCATCATGATCAGTTGTGCCAATACTAAATGTGTCATGGATCAATGTATTTGTACCATCAACTTCAATTTCTTTTTCTGGTTCATGATCATCTTTTTCCATAGGATCATAATCTTCAGCTTCGACATTCACACCTCCATCTTCCTCCACTTGAAATACCACATTCTCTGGGTTGTGGTGGTCCATATCATGTGTCCTAGGGTGCTCCACCTATATAAAAAAATAATCAACATAAATAAAGCATGATCATAATCTCATCATCAAGTGATTTCTTATGTATATAAATTATTAAAATGATATAATGAACAACTTACCAATGGATGATAATCATGCCCCCCTTCAATGTGACCATGCTGCCTACAATGTTTCTTAGCTGTTCTAATTAGAAGTCTTCTAGTATCCTTTTCTTTCCAAGATAGACCACAATTTAGCAATTGCCTCCTTATTTTGTTCTTCTCTGATATTATCTGACATGGTTTTTCTTCATAGGCAAAAAAATTGGGCTATGGAAACTTCGGTCTATAACCTTCACAAACTAACAAAAATGATATCATAAGTACGAAAGTCTTCTTAGAACTAGTTATATAGAACTTGAAATGTTAGTTATGAAATGATGTTTTAGTATAATATACCAAATTAAAATACTTAAACATAGAAAAATTTCAAAATGAGCCAAAACCATTGAACATTCAACATAGAAACATAGTACTCGGGTACTCCAAGTACCCGGTGTGGGAATGTTCTGGGGACGGGTACTTTGAGGTTTTGTGGAGATTAACATAACATCGATTTTAGGTTAATAAGTAAACTTAAAGCATAGGTTAGATTTTATCCTAGGCTTGGATTCACACCTATTCCTTGGGCAAATGTGTCATTCTCCTAGTATCTTGTAACAATGCCCACCAAGAGGGACACATGAACATAAAATCTTTAAAGGTCCCTATCTATTTTGATGCTTTTATAAGATTATCAACTTAAATTTGATTTTTTTTATAATCCCCAATTCACAAAGCTAACAACTCCTTCTTGGTTAGCCATCAACATTTAATCAAACACAACACCATATCTCTAATTTGTGGTAAAGATGACCTTTGTACCCTTGTGGCACTTGGCTCACTTAAGTAACCTTAGAGCCTTGAATTTATCATGACATTTTCATAATGAAGATCATCCTCTAGGGTCATACCAAACTCTTAAGGGGTTAATTTTTTCTCTCTCTCATGAGTATCAAGCACTGCAACAACACATTTTTAGGAAAAACAAACCCAATAAATTAGATTTGCAGTGATTAAAATGGCCATATCTTGATTAATATTCCATAAAAATCAATTAAATGGAATTTTTGAAAAGATAATTCATAGGCCTAAATGTTCCAATAGGTTTCCAATTGTAAAAAATCCGTACACAATCAGACCAAGCTCTGCAACAATAAATTTTATAGAAAAAAGTGCAAGAACAATTATATTTTTATTGCAAACTTTCACCAATATCATCTCCAACCCCATGCCTCAACCCAAAGAGGAATTTTATAAATTTATTGAGCCTTTCCAATGGTTCTAACTATAATTTGAATTTAGTTAGCTGTTGGAACCATAATTTGTCAATGTTGCTTGACAACTTATAAAAGTTATCAACCAACTTTTACATCTTTTTGACAACATTTTCCAAATCACTTTGAACCTACAAAACAAACTTCCAACATGCTATAAATGATTTGAAGACAAAAATTACATCATTTTCACCCATCATGGGCACATTTTATATAGTTTGACCAAGGTTGACCTATTAGGACCTTATAGGTCAATATGACACAATTGGCATCAAATGCCTTACAAAGTGAGTTGAAATGATTGGAAATGACTACAAAATGACTCTAAATAGTCCTTAGGTACCTTATTACATATTGACACAACAAAAAACAAGAAATCAAGACAAAATACTTTATAAGGCATCAATGTAACCAAGGTGCTCCTGCACCAAAACATCTCCATCATCTTATGTAAGGGAGAATACTCATTACTTTTAGGAAGCTTTCCATTCACTATCATAGTGGATCCATGAACATAAAATATTGATATGTAATTAATGGAAAATAATATAAGTGTAACATAGAAATCAAAGAAGATGAAAGAGTAGAGGAATCATGTCATTTGGATGAACATAGTTGAGACTAAAGAGGGCTAGCTATGGCATTTTTTTTTGGTTCTCATGGGAAGGTAAAGATTACTTGAAAATGTAGTCATAATAGAAATTATCAAAATAGTCAATGTTGCCTTTTTTACCTCTTCATGGGAAAATTTGTTTAAAGTGAATCCTAGACTTTTCTAGGTTTGTTTCAGGTGTTTAAAAGTGGTAAAAAAAGGTCACTTAAAAATTATTTAATCTATGATAGTCAAGTAATTAGTATTCTCCCATATTAAAAGGTTAAGTTTATTTCACTATATTGGTTGGTGAGATTCAAAGTCTTAAAGAGAAAAATAAGTTTTGTACTTTGTGTGAAATTCAAAAAGCGTGAAAGTCAAGTTCATTTTAACAATTGGAGGGAAGTATTTTATTAATAGAACCCCACAAGAGAAAACCGAGTTTCAACTTCCTCCTTGGTTTGGGTTAAGGTTTTTATGCCCTATCAATGCCCGTAAGAAAGAAAATAAATAAATCACTACAAATAACAAGTTTTCAAAAGAATAGAATTTTTTTAGATGAATGAGTAGCAACAAAGTCAAGAGCCAACAAATTTCATTAAGGAAACAACACTCTATATTTCCATGAATAGCAATTCATAAAGAAATAACATCTTCTCAAAGAACAATGGTTTTCTAAAGAAGAATGCCAAAACCTCATGCATAAAGAAACACAAATTTATCAAAGTAGCAATTTTATTAAGAGGACGACGTGAACAACAATTCATTTGAGTTAAAAATAAGTAATATCTTAAGGAACACTTAGGTTTCATGGAGATGGCTATGAATCAAATGAAGACAAGGACAATCTATTGAAGGGAGCTTAATGCATGAATTGAATTCAAGGTAGGGTTACTTGTTTGAACCAACATCATATCCTATAAGAGATTTGATTTCATTGTCTTTTATAAAATAATCTGGAATAGATAATGAGTATACCTCTTTGTGTCTCTCTATTTTTTATTTTTAGTATGATTACATGAGTATACCATTTTATTAAAATTTGGATGAGATGAGTGATTTATTATGCACTATGAAGTTTTTAAGAAACACACATTCACTTTCATGAAAGAAAAATAGTAGAGATAGGTTAGAGATGCATGAAATAATGATTAGAGATGTAGTGTTACGAGAGTGTCTAGAAAAATACAAGGTTTTAGAACATCAATGGATAAGTATCTAAGAAACCATGATAGGATAGAGCATCGATGGATAAATATCTAAGAAAATATTTTGAAGTATTTCCTATTGAACTCACCTAGCATGTGTGTCTTTGCATCGACTGTGCTGCCGACCAATTTTTTGAATGTGCCTGCATATTATAATGAACCCACGTACATTACTTTAAAAAAAAAACATTGCTTCTATCGTCAGAATTCTGATGAACATGTCTTTTGTTAGAAACTTGATGAACATGGGCAATATTTTAAAAAAATCAAAATTGCCTTGTAAAATACAACAAAGAAAAAGAAATCCCATAGCTCGTCAGAAATGTTTGTCGAAAAATGCACCCAAATGAGTTAGTGCCATTGTTTAAGTTGGCCACACAACAACTTAATCAAGCATCACTAAAACTACACAATCTTAAAAAAATGATTAGTAATATTAGATAGGCCTATAGTATTCACAACACAAGAAGACAATAATTTGAAATTAGTAACAATAACTGGAAACCTAAGGATAGAGTGGAAATTTTCCACAAAAAAATGGTAATGACTTTACACAACATAAATAAACTTATTAGAAAGAATAGATAAAATATAATTGTATGCAAAAGAGAGTGGAAGCATAGAAATTACTAACAATGTGCATGGATATAATGACGAAGTGAGAGCACATAAGAAATGAAAAGCGGTACATAAAAGCATAAAAAATAAATTTTTTTGTCACCAATAGACAAATTTGAAAAACAATAAAGGACACACTAAAATACGCTTGTATAGTTTGCCAAATCTTGTACTTTAAAAAAGATATTAGAGTGTTTAAAGAAAAAGAGAAAATTGTCTACTACAAATTAATAAAATGTAATCATCCAATTTCCAATGATAACATTTGTCAAACATGCAAAACTTCTTTGAAACAATGCTTACTTCTAAAGTATGAAATGCCACAAAACATTTGAACTAATAAATCATTGCAACATGTGCAAATTTTGACACAATTAGAAGAAAGATTAGTTTCCCTTAGAATTGCACTTGCACAGATTTGGGAATTAGGATACAAAAGATCTCAAATAGGCTTAATAGGTTCCATCATAAATGTTCCTATAAACATGAGTGTCATACAAAATGCAGTACCACAATTGATTTCTAACACATCATAAATTATTGTTTTTCTAAAAAGACATTTGGAATATAAAAATGCATTTCAAAAAGGGATGGTGAGACCAAATATTATCGTGCAATCTTTGACTGAGTTAAGTAGAACGACAGCAGACAAAATGCAAAATTTTCAAATAAATCAAAATTGGAAGTAGATTTACAAACCAACGAAAGACATGAAAGCAACAATAAAGTCAGTTCAAGTGATATTGAGTTAGAAAATGATGTATAAAATGACAATCTATGTTAAACTTTGATACATGGATTTACGGACTCTAGATGTATACACAACATGTAGGACAAATTATTAAAATTGCACCTACTCAAGATTGTTACTTAATAGGAATATTCAAAGATAAATATGCAGAAGAGATGAATTTCCAGACATTATTCTTGGGAGAGCCACATGATGATGACATAGAATTTAGTTACCAAAAAATAACACAATAGGAGCTACTACATTCGCAAAGATAATTTGTACTCCACACAACAAATCTATTCTTCAAGACCATTAAGATACTAATACACCAAGTCTTGTCTACAATGTGGATACAAATAAGGAAGGGTCAATTAAAATGAAGAAAGCTTATAGAAAAGGGTGTCAAACAAAAACTCAACTTAGAAAAAAATTCTCAAATCGGACATTGATTACATTAACTTTAAAAGAATAAAATATCTCCCGACTATACTCAACAGTTAAAGAAAAATGTTATTGCAATGATACTACAACTTGGGCCACCTACATATTTTATCACTTTTACTAGTGCTGAACAAAATTGGGATCTTTTAACAAAGAATCTTCAATACCTACATAATTTACACCAATAAAGACTACGTTATAAGGAACCTTATTGTTAAAATGACAATGAAAAATTCTTACTAGTAAAAAGAGATCTTGTTACTTGTGCACAATGGCATAGACATAGGATAAATGCAATAAAAGAAATTGATGTTTGTAGATAACTCATTCTTTGGAAATGTTGTTGATAATGTTTTTTGCATTTGGATTTCAAAATCGGGGAAATGAACATGACCATTTCATAATTGTGTTAAAAAGTGCACCAATCTACGCCATAGACATCAACCTAGTTTGGCTATGCTACATAGGCATCACCATATGAGATAGTGTAGGAGATCAAAACAAAAACTTGAAGGTACAATTTTACAATCCCTCCATTACCAAAGACAATGATACTTGAACCATTACTAGAAAAGAGTGAAACCATAATTGCAAAAGCTTCTAATATTTTTATTTTATTTTACAAAAACCAAATTATGATGTTTCATTCACTTTTGAGATGTTTATGAATAAAATAGAGATTTTAGAGAGTGAATACATCACATCACTAAAGTCAACAATAGAGAAGCCCACTCTAGTCCTACAAAGATAGTGATCACAAATATGGAACAATAGTTTTGCAAACCAAATTCCTGAACTGTGGAGAACTAATATGAATGCACAATTTGTGCTTAATGCATATGCAAAAACAATGTATTTTAGTTTATACATGACAAAGGTTGACAAGTTAATGACACGTGCATCCAAAAAATACATGATGACCAATAGAGAAACAATATATATGTAATACGAATGATAAGTAAACTTGGGAATGCTTTTCTCAACTTACAACAAATGTCATCACAACAAGATGCTCACTTGGTCTTGTCACTTCCACTTAATTATAGTTTGTAAAAATGTATATTGATAGATACAAGAGAAGGGAACGAATGAATATTTGTACTCAAATTTTTCAAAGAGTTGAACAATGAACTAGATGAGTCAGAAAATGTGATAGCACAATCTCTATTAATATACTATTACATAAGTCATCCTCAAATTGTTTACCACATATGTTTGGAAGAATTTGTTTTAGAGTATAAGAAAAAATGAATTAAAATTGAACCAAGAGAAAAACCAAATATAATACAATTTATCAATTACAATAGACATATTGATTTAGAACTATATGACATATAGAAAGATGTTGAAAACATGGCATGTTGTAAACTAAACACCATAGCCTATAGTGAATTTTAAATAGGTAAGATTCCACAAATAATTGATGGAAACAAGTATTACAAACTAAGATATACGTTGAATAAAGAGAAACAAACAATTGCCAAAGACATTTTAATGAAAAAAATGAAAGACATCACAACTCCAATCCATTTTTTCCTGACATATAGAGCTATAACTAGAAGACCTTTATTGAAAACACCATCTACCAAGCTCTCCTACATATATACAACAACTCCATGGACAATGATCCTGAGAGACCTAAAGGTTTAATCACTGTGCTGGATATATAGAAAAAATAGCATATAATATAGGTAGATTCACATTACATTTGCTATTTCATATACCTTTTAACAAATTAGGATTCCTTCTATTAAATAGTGAGACACTAGACAAGATGCCAAAGCATTATATGATAAGATACAAGTGCTCCTTATTAATGATATCTCATTAGTAGGATCAACATTTTTGAGCTACATTGATAAATGATTGCATGATATTTTGCAAATGCCTACTGTGTATTTCAAAAACCTTGATACGATCTTCTATGGTGACCTCTACCAAGCCCAACATATATTGGATTCCATTGTGTTTGGCTATAAACTAACAATTATTGATTTAATGCTTTATAATTTTTGGAAAGATAACAAAAAGTGTTACTCCTTAGCAAGCACAATGCGACAAAAAGATGAGAACTTTATTCAAATTCTAAACAAAGTATGGAAAGGCCTACATATAATTGAAGATATAAACTACCTCCATCAACAATGTTTATGCATGATACCATTAGAACCAACTCTCCCTTTTATTTTCTATAGGAAAAGTGACATAGATGCACATAATAGTAAAATGCTATTGATAATTCCACGTGAAACCAAAGTATTAAATGTAGTAGATGAACCTGAGGAAAATTTCAATGCCATACAACTATATAACCATACAACCACTCTTAATAGTCAAATACACGTGAAGCCAAATGTACTTGTAGAGATCTATGCAAGTAACTACAATACACAAGATGAAATAGTCAACGGGTCTGACGGAACTTTCAAAACATATGCAAAACACGACATTGATATTGTGTGGATTCAATGATCCTAATATTTGGACAAAAACAAAAAATCAAACATCACCATGGCTATATCGGCTCTATTGAAAATTATTGGGTGCCCATACTCCACATTCATAGGCCTATTTAAAAAAAGTCACAAAGAGGAAAATAACTATTAGATTTTGTTTTACCTATACAACTAACATGTGTGTGAATAATACATCAATCATAGGTACTAACAATGGAAGCCTTGGATTTTGATCTCATTAGCATAAGAAAACATGACATAACATACACGACACTGTCATGTAAAAAAACAATAGAATCGCTATATTTTATTAAATCTCTTACACCCATGAATTTTTTGTCAAGCAAAAAGTAAAAATTGAAATGACATGCCTTGAATTAGAAACACAATGGAAATTTGAAAACCAAATTACATGTCCCCAAATGACATTACACTTGCTTCTATGCACATTAAATACTCATAGTTTACATGCTCACACACACGACATTCTCAATGACCACAACATTATTTCATATGACATTTTATGCTTGTAATTAGTGCATATGCATCCTAATCAAACAAAAATTCTCTTAAAACACTTCAATGCCTAAAAATTCATGGCATACATGGCATAATAACACTAACAAGAAATAACATAATAGTCTTAAGAACAAAAAAAACATGTCAAAACATATTGAGGCCTACCCAACAATGAAGTCAATATTTGCAACATTTACACAAGGACTAATGCTCCCCTATCAAAAATTACAACAACTATTGACACTATGGCTAGCAATATATAACCTGAATTTTTTTTGTATAGTCTTGGTGATTTCAATATTGACACATGTCAACATAAAACATATGAAAAATAGCCATAGAAATTCACATGCAATACCACAACACACCTTTTTTGTTAAACCATTCACAAAAATATAAAGAGGCCCTAAATTGATCACATTTGGTCTAATATAACAACAGGCATATGTTGCATTTATAGATCAGAGGCATACTGAACTGACCACTTTTCTTCTTTTCTAAGAATACATCTTACATAATGAAATAATTCAATTGTATGTTGTCAATAAGATATACAAACAAAAAAACATAAATAGATCAAGTCCTACAAAAATAGTACATGTATAATTTAACAATCATATTTGCAAAACTATTGTTAATTCTCACATACACACCAATGTATTAGCTTTAACATAGAGTACAATTTCATAAGACAAGTTGCATTGCACTCTAATTATTTCACAGGGAAAATATTGAAGCAATCAAGAGACCACATAAGAAAACACAAATGAAGCAAGAAAAAACAACAAAAGGGTATCTATTTTCATTTTTATGTATCCTTAACTAACTCAAATTGCCAATTAATGAGATAATAATGTTCAGCTTTGTTGGAAACTGCAATTGAAGCAATTATTGTATTGTCATTGATGTCAAACCTTAACTGGTAAGACTGTTTCTATCTAAGAAATTACTATATCTATTTGATTGTTGAGAAGGATTAGGGCAAGGTTTATAACAATAGCACCTAAGGAAAGGTTGAGTTATCTTGATACTTCAATGGGTACTTGATTATGTGGCACAATGATAATCTAATGTATTTCTTATCTAAGTAAGAAGTAAGACTAAACAAGTAGGCTTAACTGAGAAAAAGTGAAGAAATCTAGTTTAAGCCGAGGGATGTTAGTGTCGATCAAGCCAGTATATGCTAAGTAAATTCAGTGTTGACCGAACATCAGTTAATTACCGAGGAAGACAATATTAGCTGAAGAAACTATTTCAGTGGTGATCGGGCTACCCAGTAATAACCGAGGAGTTAAACATTGTATCGACCGAGCATTAGTAATTTACATTTGATGAAGAATTCAGATTCCTAGTTGACATAGTTGAATTCTTAGATTATGTAAAATGTGTTGACTTTATTTATTGATTGTATGGAAGCATTTAATGCACTGTAAACCATTTTATTGTGATTCCATAAAGATATTTGAGATGTTTCTAGAAAGATGGATGAAGAACATAAAGTTGGAAGGATTTGATGAATCTGACCTAACCCTAAGATCTACGGAGGATATTAAGTGGAAAAAGTTGGATCGACCTAAACGAAGAGGTATTAAGGAAACCTAAGTGTGAGGTTGAAGAAAGAGGATGCTGGAGTTTTTGTTATTGATTGTATAAGTAGAAAAGATTGAAGGAGTTGTGATTGCTTGAAGGGATTTTTGAGCAGATAAGTGATGGAGATGGAAATGGATCACAATCAGTAAGCCATCATATGTGTACGGAATTGGATTTGTTATTTGCAAAGTGAGTTGTATGTTTTTAGATCAAACACTGTTGTTACTTTCTAACCATTGTATCAGTTTGAAATCCTTTAATCAAGGTTGACCTAACAGTCATTTTTATAAATCCTTTGAACAAGGTTGCATTCTAATGGAATGTATGTAAGTCCTTTAACAAGTTGCACTCTTAATGGGATGGTTGAAATCCTTTAACCGGGTCACATTTGACAGTGTGTTTGTAAACCTTTGATAGGGTTGGCTTTTGACAGAGCTCACTTTAGAAGAGTGAAAATATCAGTAACATGTTACAAAGTGGTTTTTCCCAAATCGGGTTTCCACTATAAATCCTGGTGTTAATGCTTGTGTGAATGTTTTGGTTTGAACATTTCTATGTTTTGCAAGTTAAATACTATTGGATAGTGGGCTGCACTGTTATATGTTTTTGTTATGCATTCAGTAATGACTGAGTAGCTGTTGGTTGTTAGATCTGAGTTGTTGAAGAGTTTGAAATTTTATTTTATACATGTAGACCTGAGAACAACTGATTCACCCCCCCTCTCTATTGTTCTAAATCATATTAACAATTGGTATCAGAGTTGTTGGTGCTTACTGAGAACAAGTTTAAAGGCACTTGAATTAAATGATCATGATGTATAAGAAGGAGGTACTGAAGCTAAATAAGGAGAACTTCCCTACATGGTAGAGTCTGATGAAACTGCATCTAGCTGATATTGGTGACTCAGAAAATTATTACATTGAGCATGACTATGTTACACCTATTGCACCTTAGACTACCGAGGAGATGAGAGCTAAACAAGAACACAATCAAGCAATGTTGGAGATTACATCTACCTTAAGCTATCCAGAATTTGAAGACATCAAAGATTGCACAAATGCAAAGAAAATGTGGGACACTCTTGAAAACATCTATGGTGGTGACATAAATGTACTAAGGGCAAAAGCTGAAAGCCTGAGAGGTAAATTTGATGAAATGAAAATGCAAGAAGGTGAGAATATTGCTCAATATTGTGGTAGAATAAAAGATTTTTAAAATGCTATTAGAGGAGCTAATGGAACTATTGATGATGAGACTGTTATTAGAAAAGTTTTGAGAACTTTACGTCCTATTTATGCTATCAAAATTTTAGCAATTCAAGAATCTAGATGTAACCCTGGCAATGCTCTTACTTTGGAAAGTCTTGTTGGTAAGCTTACTGCTTTTGAGCTTTCTAATTTTGATAACTTCACTGTTGCTAATGTTGAATATGCATTTAAGTCACAAATGGTTCTGAGTAAGTCTAAGAAACAAAAAAAAAGATGCATCAGTGAGAGTGAAAGTGAAAGTGACACTTCTGATGAAGAACTAGAGGATCTTGAAGCTCTTATGGACATAAGATTGAAAAGGGGAAAAGGAAAGTATAAAGGTAAACTCCCTATCATATGTTTCTCATGTAATAAAGTTGGTCATATAGCTACAAGATGTCCTGACAGGGATGACAAGGATGAGGAAAGAGATAGAAAGCACAAAGATAAAATAGAAGATAGAGGTTACCGAAGGTACAAGGACTACAAAGGAAAAGGTAATAAATCTTGCTATATTGCTGAAGAAGAAACTGACACTGATAGTGATGATTTTGAAATTGAAGTAGTCTATGTTGCTATGAAAGATGAGTCTGATGAGGATGAGAAAACTGCAGTAATATCCTATGTGAACAAGCTTTATGCAGGTCTAAAGTGAAAATTCCCAATTCCATATCTATTGAATATTTCAATACAAGGAAGTTTCAAAACACATTTGAAGGAGACATACTAGATGCATATAAGGCCAATCTAGAAAAAGTGAACAAAATGCGTGAACTATTATGTACTGACTTGACAGATTCAATGACAGAGATGGAAATGACACTCAATATCAATGGTAACCTTGTGCAACAATATGAAGACAAAATAATCCTAGGTATGAGAGTATCCATAAAAAGTTTCTACACTGTCATAAGGAAAAACTATGACCATGGTGAATACGATTGCATTCTAATCCTCAAAGAATCAAGTACAGTGGAAACCATCTCCCGCATCTACACAAAATACAATTTCATTCCAAGCACAACAATCAAATAAATCCTTAATAGCACAAGTGACTATCCCATTGGAATAATAGGAGTACTAGTCATTGCAACCAAGAAATTAGGTTCCACATATGTAGTTGAAATAAATAAAAAGTACAATAAAGAAGATAGAGCATGGGTAAAATGTTTTTTTATCATTCAAATCTAATCTACTTTACACATCTTTTTTTATTCGTACATGAATATTTTTTTCCCTCAACAAAAAAAGTAACTATATTGGTTTTTGAAATATTCAACTCTATCTAAATCTTGGCCACCACTACCTTGCTATAGATGAACAAATTCAAAGAAATGAAACCCCTGCACCAATATTCAGAAACATCATAAAAAGACCTAATTAGAGAAATACATTTCGTACAAGCCTCTCCACATACATCTACAAGATAAATGACCAAAGAACACTCAAAAAATTAAATAGGTTATTGCAAAAGACATTTGAGGTTAGCGTAACAAAATTATTGAACTCATAATACTTCACATAATGAATCATATGGTACATTGATACACAAACATGTGTACTGGCTGGATTAAATTTTTAAGGTAGCCAATGCATTCTCCAATTCATTCAATGCATTTTGTCCACACTACCATTACAAATTTGACAACTATGACATTCTATAAGAAGAAATTCCACATTGCATTAGTGATGAAGGGTACTCCCCTTATCAACACAAACACACACAAATAAATAGAGAAATAACAACAAATTGCAATAACCAAAATATTGCAAGAACATGAAACTTGCTTTCTATTATCTCCAATGAAATGGAATTACAATATTCATAAATATAACATGCACAACTACATGGGCATTTTTATTACAATATTATGCAAGCCAGAGCCACCATATACATCCTCAGAACTACTCTAGATAACCCTACGAGCCTTCATTAAATAGGGGGAATTTTAACCGCCCAAGAAGGTTTTAGAAATTCTAACCCTAAACTTTGAGGTTGACCATTCGTAAGATATTATTATTCAAATTTTATTACATTGGTATAGGCCCCAAATAAATTTCAGAACTCAAATAATTTTTTTTAAGGAATTTTGTTTTTCCATCTTAAGTAGCACAACTTTTGGAGACCGTAACTCTTCACCCGTTGCCTTGATTGGATATTTCAAAAATGGTGCAAAGTGCTCTACAAAGATTGAGTGGAAAGGTTCCACTCATGCCAAGGATTTACCCCTTTTTAGAGCCTCTAAATCCTTCAAAACTGAGTTCAAAGTTTTTGTACCCTTCTGCCAAAACCAAAAATTTCAATATCTTCAAAACCAAACTTGATCTTGCAATGAAACTTTACTAGTAGGATGATATAACCAAATTGAACCTCCATGGAAGAAATTAGAACATTCTTAGCTCAAACAAATAACTTACTAAAAATAGTAAATTTACAAAAATAGTAACTCTACACAAAGATAACCCTTATTGACAAATTGGACAGTATTTTTGGGTGATGCAAGATTGCCCTTACACCTAGGATTCTCTTGCATCAAACATCCAAGATATTTTGAGAAGTGACCTTGTCACATCTTAGGTGTTTAAAGGAAAACCAAGGTGATTAACCTCATCTTTTGACAACCATGATGAATCTTTAACATGCCTCCCTTTCCATTTGACCAAATACCCTCATATGTTCTATTTCTTGTGCTTCTACTAGCATGACTATCCAAGATATCTTCAATCTCCTCTATAGCTGAAGTAGTTATTGTAATATTCCACTATTCTTCTGTTACCTAATCCTCAACACTTACTTCACAATACTTTGTTAGATCTGAAATGTTGAACACTGGTGAAATATTGAGTTCACTGGGTAAATCTACTTCATAAGCATTTCCCAAATCATGCTTCTTCAATATTTTGCATGGCCCAAACTTATTCATCTTCAACTTAATATACGTTCCAACTAGAAATATCTCCTTTCTAAAATGAACCATGACTTAATCTCCAATCTAATATTGCTTATGCCTCATTTTCTCCTCTGCCTTAGTCTTGTACTATGTATTCATTTTATTAATATTCTTCCTCACCTCCTCATGTAAATTATTCAAGTGTTCTACAAAGTATTCAGCTTCAGCACTACTTGTATATCCTTTGTCCAAATTCCCTAATTTTGATGCATTCCTGGGACTACTTCCATATACTATATGGAATGGTGTTTTACCAGTACTCCTATTGATAGAACTATTGTATGAAAATTACACCTGTGGTAAAATCAAATCCCATTCCTTTGGTTTATCTCCACCCAAGCATCTCAACAGATTCCCCAAACTCCTATTCACCACTTATTTCTGTCCATCAATTTGTGGATGGTGTGCTGAGCTAGATTTCAAATCTATCTTTAACTTCTTCCATAATGTTCTCCAAAAGTACCCAATGAACTTGGTGATCCAATCTAAAACTATGCTCTTTGGTAGACCATGTAGTCTCACCACTTTTCTAAAAAATAATTCTACCACATGAACAACATCATTGGTCTTCCTGTAAGGAATGAAATATGTCATCTTTGAAAACCTGTCTACCACCATAAAATTGGAATCATTCCCTCTCCAAGTTCTTGGTAAGGCAAGAACAACGTCCACACTTATGTCTTCCCATGGATTCTTTGCTATAGGTAATAGATGATACAATCATATATT
The DNA here is from genome assembly GCA_027943335.1 of Chamaecyparis obtusa. Taxonomy (NCBI): domain Eukaryota; kingdom Viridiplantae; phylum Streptophyta; class Pinopsida; order Cupressales; family Cupressaceae; genus Chamaecyparis; species Chamaecyparis obtusa. Next base: position 518,131 of record BSBK01000041.1, read on the forward strand.
CTTCTTTGTTCCTTTTTCCATCTAACATATTCTACAAATTTATACAAAATTTTTAACATATTGTTGCAACTATAGCCAATAATAATTCTCACTAACCAGAGAAATGGTTTTACCTTGACTAAAATGTCCATCCAACCCTCCACTATGCTTCTCTTCAATGATATTCTCCCTCATGGAACTCCTTGGAATGCAGAACTGACTACCTATGAATAACATACCATACTAGATTATAAAGTCCAACCATCTAGTTCTTTCTAGAGTAATCGGTTATGTACAAGCTCTCCAGGATTCACCAAAATCGAGATCCTCTAGGTAGAAACTATTGAGTTCTTTGAACCCAACAACTGCAGTCTGCATCTCTATCAGAAAAATGTGTCTCCTACTGAGGGCATCTACAACCCTATTAGACTTTCCACTTATGTGCTTCAAAATAAAAGTGTAACTTTGAAAAAATGACCCATTTCAAATGCCTCTAATTCAATTTTCCTTGACTATTCAAATATTGAAAATCTTGATGATCAGTAAATAAAACAAACTCTTTAGGAAAAAGAGAATGTCTTCAGTTTCTCAACGCTTGAACTATAGCATATAACTCCTGATCATAAACAAAATAATTTATTTTGGCATCATTCAACTTCTCACATTTATTTTGACATCATTCAACTTCTCACTAAAATAAGCAATGGTTTTTACCTTCCTGACTCAAAACAACTCCAATGGCATTACCACTAGCATCATAGTCTACTTGAAATACTTTATTAAACTATGGAATTTCCAAAATAGGTTGTTGTGTAACTTTTCTTTTCAATAAATCAAAAATATTTTCTACTCATGTAGTCCACTTGAACTCTTTCCTATCCCCTCTCATTGTTTTAGTTATGGGTCCACATATACTATTGAAATTTATGATAAAATTTATGTAAAAGCTAGCCAAACCATGAAAATATCTTACCTCAGTAGCACTCATTGGGGTAGGCCATTCAATGATAGCCTTCACCTTCTCTGGGTCCATTTTAAGACCGTCTGCCGAAACTACAAATCCTAGATACACTAACTCCTTCACAAAATTGCACTTCTTTAGATTAATCAACAACTTCTCTTCCCTTAACCTCTCAAAGAACCTACAAATATGAATTATATTCTCTTCTAATATCTTACTAAAGATCAAAATATCATCAAAATAAACAATGACTAACTTACCCAAAAATTATTTCAGTACCTTTTTTAGGAGTCACATGAATGTTCTTGGTGCATTGGTTAGCCCAAAAGGCATTACTAACCACTCATACAAGCCCTCCTTTTCTTGAAGCATGTCTTCCATTCATCTCCTTCTCTGATCTAGATTTGGTGATATCTACTCTTCGTATCTATCTTTGTGAAGTACACAAATCCAATCAAACAATTCATAATGTCATCCATCCTTGGAAAGGTAAATCTATACTTGATAGTAATCTTGTTGATAGCTTAAATTTTTTTGCACATCCTCCATTCACCATTTTTCTTTGGTTCTAGTACTTCTGGTACAATACATGGACTCAAATTCTCTCAAATCAACCTCTTTTGTAACAACTCTTGCACTTGCCTATTCAACTCCTCACTCTCTACTGGATTCATTCTATGGGTTGCCTTATTTGGAAAACTGGCTCTTGGAATCATGTTCATTTGATGGCTAATCTTTCTCACTGGTGGAAATCCATTAGGTAAATTATTAGACACAATATCTTGAAACTCATCCAAAAAATTTGTAACTTCTGTAGGTACATCTTCTACTTCCTCTTTACCAACTTTTGGAATTAAATCAAAACACATATGCTCATACCTCACGCCTTCTAGAAACTTCCTTCCATCAACTAAACATATTCTAGCACTACTACATACCTTTTCTTTTGCCTTCATTAGGGGTTTTAGCTTATGATGAACTCCATCCTTTACCAGAGGATAGGTGTTTTCATAACCATCATGTATAGAATACCTGTCTAACTGCCATGGCCTCCCCAAAAACATATGACATGCATCCATGGGTATGATATCATAGAGCACCTCATCTTGGTAGTGTAATACCCCAAAATTGGCATCTTGATATCCTAACCAATTTTGTTGCATTTGTCTCATTCTATCAAATTTCTAAATCATTAAAGTCCTATTGTACTAGGCAATTCTATCTTCTATTTGAATTTACTCGACTTAGTGTCAAATGCAGAAAACCCTAAATCTGCATCAATCACATAACATATTTTATTCCTAAATATTGAATACAAATTAGCTAAATAAACCCTATGATCAATTAATTTAATTATAAAGTCCTAGCACTTTAATTAAATTAAATCCACCCTCTTTAGCTAAAATATATGAAAAAGGAATTAAATAAATATTTGGTTTTAAATAAATATCCTCATCTTAATAATTGAATGAAAGAACCCTCATTCCTCATTCAAAGGATCCATAGTTTTCGAGCAATGAAGTGCTGTCGCATTGTCTCCAGAACTCATTGCATTCAAGGTTTCATTGTTTTAGCATAATATTCATTTCTAGATTAATATATCATGTTTAGCTTAATGATGCATTTCATTTCTCAATCTAGTTTGCTTTCATTGTTCTTAGATTAATTTCATCATTTCTAGATTAACTGCATACTCATTTAGATTAATCTTGCATATCCATTTCTAGATTAAAACTGCATTTGCTAATCAAATCCTTCATTCTAGTGTCAGTCTATGGTTGCAAGACTCTCGATTTTGAGAGTAAATTTCAAACCCTACCTAGATAAAAGGCAACAGGTCGAATCATCCAGACAGGCGAGATGAATAATCTGATATTCATTCTTGGCTACAACTGGTGAACAATGACTATGTTTAAGTGTGGAGCTAAATTAGAGGCCCATATTTAGTTCATACATTTATGGTGCCCACCGTGGGACAAAAAATCAATTTCTAGCCTCATTATATTTCATTATATTTTAAAAGTTTCTAACAAAATTTTGCGTTTTGTTTGTACTTTTGTACACCCCTGTACAAAATCTCATGTGAAGATTCTTACTGTATCACGTGAAGTTTTGCTAGTTTTGGCATTTCCTCACATGAAAAAGGTGTTTTATCACGCGGGACTGTGCACAAGCTTGCATGAAAGTTTGACATCAGAGACCTAAAACTTGCAGATTTGTACTTTCAGTTTGTTGATTTCTTGACGTTTGTTGTTTGCTGTGGTTTTCTTGATTTTGCCTTTTTGGAGACAGCGTAATACTGGATTGCAAAGATTTGGACTTAAGGTGAGTTGCTACAATCTCTATAACATTAAGATTTTGGACATTAAAATGAATCTCTCATGTGTATGGCTTGAGTGTTTCCTTCTTTGATAAATCATACTTTGATTTTGGGCTCTAAAAAGAACATAGATTCACTTTCAGCATATCTTTTTCACATAGTAAATAGGCCCTATGAACACTATTTATGGAGTTCTTGAGAGAGTGGGCTCCATTCACTTGTTTTACATGTGAAGCTCTTCTCGAAGATAGATCCCCTTGTAGGTAGGGAGGATACTATTATTATCTCATGATCTTACTTGGTTTAGTCCTCAACTTTGATCGGTACGTTCTCTCTTGGTCCCACTTAGAGAGCTTAGTAGACATTGTTGTTGACATTACAAACCTTGGTGAGGTGGTTTTAGTCTTATATAGCGTGTCAAAGAATCTGTTTGCTATGTTTTGGTGAAGTGAAGAGGCTAGAGGATTATGCTCTACTCCCTTTTTGGGTAGTATCAGAAACTCAGATCCTTGAATCTGAACTAAGTCCACATGTGGTCTATTTTGTGAGTCACATTATTAGAGAGGGTTAACCGTAGTGGACATTCCCTTTACTGAGTAAACCATGTGGACAGAACCTCAAGCGGTAATAGCCATTTTCACCATGGTAGCAACAACTGCTATATAAATATCCTTGTAGAAGAAATCTCCACGGGTGTAGTTTCTTATTGGGCTGTCAAATCTCCTCAGCATCTCTGATTGATTAAATTCTCAGAATGTGTCAAAACCCCAGTGTGCCTGAATTGGAGTTCACCCTCTTGAGATTACAAAAGTTTCAGAGTCAAACCATTACTATGAACCATAGTGCAACCAAATTTTTATTTTTCTAGGACTATGTGTGTGATTGAAAAACATTTTGAGAACATACACAAGTAGCACTCTTAGGGAATAGAATACTATGTCACATATGCTTGTTCATGCGCAAGGTTTCTTTGTCCCTTGCTCATTATTTGAAGACATTGTTTTCTTGAAATCCTTGATTGTTGTTTTATGTGCTTGATCACGATAAAAATATGTTGATGCATGTAGAAGTTGAGTTGCTGATTTAAATCTGTCTAAAATCTGAATATTCTATCAGAGAATAGCCAACCTTGTGTCTCGAAATCTGTTCCTACCTCAAAAAATGTGTCAAACTATGTTCTTTTCTCATGTGAGATTTCAGCTTTATGTGCATTTCCTCGTGAGAGACAACACATCGCTATGCACAGTTTAACATTTCCTCACGTGAGACTACACTTCCTCACTGAGACTGTCCCCTAATTTTCAAAACAACGAGCTTATTCCCATTAGTTGGTCACTTTTTTGTTTGATCTAGTTTTTGTCTAGGGTCCCTTTGCCTGTTCTCCTATTGTCCATTGCTTGAAATTGGATGTCTCAGGCTGAGAACCATGCGATTACTACTTAAACTCACATTGTCTCTCTATTATCTATCCTTTCCTATTGTGCTCTTGTACCTTGCGATGCGATAGTCACATCTTGGCTGTTCTAGCCTTACTCTCGACAATTTGTGCCAAGTAAATTTCACTATTATCACTTTTTTTTGCTATTCTAGAGACAAAGTTTTGAGCATAATCCTAGTTCTCCCTTGTTACTTAATCCTCTTATATGCCTATGACAACTCAAAGCAGCAATGTGTTCCCTCCACATTTCACCAAATGGGATAGAGATAGACCTCACAACTAAGGAAGAGGTCATTCTGAGTTTGCCATACAATCTAAGTTCCATAGAGGATCTTCATGTTCTTCCTCCCAAATTTTTGGAGAGGAGTCATTTTGATCTCCTTCTCTTATCATTCAACCTCGTGTCCAGCATACTCTTTCTGTGAACCTTAGTCAAACCAGGAATCCCTTGTTTAGAGAACACCGAGACTCTGAAGAATCATCATCTGAGATTGATCTTGAGGCATCCTGTGTTTCCTTACCAAATATTTATCCTTTTGAGGAACCCCACATTCCCTTTCTAGAGCTTAATTCTTTTGCGACACCTAGGGTTCCCTTGCCAGAGATTAATCCTTTTTTAGAGCCCAAGGTTTTCTTAGTAGCAACTTCTCATCATAGTGAACCTCCTCATACTCAGTCTACTCACACTGCACACTTGCACACTAGCAAGATGTCACACAAAAATCAAGAGGGTGAGTACAACAAAGCTCATGATCATGATCAAGATCAAGCTCAAGATAACCAAGAAGAATACCATGCCCTGATTATCTTTGAAATCCTTGGTAACGATGATGAAGAAATAACCCAACACGATGTTGAGGCTGCCCAATCCAACAAAAGTCTTCAAAAAATGATGGAAATTCTAATGAAAGAAGACAAAGAGAAGTAATTTCTCAAGCTAGCCAAGCAAGGGGACAAGTTACCCCCAGACTATAAAGTTGAGACCCTTGTAGTCAGAGAAGAGGAAACATAGGTGGCTAAAATGCAAAAACCAGTCCAAGACATGAAAGCCCAGATCCAATAACTCATGAAATCCAAGGACACACCAACAAACTAGTTCACACTGGAGAACAACTATTCATTCCCATTTGACAAGATTCTTAGCATGCCACCTTTTCCCAAAGGTGTAGAACTCCCCAAGTATGATAAATATCTGGGTACCTCTGATCCTTAGGATCACATGAGAGAGTTTGGCACTCTATCCATGGAGTTCATACATGACCAAAATTATCTCATGCATCTCTTTCCATGTAGTCTGGGTGGATCTTTTATGGAGTGGTTCTCCCGACTTCCTACCGGTATCAAATCTTTTGATGAGATTGCTAATCTATTCCTCTAGCACTATTCACATAACATTCAACATCTAGTCAATCTCTGTGATCTTTGCAATCTGAAACAATGATCTGGAGAACCTTTCCTGACATTTATCCAGCGATGGAGACAACTCTATACCAAATATTCTCACAAAATACCAGAATCTGAGAAACTTGATATCTTTCTTGACAATCTACTTCTTGATTTTGGATACCAAGTACATCTGCAAGGTCCTTTGACCTTTGATGACATGATCAAGTAGGCTATGAGAATAGAAGCATTTATGTTCAAGAAATGAGAGCTGACCCTCCAAAAATATAACAAGCAAGGGTCCTCCTCAAGCAAGGATAAAACTAAAATTGTCAATGAAAACTGAGATGTTGTGAATGATGAAGTCATTGATAATGTGACCCCAAAGCCTCCAAAGGATATTTTTAATCTCACCTCCAGTATGCAGGTAGCCAAAGCCACTAAGAAGGCTATGATAGATACTCATCCACCTTCAAAATTTTCCAGAAACAAACCTTGGGCACCTCGACCCAAACATGAGTTCACTCCCTTAGGGGAACCTCTTGACATAGTCTACAAGACTCTCTTGTAGAATCAGATACTCACGCCTCTAGAAAACTTGTGTCCTTATGATAAAAAACCACACCTTGCTTGGTGGAATGAATCTGCATACTATGAGTACCATTCAAACAAGGGTCATAAGACTTCCAGCTGTATTCAATTTCGACATAAGATCCAGGATCTTTTTGATAATGGTGATGTTGTTGTGAGTGGTCATAACAAGAACTTGGATCATCAAGCATTCAAAGACCCATTTCCTACTCATGAGAAGGGTGAGTCTTCTAAAGCCAAGACTACCAACAACAAGGTCAACTATACGTACAATACCAATGACAATGTTTTTAATATGCTCAAACCTACTAATGCTGAATACTGTGATGTGATTGCCATTAAGGGGAGTGATGATGCTCCTAGACCTAAAGCTCCATTCATTTTGTGAGGCCCTGCATCTTAGTCTTTTGAACCAAAATAGTCTTAGGTTTGTGCGAACATTGTCACTCGATCCAATGCAAAGATCATTCTCAAAGGCCCCGATCCTTCTACATCTGCACCAAAAAAACCTGCAAAAAAAGCTATTGTTGGCCCTGCCAACAAGAATTCAAAATTGGTCCCCACGCCTACTAATGCTAACTATAATATCCTAGACCAATTACAATGTACCAATGCTCATATCACTATATTTGAGTTGTTGAAGATCTCGCCCGCTCATAGGAAGATTTTGGATAAAGCCCTTGCTGAGGCAAATGTCCCACATGATCTTGATCTCGACTGGTTTCAATCCATGGTGGGTCACCTGACTTCACCTCATTATTTGTCTTTCTCTGAGGAAGATGATCATTCGCTAAGCCATCCGCACAATGCTCCCTTGCACGTTGAAGTCATAATTGCCCAAAAGCGTGTTCACTGTGTTCTCATTGATAATGGCACTGGTCTTAATATCTACTCTGCTAAGCTTCTCACCCAACTAGGCTATGATGAAGAATGTATAGATGCCCACAAAAAAATTACCATCAAAGCATATGACAAAGAAGAACACAAATGCAAAGGTTTTGTAGTGTTTCCAATCCGAGTTGGACCTATCAAGAGAGATGTTATCTGTCAAGTTCTAGACATCCCTCTTGCATACAATATATTGTTGGGGAGACCGTGGATCCATGAGATGCAGGCAGTCCCTTCCACTTATCACCAATGTATCAAGTTCCCATTTCACGGAGTAGAAGTGATTGTAACTGCCAACACTAGCTATTCTTGCAACACGCTCACACAATCTATTAATAGCTTTGTCCCAGCCAATAGAGAGTCTACTGAATTTTTTGATGCCAGACTAAAACAAATGGAAAAGACTCTAAACCTTACAGATTCAAGCATGGGGGAATATCAGATGGAGCCTATTTTTTCACTGACAACTTTACCTCTCTCTCCACGTTCCTACAGGAAAATAGCTGAATGGAAGAAACCTTCTACCATACCACCCCATGTAGTCTATGATGGCACCTTTTTCCAAGCCAAAACACCATTAGAATATGAGGATGAAAATAGAGCCATTACAACTTGGATTTATAAAGGAAAAGACACATCTGAACAAATCACTCCTGCTTGTGATATAGAACATGAACCAAATAGTGAAGGTTTCAAGCTCATGAAACACTTCGGCTACAAAGGGAGTGGCCCTATAGGGGTGAATGATAATGGTTTTCTTGAATCAATTGAAGCCACAGGACAAAGGAAAAAAGACATTACAGGTCTAGGCTTCAAGAATTCCCGTTTCATGTAGGGATCAATAAATTTGTACCAGAACCAAGATGTCCGCCAGTATCTAGGGACACTGTTTCAACTAAAAATTCAGAGGATAGTTCAGATGAGGATACCTTTCCTTATCCTATTCCTCTAGATCTTTCCGCACTCTTTGCAAAGTCAGACGGTTTGGAGTAGCGTATCAGACACCTTGAAAATGATAGTGATTCTGATGACACCACCTTAGTTACTCCTTTGACATATGAATGGTTAAGAAAAATGCAAATGGCTCACCCTAACTATCAACGAGAACTTTACATGCCATCATATTTTCAAGCATGATTCAAATAGGAACAAAACCAATAGAACATCAATACTACAAGAGATGATAATGAGTCAGATGTTACAAAAAGTGCTGATGGAGTTCCTATATCTAGTATTACAGACTCACATGAGTATGAGTTCAATTCTCTATCTGACGCAACTTCTAACAAGGACATAGACACAATACACACATTTGAGAATCTTCTCTAAGTAGGTGAAGGGTATAGTGTTAGGAAAAATGAGTGTGATTCCATCGATGTTAACATACCCTCTACTTTTGATGTGAGGTCTCAAAGGGACTCAAACACACCTCTGAATGATATCATTTTAGGTCTTGACTTGCTTGTCCGTGCTTTTGATGACTATACCATGAATGCACTTAAACCCATCACTTCTCTTTCACTCCATCATCCCGAGCTAATAAACTAGAACCTCTCCTCTCCATCCAATGAAGTCCTTACATTCCAGAATGATTACACTCTTGCTTGCTACCTCAATGTTGTTGAACTTGTAATGTCCTCCACCAATGAAGATAGTGTCAACATGACTGAAGCTGATATCAAGTATCTCAGTCATAAAATTAAAAGAAGAAAAAAGAATAGGTGCTCTGATGGTGAAAACCACATTGTGGTAGTGTCAGAGCCAAAAAAAGTAAAAACAAAAGATGTATCTGAGGGTGAAAACCTCTTTGAGGCACCCAAGGATGGGATACTTGATACAGTTCCAAGTCATTTTCAAGAAATGTCTTCAATATTTATTGAGCCAACTCAACCAGTGAATTTGGCTACATAAGCTACACCTCAAATTATTCATTTGGCACAATCTTTATCTGCAGAAGAGAAAGAGGAATTCACCAAATTCTTTTGAAGTAAGAAAATCAACTTTGCCTGGACTTATTCTCACATGCCTGGATTAGATCCCAATCTGATTATGCATCACCTATCCATTACACCGGGTGTCAAGCCTATCAAACAAAAGCTTCATAAGATGCACTTGCATGTGGCACTTTTAGTCAAAGCTAAATTAGAAAAACTTCTCAAAGATAGTTTCATTAGAGAAATTGACTATGCAGAGTGGATTTCTAATATTGTTCCAGTTACTAAACATGATAAATCTATCAAAGTTTGCACAGATTTTCAAGATTTGAACAAAGCTTGTCCCAAGGATGATTTCCCATTACCCAACATTAACATGATTGTAGACATGAAAACAAGCTATGAAATGTACTCATTGATGGATGGTTTCTCTGGCTACAACCAAATCAAAATTGCACCAGAGGACCAAGAGAAAAAAGCCTTCACATGTGCTTGGGGAACTTTCTATTGGAATGTCATGCCCTTCGGACTTAAAAATGTTGGAGCCACATATCAAAGAGCTGTCACCACTATCTTTCATGACATGATGCATAAGATGATGGAAGATTATGTGGATGATACATTAGCTAAGAGCATGGAATGAAAAGTACATCTTGCAGATCTAGGTCCTATATTAGATCAAATGGAACAATTCAGTTTAAGGCTCAACCCAAAAAAGTGTGCCTTTGGAGTCACATCTGGTAAAATATTGGGTTACATCATATCTGCTAAAGGCATAGAGGTAGATCCTGAGAAAGTTCAAGCTATCATGGAAATGCCTCCACCACGCAACATTAGTCACATGAGAGGTCTCCAAGGTTGGTTACAATCTATCTGGTGCTTCATTGCATAGCTAGTAGACAAGTCACAATCATTCACCAAGACCCTACATAAAGGTGTGACCTATATATGAGTGGATTGAAGATTGTGAGAAAGTGCTCCAACAAATCAAACAATATCTTGCTAATCCACCAATATTAATGCCTCCTATTCATGGGAAGCTGTTAATTCTCTACATCTCTACTACAGACATGTCATTGGGTGTCTTACTAGCTCAAGAAGATCAGAACAACAAAGAAAGAGATATCTATTATATCAGTAGAGTTCTGGTCTCTTATGAAATGAACTATTCATTCATTGAGAAAGCTTGCTTAACCGTGGTATTTTCTTCATAGAAATTATGACACTATATGCTTGCTCACACCACATGTCTTATTGCTAAAATTGATCCATTAAAGTACTTGCTTAGCAAAGCTTCCCTTACAGGTGGATTAGCAAAATGGGTCATGATACTTAGTGAGTTTGGCATTGAGTATGTAGAGAGAAAAGTCATTAAGGGACAAGTGATTGCAGATCAGTTGGATGAAGCACCTATCACAAATTATCAGCCATTGAGCATTGAGTTTCCAGATGAGTCCATAATGCTTCTCACACATCAAACGTGGACTATATTCTTCAATAGATCATTTATCCAATAGGGGTTAGGTGCCAGAATACTGTTCATTACCCCACAGAGATACTCTTTACCAAAGGCATACAAAATGTTGTTTCCTTGTACAAATAACATTACTGAGTATGAAGCCCTAATCAATGGCATGAAGATAGCCATAGAATGGAGAGTAGATGAACAAAAGATCTTTAGAGGTTCACAGCTAGTCATCAATCAAGTCAATGACATTTATCAAACAAAAGATGAAAAATTGGTACCTTACAAATGGATGGTCGATGACCTAAGAAAATACTTTGCACATGTCACTTTCCAGCAGATTCCACAAGAAGACAACAAAGAAGCTGATGCCATGGCTACTGTTGCTTCTATGTTACAAATGCCATAAAACGACTTCTAACATGAATTCCTGGTGGAGACGTTACGCTACCCAGCCCATGACTCCCTCGAATCTAGGATGATCTGTTCAGTCATTGGACATGACTCATCTCACTACCATGATATCTATTCCTACCTCTGTGACCAGATTGTTCTGGACACTTACACCCAGAATGAGAAACCTCACCTAATTTGTAGTGCTTCATGACATGTTATCATAGCTAACAATTTGTATGGGTGAGGTCTAGACAGTATCCTCCTTAGGTGTTTAGAACCTGATGAGCCCAAACATACGTTAGCTGAGGTGCATGAAGGCATTTATGGGTCTATTTGGGCAGTCTGATAGTGGCTCATAAACTTATTAGAGATAGTTACTATTGGCTTGATATGGAGAAAGAAGCTATACAATATGCTAAGGCTTGTAAACAATGTCAACTTCATGGGAATCTAATTCATGCTCTCGCCAAGGAGCTAATCCCATTCATTACTTTCTGGCCATTTCAACAATGGGCCTTTGATTTGGTGGGTCAGATTCACCCTTCTTCATCAAACAAACACAAGTTCATTATCATTTCTATAGACTACTTCACCAAATGGGTCAACGCAGTACCTCTGACTATACCAAACGACAAGTTTGTAGCCATGTTTATTCTGAATTACATCATTTATAGGTATGGTGTACCCTCCTCAATAATCACTGACAATGGGGGGCAGTTCAAGAATAAGGATTTGAGGGAGATTTTCTCTAAGTTTAAGATTACTCACCATTAGTCTTCCATCTATTATCCCCAAGATAATGGATAGGCGGAAACATCAAACAAGGTGATCCTTAAGATCCTGCACCACACGGTTCACAAATCTGGTCGAGATTGGCACCTCCAGATTAATCTGGCTTTATGGGCCTATAGAACAAGTATTCAAACATCAACAAGGGCCACACCCTTTGCCTTACTTTATGACACAGATGGTATACTGCCTATTGAGGTTGAGATTCCTACTTTGCAAGTCTCTCTAAAAGGCCTCATCACTGATGAAGACATTAGAATATCCCAGCTACAAGAGCTAGAACTACTGGATGAACGTCATCAAGTGGAATTCTATCATCTCTGAGCATATCAAAAGAGGATGTCCAAGAGCTATAATAATAAAGTCAAACCAAGGGACTTCCAAGTGGGTGATCTCGTTCTGAGAGAAAACCCTAAGAATCAACAAAAATGGATCCAGAAGGGAAAGTTTGAACTGAATTGGCTTGGTCCATATATTGTTACTACAACATTTGGGTCTAGTGCCTATCAACTATATACTATTGAAGGAGAACAACTCAAAGAGTTGATCAACGCTCGACATCTTAAGTGATTCTACAACTGAGACATCTTCTTAATGCTCCATGTACATACTTTATTCTGAAAAAATCCTAAAAATTGGAAAATGTCCTGAAAAAATATATTATCATGGTGAAAACTTGGTAAATAGGTGCCTTGATAATACCAAAAAAAATTGAAAATTTCAAAAATACAAAAAAAATTAAAAATGGAAAAATGCAAAAAAATTGAAAAACAAGAAAATGTGCCATTGATGAAAACCTGGTAAATAGGTGTCATGGTAGCAAAAGCAATAAAATCCTGCCAAGACAGTGAAAACTTGGTAAATAGGCACCTCTTGTTTTATGACGCTATACCTATCACATCACCTCTTGGCCTTGTACAGTTTCTTTCCTTCTTTCTTGCTTTGGTTTGCTAGTTCATGCACTTGCTCTCAGTTACCTTCAAGATTATGCTCGACTCTACATGGATTGAAACTGGTCATACTTAGGGGGCACCCTTCATGGTCTAGGGGGCACTGTCCTAACATTTTCAAAGGATCTTCCTCACATCAATCACTAGTGGTTTTGACTACATCTGCCTACTGATGCTTAGCTATAGGATCTTCCTCACATCAGTCACCAGTGGTTCTCACTACATCTACCTACTGATGTTTAGCTATCGCTAAGACCTCTCTCCTTGAGAATCTTCCTCGTATCAGTCACTAGTGGTTTCCACTGTGTTTGGCTACCGATACTTAGCCCACACTATGATCTCTCCTTGAGACTCTCTCTTGCGCTAGTCACCAGTGGTTATCACTGTGTCTGTCTACTATCGTTACCTTGATGAGACTTCTTGTGAACACTATATACTTCCAATTTGACATCAATCTATTAAAACTGAAAACTGAATATGTAAACTTTCTGAAGCATGGAGAGATTTTCTTTTGTGTGTTTTTCCTTTTTTCTTTATCATCCCTCCTCGAGAAACTCAAAGACATCTATCTTGACCAAGAGATACGAAGACTAGGGGCATGCTCTTTTCTTTGCTTTCTATTTGCTGGTTTAGTTCCAATGATCCAAGGAATCCATACAAAATGGGTGTCCACTGTGAGAGCCTCTATCTCATTTTAGATGGCCATATGTACCTTGACTCCTTTTATATGGAAAATTTGGTGAGGTTGGTTCTTTTCCTTGTCTATTTGAGTGACTTCTTTCTGCTACAAGTGAAATTACAAACGCTCATCCTGCTAAGTGAATGTACGAATCACTACGAGCATTCTTATATATACTCATGGATCACTTAGCAAAAGAATCCACTCTCATGTGTATGGTGTGTTTGTATAGAAGCAACATTTAGGTCATCCTAGCAACTATGCTTTGATGCTTATGCTAACTTGCTAAATCAAAAGGAATAGGTGTTCAGGTCATTCTAGCTTCTTATGCCTTAATGCTTATACCTCATTCTGAAAATTCTAAGACTAATGTCATATTCATATTCTCATGACTTTCATATCAGTGAGAGTTTTATGACACCTTGTGATCATCTGATACCAAACAAATTCCCAGTGATGATAATTATCTAATGAGTCTAGCAACCAAGTCCTAGGGATTGCGTCTAGCTTAGGCTTGCATTTTCATTCTAAGCTTGCATTGCGACAATACTTTGCGGTTCTCTTTGATGTATTCTCTTGGATTTGTACATTGAGGGTTCTCATCTCACATCCCAACTTCATCATGACTGCACAATTTTTTCGGATCAAAATCAAAATCTGACACCTCCACATAGCTCAAAATTGCGTTAAAAATTTTCTAGGACCGACGTGATCAGACGCTTGTGCAGTCAACCTTCTGATGTCGTATTCTTAATAGAATCACATCTCATCATTATTTTCTTGACTTATTCATCTTTTTCATCAAAAGTCAACTCTATTCAACCTTGGTCAACCATGGTCAAACTTGGTCAACAAGATCTTCAAATAACTCCAGATCGCTTCTCAATTATTCTGTAATCTATTTTGAGTTCTTCTAGACCTCCGATCTTATCTATATCTACAACCTATTGCTATCAATAACCTTTCTGGTGTATCATCTTTCGATTTCACTCCCGAGGGGGTAGGATGATTACATCATTGAATCTCAAATCAATTCTTGAATCAATTTCATCTAAATCAAAGTCCTCATCGCTAGGGGCATCTCATCACTTGGGGCATACTTAGTTTTTCATACCTCACAGTCAAAATTGGATGTTCCATGATCTTGAATCACTAGGGGCATCTTGGTGCCTTGCATCTTATCATCACACTATTAGGTATCTGAGAAATCTAATTTAGATCCCTGGGAATCAAGCTTCATTTTGGAGATGGTTCTCAAAATATCTTTAGGTATTTGAGCAATCTAACTTAGATCCCTAGGAATCAAGCTTCATTCTGGAGATGATTCTCGAAATCCCTATTAGGTATTGGGGAAATCTAACCCTAATTCTTGAAGGTCAAGCTTCATTTTGGAGATGGCTCTCGAAAGCTCTTTTACTGATATCAGGGAAATCTAACCTGGGTCTTGGAGGACTAAGCTAAGCTTCATTCTGGAGATAGTCCTACAAATCTGCATCAGTTATCATTTAATCAATGGGTATTAGGGAAATCTAACCTTGACTCCCAAAGATTGAGCTTCATTTCGGGGATAGTCTTACTAAAAATGGTAATCTGACCGATGTCTTCACAATCTAACTTAGACTTCAGAGGATCAAGCTTCATTCTGGAGATGGTTCTACAACTTGATCCAATCAGTGTCTTGGCAATCTAACCTCGACTTCCAAGGGTTAAGCTTCATTTTGGAGATAATCCTAAAAACCTCATCAATTGTCACATTCAGACTATTCTTTGAATCAATGTGTTGCTCGCACATCAATTCAAAGAGGGGAAAAATGTAATACCCCAAAATTGGCATCTTGATATCCTGACCAATTTTGTTGCATTTGTCTCATTCTATCAAATTTTTAAATCATTAAAGTCCTATTGTACTAGGAAATTTTGTCTTCTATTTGACTTTACTCGACTTAGTGTCAAATGCAGAAAACCCTAAATCTGCATGAATCACATAACATATTTAATTCCTAAATATCAAATACAAATTAGCTAAATAAATCCTGTGATCAATTAATTTAATTGTAAAGTCCTAGCACTTTAATTAAATTAAATCCACCCTTTTTAGCTAAAATACATGAAAAAGGAATTAAATAAATATTTGGTTTTAAATAAATATCCTCATCTTAATAATTGAATTTAATTATTCAAATAATTGAGAAAATCCATTTATGAGGCAATATTTAATTTATTTAATCAAATATTCTCTCCAAATCTTCTCTCCAGTTCAAAAAAAGGAAGCTTTGATTTAATTGAAAAAAAAAGAGGAATAAAATAGTTAATAGCTTTAAAATAGACAAAAACAGGCAGTTGATTGCCTCTTTGTAGGAAACTTTCTATTCTGAATTGAACTCTCATTCAATCTCCACCATTCGTCTGATTTGATCAACCGTTGATTGGACCTAGGATTCTATAAAAGAACCCTCATTCCTCATTCAAAGGATCCACAATTTTTGAGCAACGAAGTGCTATCGCATTGTCTCCAGAACTCATTGCATTCAAGCTTTCATTGTTTTAGCATAATTTTCATTTCTAGATTAATATATCATGTTTAGCTTAATGATGCATTTCATTTCTTAATCTAGTTTGCTTTCATTGTTCTTAGATTAATTTCACAATTTCTAGATTAACTTCATATTCATTTAGATTAATCTAGCATATCCATTTCTAGATTAAACTGTATTTGCTAATCAAATCCTTCATCCTAGTGTCAGTCTATGGTTGCAGAATTATCGATTCTAAGAGAAAATTTTAAACCCTACCTAGATAGAAGGAAAAAGGTTGAATCATCCAAACATGTGAGATGAATAATCTGATATTCATTCTTGGCTGCAATTGGTGAACAATGACTATGTTGAAGTGTGGAGCTAAATCAGAGGCCCATATTTAGTTCACATAGGTAGCTCCCAATCTTGAGCTTCACCAAGCACTTCTCATAGGCCAAGATCTTGTGGTCATCTTGCACCTAGGCAATCTGATAGGGATGTGGGTGTCTCTCCCTCTCGAGCTTTATCTTTGTGACCATCACTTCTGATACCAAATTGTTAGTGCTTCCACTGTCAATAATTATATCACAATAATTATCCTTACACTTACACCTAGTGCGAAATAGACTCTTCCTCTGACCTCACTCCTTTTCTTCATTTAACAGGGTTCTCTTGACAATGAGATTTTTTCCCCTCTCAACATCATTTGAGTGCTTTGATTGAGCTTCTTCATCTACATGTGCAAATTATGCCTAGCCTTTAGTCCTTCTATCTATCCATCCTTGGCGTTGTGGATATTCATAGGCTCAATGCCCTTCCTCACCACAATGGAAACAAGTTCCTCTGAAACCACCTCTCCTAGATCCTTGTCCATGCCTTCCTCTCCCTCTTCCTCTTTTTTCTCCATTATTTTAATCATGAGAGTGATTGGAATCCTCATTCCTTGGATTTCAGCTGGTACCCAAATCTTCATTTATCCTTTGGTCCTCATTTTGATTCCCAAAGGTTCTTCCACCACCTCTTCTTCCTTGACTTCACCCTCTTTTCTTTCCTTTAAATCTCTTGCTCAATTTATCTTCTACCCTTAAATAAAATTGGTATGCCTCTTCAATATTGGTCATTCTAACTTGACTTATCTCCTCCTAGATACTTGGCCTTAACCCATTAAGGTAATATAAAATTTTTTCCTTCTCATCTTCTTCATGACCTATTATGATCAGGACTCGATAGAACTCTTTTGTATTTGTATATTCTTGAATAGATCTTCTCGCTGGCTTCAACCCCTATATTTGCTTGAGAAGGTCAATCTCATAGTCAATGAGAATGAATTGTCTCTTTAATTTCTTCACCATCCGGTCCCATTTAGTGATTTTCTCCTTTCCTCTCCTATTCCTCTCCAACCGAATCTCCTGCCACCAAATTTTTGTATGAAATTTCAGTTTGGCCTTTGCAAATCTGACCCTCTCAAGATCTTTGACATCTTCATACTCAAAATATTCTTCCAGATCATTGATCCAATCGATGAGTTCTTCTGGGTTAATATTTCTAAAAAATTTAGGGACTTTAATCTTGGGTCTCTTTCCAATCCTCAAAGCTTTTAAGTTTTTCTTCACTTTTACCAACAATATAGTAGAATACAATTCACTCATCTCAGGCCTTAAAACAATAGTAGAATGTAATATCACATAATTAAAAGTCTTTGGGGATTCATAACTCATAATAAAGCAATTCACAGATGAATTTTAAAAAAAGATGATAAGTTGATACCATTTAAGAAAATGTTTGGCCACCTAAAATATTTCCAAATCTTGCAATTTACGTAATTTCCTAGGCTACAAAATAAAGTAGTAGATGTCATGACCATCATTGACTCCCTTCTAGAAGTTACATATGATGTTGTAGAGTATGAATTATTAGTCAAGCAATTACATGCACCAGTTCATGATACATTAGACATAGAAATGGTGTGTGTTTTGGTTGGTCTATACTCCCCTTGGTAACACAATGTATATGCCAATTTAAAATATGGTATCATCTCCCCTCATGTCACTTGAACCCAATGATAAAACCTTATATGTTGATCCTCCCATTACACCCTCATTTCCAGTACCCTACATTGTTGGGGCTATCATGATGTACTCTCTTGATTCTTAGACATTAACGAGGTTGTCCAAGCATTAAAAAAGGTTCACATTGGAACTTGTGGTACTTGCATAAGTGGTATGGTCTTAGCCAAGCAACTCCTCAGAGATAGATATTATTGACTCCCTTTTGAGCTCTCTTGTTTTACCTCCTCAAGGTTACCATGATCATTTATATCATGGTGTTTTGCAAATGGTAAAGCTTAGGGAAAGGTCTTGATCTTTGTTTTTATGTGTTAGATAGATATGACCCTCACACTTCCATAGGTGATCCTTGTGGTCACATGGTGCACTTGGAAAATATCACTTGATCGTAGGTTTTTCTAGAATTTTATCCACCCTAGTCACCTATGGATCTAGGTGATGCTAGGTTTATCCTTGCATGTTTTTTGGGTTAGTCCCATCCAACATCTTCAAGAAGGTCTTGTTTCTTCATAATCCTTGAAGGTACTAGATATTGCTAAATAAAAATAAGTTCTCACTACATGGAGGTACCCCATCTTAAGATTCATAATCCTCCATTTTCCCTATCACATGCACCCACACTCCCATTTGCCTCTAATATTTTTGGATAAGAATTCGCAAATAGTCTCATGTCTTTTCTCTCCTCTCAGATGGTATTTTTTGTGAGTGGTTCCTTAAAATTTTTTACTTTTCATTCACATTAGTTGCATTTACATCTTCCTTAATTAATTTCACTCGGTTACATTATTATGTTGCATCATCTTCATTACATCCATCTACATAATTATTTATTTATAGATAATTTACTTATACTTAGTTTCATCATTCATTGTATTAGGTTGCATTATCCTTCATTATCACATTGTTACATATAATTACATTGTCATATTCATTCTCATTATCACATGGTTACTAATGCAACATGAATGAATGAACTTGAACAAGGATCCTTCCACGCAATCGCAAAAAAACATAGAACCTTGATGAAGAAAGATCATTACCAATGAGCCATGTTGAACCGAGAGGCCCACACCCACACCATGATAAGGAGATAGACACAAATACCCACACATTACAAGAAAACCAAACTAGAAATGAGAAAGTGACCCAATTTCCAAACACATCAAGGAAATGGATAAAAATATAAAAGAAGGAAAAGACTACCAGAGGTAAATCACAAAACCATAGGAAAGGGACTCTAGTGTACATGTATCAATAGTATCATCACATAGCCTCCATCTTAGCCTACCCCGGTCTAGTCTCTTTGGAAACCAGACCCCAAGTGATAACTCATGTGGAACTAAAAAACCTTTCATGAGGATAAAGAAGTTTGATTATGATAGTCATCGTAGGCATGTTCTCTCACTCCAATCCTTAGCCTATACTAGCATGCAAGGCATGGGTGATACATCATTATTATCTTGGTTAATGTGTTACCCTTGTTCATTTTATTAGGTTTTCACTTGATTACATAACTCTTCAATGGGTTTCCAAGGTTTGGCAACTTTAGGGCCCCGACCCCCATTGAGATCTGCTCAACCTATAATGCACCTGGGTTCCCAAACCATTAAATTCAAAACAATATAAAAAAAACATAAATGAATAATATAATAATGAAATACATTATCATTATTTTCATACAATATTTAGAATCATTTAAATCTGGCTTAGGCAACACACATATTTCCCTTCTCACATGGACAAGCCCTAAACCCCAATTAGGAAGCATAGCTAAATGATATTAACACAATAGAATCAAAATGCATTTAAATTACATAAATCAAACATGGTACTAATCTAAAAATGAAATTAAATAATAGTACATGGTATAAATAGGCCCCAATTCCTCATGTATGCACTAGAAATCCTAATTATGGAAAAATCCAACCAAACAGGAAATCAACACAATTGACAGGGCATGCTATGCAATCGATAGGCTGTGCTACACAACTAAAGGATTTTTCAATGCAATTGATGAATTTTGAAATGCAATTGAATAGTTATGCAATGCAATTATAGATCCTGCAATGTATTTTGCTAGTAAACTATAGGTAGATCAACACAATCTAACTTGGGAAAAATAGTAAAATTGGGCATTAATTGAGGCCTAGAAATGAAATAGAAGAGAAACCCTATTGAGAAATCTATATTTCCTTTCTAAATCCTCAATTAATTTAAACCATAGACTCATATAAATGAATGCAATAAATAGATTTCCAAAATAGTTCAATTGAAAACCAAAAGAAAATACAACATATATTACATTAAAGTATGCAATCACTTTTTGATTTCTATGAAATGAAAAGTATTTATCTCAAACATCTTTACATCACAAAAAAGCATATCAAACACGAGAGAACAAATAAATAGAATGAGTGACTCAATCGCTACCTTGGATCCTACAAAGATCCAACTGAAAGAATAAGATGAAGAATTGAACAAAGAAGCAATCTAAAAATAAAAATGGAACAATCAATTCTCCACCACATTTAGAAAATCTCCAAAGCCAAAATAATCAAATTCCAATGCCAATAATCTCAATCAAATAATGAAATAATCCTCTCAAGAAATGTTCTCTTCAAAAGGATCGAAACAAATAATCCCAAGAAAAACTCTTCATCTCAAATTTTATAGTTTCTCCACCCAAAATCTCCAGCCAACATACCAAAATAATAAAAATCAAAACAATTAAAATCTCTCCAAGAGGCATGTACATGAGTGAAACCAATTCCCACCAAACTAATATTAAAAATAAAGGTTATATTTATTAAACACATAATAATATATATTCAATCATATTTTCACCCTAATATAAGTAAAGGTAATTACAATTATCTTATGCACTCATAAATATATATATTTATTAATAATTCACAATAATACTTTATGCACTATATATACATATATAGGCCAGTTAATCTTTCATCAAATTAATAATCATATAGGACTATATAAGAGAGACATAGAAAATAAATAATAAATATATATCAATTAGGAATTTACTTAAAAGGGAAAATTAATACTCTGATTAGAGGCTGTGGGGGGATAATCCTCCAGAGAAGGTTGATTCTATTGGATGGTCACTTCCAAAGAAAGGATGAGTATAGGTTAGTTTTGATGGGGCTTTGAAGAAAAAGTTGGAGCCGAGTGGAGCATGTTATATAATAAGAGATAGTGTTGTTAATACCTTGGCAATAGGGTCCAATAGATTTTTAGAAGTGACTAATAATGAGGCAGAAGTTCAAGCGGCACTCTTAGTAGTTTAGAAGACTAGGAAGCTAGAAGTAAGAAAGTTACACCTAGAGGGTAATTTTTTTGGCACAATATCAACAATAACAAATGGAGTATTGCAGGTCTAGTATTTGAATAAGTATGTGAAGATTATTAGAGGCTTGATGGGTGTATTTGAAGATTACATGATCACACATGTGAAGAGGGAAGTGAATTCAGAAATGAGTGTCATGTCTAAATTGGGAATCAAATTTACATATTTGAAGAAGGAAGAGGTTATGGAAGACTTATAGGATTTGAATGGGGAATGGATGGATTGGGAAGGTGGAGTCAATTCCAATATTTTATAGTCAGATCATTCATAAAATAGAGAATAGGAAAGGAAGTCCCAACGAATAGTGACGTATCACAAATTTAAACTTAATTGCAAATAAAAAATTTTAAGCCCAACATTTTATTATCGATTACCCAATTGGCCTTTCCAATTCTTATCGAGCAATGATGAAGGTAACTAAAAGTTGGAAGAAAGGGCTCTTGTGTGAGAGTACCAAAGATATGAGATGATGGATATGGTGGGTAGATGCATCTCGAAGCCTCCATAGAAAGTAAGATGTTTTAAATATAGAAAATGTAGGTGCATAATACATTTCCCCCTCCTTTAGTATTGCATTGGGTGTGTGTGGAAGAAGTGGTGATAATAATGGATGAAACATTTTTGTTGAAGACTTTTCATCTTCAACAAACTTTTTGCAGAAAGAATCCCAATAGAGGTTGAAGAGCATTTTTAGGTTTAAGGAAATGAGGTTTTTGAAAATTTTAGTGGAATTTTTAGGCTAATAATTTATGGAGACCGATCACACATACAAATTCAATGTGGCTATAACTTATGTTTTCATGGCATAGACCCTGCAGTTGGGTACCAAGAAGGAAAGAATATGGATAATGTGGGCCATTGTAAAGAAAGAGTGGATGGAGGGCTTGGTACAGATGTTTTCATATGTTGAATTTGGGTTTGTATTTATAGTTTCAAAGGAAGGGTGATGCCAATTTCATGGTGTGAGGGACTCCTCTCAGTCTTTCCTTGTATGGACTATGAC
Source organism: Chamaecyparis obtusa (assembly GCA_027943335.1). Taxonomy (NCBI): domain Eukaryota; kingdom Viridiplantae; phylum Streptophyta; class Pinopsida; order Cupressales; family Cupressaceae; genus Chamaecyparis; species Chamaecyparis obtusa. The sequence goes on from BSBK01000041.1 coordinate 540,853, forward strand.
CACCCAGAAGGAAATTTGTATTGAAGAGGCTAGGGGTGGTTGGTTGATACTTAAAAAATTTGTCAGGAAAAGGAAGTGGAGGAAGAAGACATGGAACAAAAGAGGGCAATGGGGAAGAGGATGAAGATGAATTTTATGGGTAATCACCTGACACCCAGGAAGAGAGGCAAGCAACAGGCTTCTGGAGGCATGATCATTCTGGAGAAGTTGTCGATGACTGCTGAAGTAAGGAAGGCTAAGAAGATGTAACGTAAAGGGGTTGAGGATGCATGTTTTGTTTATAAGATACAAGGGCATGGTGTGATTTTGTGTGACCTAGCATAATGTTATTTTAGTTGACTAGAATGTATTTTGTATTCAGAACTATGATTATTTACCATAAATGTCCATTTTGGATCCATGGACAATTTTGTATATTAGTAGATGTTGTTAATAACATAGGATTGTATTGGGGTAGTTATAATAATGGATGAATATGACTATATAGATGATTCTTTAAGTATGATGGATGTAAAATACTTTATTATTATTAATAAAATATGAATGATTATCGATAAAAAAAGGAAAATTAATAATTAAAATACCATTAATGTGTAAAATGATCATATCAAATAAAATGCAATAGTGCACACATAATCAAATGTGATATAAAATAATATGAATTTACCCCAAACAAAAAGTATAATCAAATAAATCAATAAGCCATTAACACACTCTCAAACCAAAACATACATAGCTAGGGTAATATGGACTTGTCGCCATGACAATATTACGAGGTATCTCAAGGTCCTAATCCTTCCTCAAATAAAATGATGGTGAGGTTAAGTTTAAATTAGGCTTTAATTATATCTTCCCTCTATTACCATCAAGTATTTTAAAGGCACACTTAGACCTATGAGGCCAAGTGGAATTGATGTCTGGTACCTGCGTAATCACCTATGACACAAAAGAACACATGCATATACATATATAATATAATATGTCAAATAATCACAAACAATGAAGAGAGAATCAAAATATCGTATGGGCCTCATGAATGAGTTATGCAACATCCCCCATTCATACAAACACATCACATAGAGAACAATCATAACATACATATGAATCATATCCATATCCTAATCATCCTAAATCATGGGTTAGTCCATAATCATAATCATAAACATAGAACATAATCATCATATACTTCATAATCATAATAATAGAATTAATATACATCTTAATACTAGCCAATGTATCCATCATTTGTATAATCCATCCAATAAAATCATCATCATCAAGTTGCATACCATCAAAATGAGAAAATAGTCCACCATAAACAATCAATGTCCTAAAAAATTCTAATCACACATACAAAAAAAGGAAACATACAAAAGGGTATTACATCCCCCCCAAAAAAAATTAGGCTCACTCTTGGAATCCTACAAACACATATTGGTATAACGCTCTTAATTTGGAAGCATCCTTCCAAGCCACTAAAGCCTCATTGCTTAGGTCATATTGGACCATTACCCACTCTATGGTTCAACCCTTGAGAATTAGTCTTTGATACTACATTATACATACAGACTCCAAATATAATTTCTCATCATCTACCTATAATGCATTGCAATCAAGCACTTGTGTCACATCTAGAATGTATTGTCTAAGAACTAAAAAATGGAAAACATCATGAATGTAATCTAGGTTGGGCAAAAAAGCAAGGTGATAATAATTTGGTCATATCCTCTCTAGGATATCAAGTGCCAACTTAGAACCCTTTCCATATTGGATCAGACTCTTTTGTAGATGTACTTTCAAGGACACCCTATATTGAACAAAAAAATGCTTGTCCACTCTATGGGCATCTACATATTTATTTTGTCTATCATTTTCCACCACTAGATGCTCTCAAGTATACTCTACCTACTACTCCATGTCTTGAAGCATCTATGGACCAAAAATAATCCCATCTTCCAATTGATCCCAACTCAAAGGAGTACAATAGGGACCACCATACAATGCTTTTAATGGATGATATACTAATAGAGTTGTGATATTCATTATTGTAAGAAAATTCTACCAAATATAGATAATCCTCCCAATGAGTCTTTTTATCCATAACATACATTCACAACATGTCCTCCAAAACTTGGTTGACCCTCTCAGTTTGTCCATCATACTCATATTAATAAGAAAAACTAAAGTTTAAATGACCCCCAAGGCATGGTGCAAAGAAGTTCATAACGTCAAAGTAAACATTGGTTCATGATCAAAGATGATCCTACATGGAATGCCATGCAATATCATAATTGTTTCCATGGAAATACTAGATAATAAAGCTACTGTGTAGGAAGATCTGGTGGAAGAGAAATTTTCCACTTTGGTCAACCTCTTAATGAAGGCCATATTAGCATATGTCTACGGGGAGTAAGAAGTAAGCCCACTATAAAATCTAAATATATGATATCCTATTTCCAATTAGGAATGAGATGTGACTATAGAAACCCTATTGGGTGATGATATTCTACCTTAACCCTCTATCACTCCAAACATCTCTCCACAAACTCACAATATCATGCTTCATCCCTAACCAATGATATATCTGATAAATATTTGTGTGCATATTCTTAACACTTGGATGTGCAAAATTAGTTGCATGATGAGCCTCAAAAAAAATTAGAGCACGAAGGCCATCTAAAGGTAGAATATAAATACAACTTTGATGTTTAAAAAAACCATTAGTCTCCAAGGTGTAACAAGGGTATCTTCTCTCTAATGGTCTCCTTGAATCTATCCCTGATCTCATCTCCCAATACCAAATATTTGATGGAAGTTCCCAAAGGATTTGAATCCTCAAACCAATACTAAGAGTAAGTGATAAAATATCATACATTCACCTACTCAATTCATCTACAATCACACTATACTTTCCCTAAATTTACATGACCTCAAAGTCATACTCACAAAGAAAATCCATCTATCTTCATTGTCTAGCATTGAGGTTAGGCTAAGCGAATATATACTAAAGACTATGATGATCATTGTGTAGCTCAAAGTGATGACTCAAGATCATGGGTAGGATAATTAGTTTTGTGATCCTTGAGTTTAAGAGACTCTTAGGATATCACTCATTCTTCCTGCATCAATACTTCTCATATACCCTCCAAGGAAACATAATTACAAACAACAAAATCATTTGTCAAATCTCAAACTACAGAAATGGGTGCACTAGTTAATTTCTCCTTAAGGCTCTAGAATGTCACCTCACACTAATCAATCCAAACAATTATTTTCCCCTTTATCTGAAGGGAAGTAATGGGATGTGCTATCCTCAAAATATCTCTCTCAAACTGCTAATAATATCCTACCAAGATCATGAAACTATGCACCTTAGACACATTTGTGGGTGCTTCCACAATCACCTGAATCTTAAAAGGATCAACAAATATACCATCTCTTGAAATAACATGGCCAAGATATTTGACCTCAGTATAAAATAACTCATATTTTACCAGGTTAGAATATAACTGATTGTCACAAAGACATTGCAACACCTGATGCGAATGTTGCTCATGCTCCTCTATAGTCCTAGAATAGAAAATAATATCTTCCAAAAAACTAGAATAAATAAATTTAGATAAGTGTGGAAGACGTCATTCATCAAAATCATAAATATTGAGTGACAATTAGTTAGCATGAATGATACCACTCTAAACTTGTAGTGCCCATAATAGGTGTAAAATGTTTTCCAATGAATATCTACTTCATGAGTGCGCAATTGATGATAACTAAATTTTAGATCTATTTTGGAGAATACTTTTTCTCCCTTCTTTTGATTGAATAGATCATCAACCCGAGGCAAAGGATATCAGTTCTTAATTGTCACTTAGTTAATCTATCAGTAGTATATGTATATATGAGCTTTGTTTTTAGATTTTACTATGTAATATTTTTATTGCATCAAAATATTACACGGTAGAATCTAGAAACAAAGATGATAATCAATTATGGATTATGGAAATCCATCCTCTTCAAAAAAAAGTAGTGCTCCTCAAGGAGAAATAGTAGGCTAAATAAACCTCTTGGCCAACAAATATTCTAAGTAGAGATGGAGCTCACTCAACTCTTGAGTAGCCATATAGTAAGGAGCTTTAGAATTGGGCTCTTCTCTAGGAACCAAATAAATGAAAAAGTCTATATCCCACTTCAGAGGCATAGCTGGAATCTCACTATAGAAAACATCAACAAACTTCTAAATAAAAGGATGACTAAGATAAATTTATTTTCCCTCACCTTTATCCATATCAGTCACTAACACAACAAAGAGATGACACCCCTATTGTATGTACTATTTAAGCTGCATCACAAAGATCATATGAAGAGATATGGGTCATTATACCCCTATAATATTCAGCCACTTACCATAACCATCAAACTACTAAATGGTATTATGCCTACAATCAATATTAGCTCCATGAGCATCCAACCAATCCATGCCTAAGACCACACCATATGAGCCCAAAGGAATGATCCATAGATCAAAAGTGGTTGAAAATGATGCTATATCCAACTTGAAACCATGGATAAGAGAATATGTATCCACCTAAGTTTTGGAGGCTAGCTCAACCTACCTCCTATCATCCTGCTTTGCTCCCATAAACCCAAAATTATCTACCTAGGAAAGATAAATAAAAGAATATGTGGATTCTAAATAAAATATAATAGAAGTGGAAATACCACCTAAAAAACCTATATCAATGAGTGTACCCTAATGGTCAACCTGTCTATAATAAACTACAACAAACACCCTGTGGTACTTACCAACATCCCTCATAGTAGGCTTAGAAGTGGCCTTCCTCTGAATACAAGGTTGTACTAATCTTTGAGGATAATGAATGGAAATGTGACCATGCTCACCACATGGAAAAAATCCTCCTCCTCTACCAAAACATCTCCTTGTAGGAGTTACACTAGACTACTTGAAATTTCCTTTTCTAACATTTTGTTATGTACTTTGAGTAGGATATGAATTCTTATTATATTTTTTATGTGCCTAGTTGTGAGAGTTCTCTGACTAAGAACCACCACCACAACCATGAATGAATTTATTCTTCTAATGGTTTTGACTACCTTTAGAAGATGTAGGGTGATTCTTAAAACTTCATACTCCTTGAGATTGATTTCCCTTATAACCTTATCCTAAAAATAGAGCACTACCAACCTAGACACCTGTTTGACCACACAAACCCAAAGCCAAATTATCCTCAGTTAAGGTAGTCTTATTTTCTAGAGATTTTACTATCTTGTGTTCTAAGAATCAGAATCCTCCTACAATATGACCATTGAAGCCCCTAATGGAATGTTGAAGAACCATGGAATCATCATCCTTGTAACCTTCATATGTATTGAGCTCATACAAATGGAAATCATACTCCTCAACAATCATAATCATCTTTTGTAGATTGTGGAACTTTTCAGTGCACCTTTGTCTACACTAATAAAACTAGAACTAAGCCTGAAAGTTATTCAAAAATAGATCCCAAGAAACTATGAAAATATTTGAGTATAAATTATCCTCCTTCATGCTCCACCAAGTGGAGGAAAACCATCTAAGATGCATAATTGTTCACCTATCCTTGGTATTTCTACCCTAGGGACGCATCACAAAACACCTATCCAAATATGAGCCATTTCTTTGGTGCTGAACCACTACTAGAAAAATAAAAAGTGGGAGGCTGGGACCTAAGAATATCCCTCATGTGACTAGATAATATGGCATTCTCCTCTACTATTGGATCCTTTCTCCTAGGACTCCTATTCCTCTCCCTGATGTGAAGCTCTGACCCTTCTATCTAACTTGAACCAATTCAAGTCTATACTTGATCCAAACAAGTATTTTAACCCTTTCCACTTTGGAATATCTCAGGCTAGGCTACACACCTTAAACTATCTTCTTTCTAACTCACCAACTCTTCACATTATTTCCCCCATAACTCCTTTAGAGTTGCTCTCCTATATGCACACCTTTCATACGGTTACACCCCTATTTGCTCAGTGTTTTTGGCCTCCTTCTTTGTTCAATGGAACTCCAATCTTCCTTGAAGTATTAGGGTCTATTTCACATGTCAAATTACATCCTTGACACTCCACAACACGACCAACTGATTCCTAGGTTCCCAATGCTCTCAACACCCAAACTATCCAAGATGGCACAATCTTCCTAGTAGCCTTTTCTGGATTCTTTTCCTAGTTTTGTCACCAAATATTCCAAAAGACCTAGAAATGTGATCACCCCTCCATACAATGCTAGTTGAGATAGTAATTTTCCTAAAAGGAGAGGTCTTGGGTCCTTAGACAACCCTATCAACTTTAAAACCCTCTTCTAGGCTAAGGAGTGCTAATTGGAGCACCTAAAGAAGGAAGTAACCTTCAAACTTGGAAATTTTCCAAATAAAACCTTGGAGAATCTATGGATACTTTAAATATGACCCATCCTTCAATCTTGGGCTTTGAATTGATACCCATCAAGAGTTATGGGGTCTGCAACTTCTGGCTTTAAGCCTCTCTACCAGTCACATATGGATGCCTGGTTAGGGTTTTAAGCACGTCTCTCTAGAAATGAAATCTACCACTCTAAGACCAAATGAAACATAAAACTAACTCTCATATCTCTCCTTTAAACTTGGTTTGGAGTTTTTCCAATGGTTGCATTGTGAGGTATAGGGACTAGAAGTCAAAAGCCTAGTTTTCTTCAAAATTGTGCCATGTAGGTGTCTGTGACCCGATTTCGCCCTTGTTTCTCCACCTTAGGACCTCTAATTTGATGAAAATGAAAGAGAGAACATACCTCCAACTTCATACCAAGTTAATCTTGCCATTTGAATCTATACAGTTTCTTACACAAAGAAACACTAGTGAATTTCACGGTAAAATGCAGTTTTCTGTATTAAATTTTGAATCTCCTTAATCAAATTTCATTAAAAAACCATTGATTCAATTGTTGACACAATTTTAAATGATTTCCCACTAGTTTCAACCAAGTTTGGGTGTTATGAATGTTGGGTAACCAAATTCAAAAAGTTTCAATCAACAACTTTTATTGCAACATTGTTGTTGACAACTTTGTGACAACATGTGCAAATCTACTTTCTAGACATCCTAGGAACCTAACAAGGTTGAATTAGACCTTACATGAATATGTTAATGATCAATTCAATCCTTCCTACACAAATCCACCCAATCCCCGTCCATCTGACCATAGTAGACCATAGGATTTATAACTCATCCTAGGTCACTAGGCCTTACAAAATAGGACTTATTACATTGCTAGGATCTCTTGATCCTCATAGGCACTTGGCCATACAATCACATGTTCAAACATTCATGGAGGTCTTGCAACCTCATTGTCTTTTTCAAGGGGTGTTTCTGCACCATACTCCCCAGGTGGATTGATCTCAAGTCCTCTTGAGACAAGTTCTTCCAAGGAAGTGCCATGCTTCCGCATCTCTACTTCATCCATCTACACTAACTCTTCTACAGGGTGTCCAATCTACTTTACAAGGTACTTCTTGTACTCATTATTCTTGGTCTTCTTGATGATCTTTGTGTCAATGATCTTCTCAGGTTTCTTGGGTTCATGAGAGGGTAAATCTGCAAGATTTTCCTACAACTCTTCAATATGAATCTCTATATCTGCATCATGATGACCTTTATATGGTGTTAGATCAAAAACATTAAAGATAGGGGATATACCTAGAGTAGAAGGAAGTGTTATGTCATTGACATTCATGCCATGCTTCTTCAAGATTATGCAAGGACCAACTTTCTTCATGAGAAACTTGGCATGCTTTCCCTTGGGCAAGCTCTCCTTCCTAAGATATACCCACACCAAGTCACCAACTTGAAATCGTACATCCCTCCTTCTCTTATCAGCATTTTCTTTGTATTTTTCTAAACTTTTTTGTAGTGCCAACCCGACTTGATGTCATGCCCATAATTTAACACCAAAACACACCTACTTTTAAAAATAATAATTAAAAGGTTATAATTTAATGTTTAAAGTTTAAAGATTTAAGGTTGACTACATAAAAAAGGTTGAATAGTTCTAGAGAGGTTAAGTGTACAATTGTTTAAGGGGAATCATGGTGAGGGGTTAACGATCCCACCAACATCCCTCACATGATAAAATAAAAAGGACAACTAATGTCTAGGATTAACTAGCTTAGTCAAACCCAAACTAAATACAAATAATGAATATTTCAATAACGACATTTGTGTTATGATAACTTAATTACGTAAATGTTCCTTCCACCTACTTAAGTTCTAAAACAAATTTACAATTAAATAATCATCATATTATAATAAACTTATAGACATAAAGTACCATTTATAGTATTATCTAAAATTAAATCTGAATTTAATTTAAACTTTATAATAAAATTCCATTAACTACTATTAATTCAATTAGTACTCCACAAAAGATCTTTTAAAAAAAGAATTTACTTTATTAAAAACAATTTCCCAAAGTATAATCTCTCTTAACAATGTTACTAATATTAATTAAATATATTAAATCTCCCTAAAAGAAATAATTAAATCACTATTGCCCAAGGATAAATTTACCTATTTGAAAGATAATTAAGACACATAAGGACAATAAATCTCTATTTCAATAAAAATGTTCACTCAACAAAAATAATAATAGAAAGTTGAAATCCCATTTTTCTACCAAGGGAATAAAATTGTTTTATTCAAAAAGATCAAGGGAAGAAAAAAATACAATAAAAGAATGTTTACTAAAACCAAGGAAAAGAGGGGGAAAGAGAATTTCAAAATTTGGAGTTGACTATTCCTTGCCCTAACCCTAATTTTGAAATTAGGGTTTGGGTGAATTTGTCAAAACCCAAAAGAACTCCCTATCTCCCCATTTCTTCTATTTTCTTTCCCTCTCCCAAACCCTACATGGGTTTTGCTATTTTTTTGAGCTTTTGTGTTGCAACTTGCTTGGATGGTTGCACAAGAGGAGGAAGAGCCATTTGATCATATATATGAGAACATATACTCATATACACAAGATGTGTATTTGGGTATATATGCCCATATATTTGAGCAAGAATGGGGAAAGAAATGCTGCTAGAGACTGGTATAAATCCCGTTTTATGCTATGCTGCTAACAAACTCTTTATATTTTTTCTTGTTAAGATTTATATCCTCTTTTTTTTGTTCTTTTTACATTGATATTATTATTATTTTTAAAATGAAGGGTCTTGGAGGGGTCGTAGCCGCTCCCAAGCCCTGGTCGCGGCAACTGTGGCCATGCCACAGTCGTGGCCCTAGCCACGGCTAGGCTTGCCACACAGGCACCCTACCCTTACGGGTTAGGGTTTGGCATGCCCAATTTTTTTATTTAAAAAATTTTGTTATTTATTTTTTATTTAAAAAAATCTTTTTTTGACAATTAGTTTAGTTTTTTTTTAATGTACATTTATTATTCTTTTTTTTTAAGAAAACAATCATGGAAAATCATTTTCTTTTCTATCTTAACAGATATATATAGAACATAATTTAAAAAGACTAGTTTAACCTTGACGATCTCCTATTTTTTTAAATAAAGAATGTACCACATTATATATATATATATATATATAAAATTGTATAGTTCTGAAAATAAATATATCCAGCAAAATAATTACATAAACACATCTACACTAAAATATATATGCATTTTAAAAACATTTCCATTATATTTTAGACAGAAAATAAAGATAAACAATTAAATAATGTAAAATATTGTTTTGGCTAAAAATATGAATTTCCATAAATAAGTGAGAAGTATAAGGAAATCTTAGATGTTTGTTTTCTTGTTATTTTCTGCTCAATTTTTTTTTAAAAATAACAATATAAATATTTTCCTTTCTTTTCAAAACCGAATATCATTCTCATATATGGAAATTACTTTCAAATAAATAGATCTTAAATGGAATAAAAAAATTTCACTTAAACTAGAATGGATAGATATGGGTTAAAATTTTGAACTCATTTATTTTCTTAAAGAGATCAAATAATACAACTAATACAAACAGAAACATACATGTTTCATAAGTCATAAAACTTAACTTAACATGGAAAATGCACATCTTTTGAATAAGATAAACTAGGAAAATCTTTTACAAAGTTTCTACCAAAATATACACTATTACAAGCTATACATAGCAAGGGTCCCTCAAGGACTTTACACATAAAACAAGATCACACATAGGAGTTGTTTTCTAGGTCCACAAGCTCTCTTTTCTTTTGCTATTCTTCATTTCCTCAAAGATTCAATGGCTTCAAACCTTGCAATAAAAACTTGAAGGACCATGGGATGCTCACCTCCCAACCAAGGCCTCTAACAGGCCACCCCTGAGCTTGGGGAACCAAATCATAGATGGGTATACAACATGCATAACCAAAACAACATTAATGCAAACATACTAACCACATGAAAATTCCCAACCAAGGATTTTCACAAAGGTTCTCACATAGACCCTAAACTTGGGGTGAAGGTGGACCAAGTACCCTATGGGGAGAAAGCCAAAGAAATAAGAACAAGCCTACACAAGGCATCAAAAGAAACATCTCCATGACTCTCTCATACACAACTTAAATCCCCTATGGCCCCCAAGGAAACATACCAAAATCAAAGCACTCCCTTATGACCCCCAAAAGAAAGAATGGCTTCATGGAGCCCATACTCGATGATTTATCCTTCTCCTCCTTGAGGATAGACTCTACACCCATGGGTTGTCCAAAATGCCCTTCACCCCCAAGGCTACTCTTCCCTCCCAAGGGTGACTATGGCCTTGAGAGTTCCAACACAAAAACACATACAAGGAGGAAAGAAACAAAATACAACACAAAGATCCAACACATGATATTCACATCACAACATAATATTCACATCTTTTATCTAATTTCAAAAAACAAGCACAACAAGAATGCAATAAAGAGAGCCACCAACCTAAGTCCAATGCAAATGGAAGGTATGTTGATGATGAGCTCCCTAAGTCCAAGCCTTTCTTCCTTCCCAAGCTTCTCCAAAATGAACTTGTCTCTAAGATAGAGAGTGGGTGTTCAAACTCTCCACAATGGAGAGTCCACACTAAAAAGACCTCCACACAACTCCCCGCAACCCCTAGGGATAAGATCTTCACTTGAGCACTCACATAAACAAATTCACAATTATGATTTAAAAAATTTAATTGAGACATACAAGCTCATTATGTTTACAAATAAAATACAATACAACAAGGTTTTGTCTTTCATTAGACGCAACCTTCGCTTGCACTGAATTCACATTGGTCTATGTTTGGTTCCCCAATATAATATAATGGTCTTAATCCATACACACTAAATCCAACATCAGTAGTCCAAGAAATATAATTACACAACATACATGAAATAAATTCCATTCAACTTTACAAATCATTTACAACATCACGTAACCAATTTGAAATTCACATTGCATGATAATTGAACTTTTTCATTCATGAAAAACATATATACACACATCATGAAATTAAGGAATTAAATTTAAACAGTTTAATATAAAACCCATAGCATCATAATTGCATCAAATATCCATTTCCTAATAAATCACATAAATAAATCTCATCATGTCATCCTAGCATTTATAAAACCAAATTAACCATAAATGCAGATCCATAATAATATCACAAGGTAATCATCATAACATCATAAAATAATGTGCATCTAACATCTAAGGTGATAAAATCCAAAACATAAGGTTTTTAAATCTATAGTTCATCAAAATATAGTATCAAATAAGTATTGTTAGAAAGTAAAGATCCCCAAGATAACTGAGAGGGGGGGGGGGTGAATCAGTTATCTGATAATTTAACCATTCAACTACTTTAAACAATATAATCAATGTAGTAATCAACCATAGAAAGATAACCATACACAATTGCACAATAACACAAGATATGTTGACTAGGGAACCTCTTGAAAAGAGTAAACCCCTGTGGGAATGATGCCCACAAAATGATGCACTAAAATGAAAGTTCCTTGTTAGAGGATGGACCCTGTTAGGAGTCTTATGAAATAAATTTAGTACATATAAATCCATGTTAGGAGATTTTGAATCCCTCATAAAGATTCTAACTCGGTTAAGAGTTTATGGAAGACAGAAGGACCCACTGCCCAAACAGCTTCAAGGCAAGATCTCTGAACCCACTGTCCGAAAGATCTTAGAATTATTCAATAGAATAATATGAAATATATTACCTCCTTCATATTGTGCCAACACCGCACTCTCTACTACACAAGATCACAATTGCAGATCTCTGTACTCACAAGTCTTCCTTCATCACTGAATTAGCTCTTTTCTTCACTTCATGCATATATATTCGCATCTCAACTTTCACAATTCAATCCTCTCTACTCAATTCTCCTTTTTTTACAATTCTCATTACAACAAGGAAAACATTCCTTCTTATATACCAAACTCAAATAATTACAAATGAGTCGGTCCTCAATTACAAAATAATAATTTCTACATGCTACACACAAAATTCACATAAAATTGTCAGCTTCCAGATACTGTAACTTTCTCCAAACATATCCTCAAAGTTTTCACTTTGAACCACATCACCATTAATGAGTCTCCAACATCCCTTTAACTGTGCAAAATCAGATTCCATCCCAGCTAAGAGATATCCTCTAATTTTTGAAAATCGCTACACAGAAACACTGTCTAAACACTTCTTTCACCAAAATGCTCATAACTCTCATGAATGAATGAATTTCTTTTTGCACTATTAACCATAGGTTAATAACACACCAAAGAACATACCATCAATTGTGCAAAAGCCAATCTACAATACAACATGTGCACAAAACAAAACTGTACCTACTTTCCTGCTGATATCCAGAATATCACTGTGTTGACATCAATGACAATCCAAGTCATGAATGCAACAACAATTGCTACAGAATGACTACCAAAATACTTTGCATTCATTCCTAACAATCTCCCCCATTGGCATTGATGGCAACATAGATTAAAAACATCCAATGTTCCAAAAATCCAATACTACAACATCACTGCAAAATATCAAATTAAATCTTGCTTCGTTCTCCCATTCAGCTCTCTCATACAATCCACAATGTTTTTCATGTATATCTCTCCCCCATTGACATCAATGATAGAAATTCCATCACTAAGTCAACAACAACTTAATGTCAAAAGACACTGTTCAGAAAATAACAATAACAAGAGTCCTCATGACTCAGCTCATAAACTCCCCCATAGAGGAAGTTCCAACATCCAATCCAGAAGAAAGATAGGGCTCATATACCACTGGACGGATGCAAGCATCTGCATCAATTATCAAAAATAGGTTGGGGCATAACCCCAAGCATACCTCTCAGATACACAAATGTATCCTTAGGTAAAGGTTTTGGAAATATATCTACTATCTGTTCCTTTGTGCTTATGTACTCCAATCTTACTTCTTTTTCTGCAACTTTCTCTCTTACAACATGATACTTGATCTCAATATGTTTAGTCTTAGAATGTAAAACAAGATTTTTTGACATACTCACTGTACTGGTGTTATCACAATGTATAACAATAGGCTCATCAAAATTTATTCCAATATCCTTCAACATCTACTTCATCCAAATAATCTGATTACAATTGTTTGCTACTGCAACATATTCTGCTTGTGCTATACTTTGTGAAATACAATTCTGCTTCTTACTTAACCAAGAGACCAATTTTCCTCCAAGAAAAAAGGCTCCACCACTGGTGCTTTTCTTGTCATCAACACTGCCTCCCCAATCTGTATTAGTATAGGCACATAAAGTAAAATCATCATAATTCTCATACCATAATCCATAATCCATTGTTCCTTTCAGATATCTCAGTATCCTCTTTACTGCTGCATAATGTGATTCTCTAGGTTCTGCTTGAAATCTTGCTACAATCCCAACTGAATGTGCTATATCAGGTCTTGTATGTGTCAAGTACTACAATCCTCCAATCATAGATCTGTACTTTTTCTGCTCAACTGCTGGTGTCTCATCTTTGCTAGATAACTTATGTCCAGTTACCATAGGTGTTCCAACAGGTTTAGAATCTTCCATTCCAAATCTTTTCTATAAGTCATTCAAATACTTAGTCTGACTTACAAATATACCTTCCTTGCTTTGTGCTATCTGTAATCCCAAAAAATATTTCATTTCTCCAATCATGCTCATTTCAAATTCAGTCTTCATTTCATCTGCAAATTTGTCACTGGCTTCATCTTCTCCTCCAAAGATAATATCATCAACAAATATAACTATAACCAATAAACCATTCTCAATTTCTTTTTTGTATAAGTTACTATCTGCTGTTCCTTTTATAAATCCCAATTTTAATAAATACTTATCCAATGTTGCATACCAAGTTCTAGGTGCTTGTTTTAATCCATATAAAGCTTTCTTTAACTTACATACCATATCTCCTTCTTGTGTCAAAGGAAAACCTTTAGGCTGCTCAATGTAGACTTCTTCTTCCAATTCACCATTCAGAAATGTTGACTTCACATCCATCTCATACACTTTGAATTTCTTGTAAGCTGCATATGCCAGAAACATTCTCATTGCTTCAAGTCTAGCCACAGGTGCAAAAGTTTCTTCATAGTCAATTCCTTCTTGTTGTGAATATCCTTTACATACCAATCTTGTTTTGTTTCTTATCACTTCTCCTTGTTCATCCATCTTGTTTCTGAATACCCATTTTGTTCCAATCACATTCTTGTCTTTAGGTCTAGGGACCAATTCCCATGTCTTGTTTTTTTCAATCTGCTCCAGTTCTTCTTTCATAGCATTAATCCAATGTTCATCTTCACAAGCTTCATTAGTAGTCTTAGGTTCAATTTGAGAAATCAAACATAAATGTACCTTATTTCAAGTCAAAACTCCTCTGTCTAAACTTCCAATAACTTGCTCAACAGGGTGATGTCTTGAAATATACCTGTTAGGTGTCATAGTTACTGATCTTGTTCCAACTATAGATTCTTCTCTGCTTTCTTCTCTGTTTTCTTCTCTATTTTCTTTAGTATGACTTTCATTCAGCAAATCACCGTTAGTTTCAAAAAATAATTTTGTATTTTCAATGTTAGGCTGAGGTTGTGCTTCTCCATCAGATTCATAATCAAGCATTCTTTCCTGAATTTTAAACTTCTCATCAATTTTAACATTTGCACTTTCAACAATAGTCTTAGTTCTTTTGTTATAACATTTATATGCTTTGCTTTTCAAAGAATATCCAAGAAATATTCCTTCATCACTTCTAGGATCAAACTTTCCTATATCATCATTTCTCTTAATATAACATTTACTTCCAAAAATTCTAAAATACTTAACTGAGGGTGCATGTCCAAACCACAATTCATAAGGTGTCTTGTTTGTATCTGCTCTGATTTGTACTCTGTTCATAGTGTATACTGCTATGTTCACTGCTTCTCTCCAAAAGGTCTTAGCCAAATCATTTTCAAACAACATAGCTCTTGTTGCTTCAGTTATTGACCTATTCCTTCTTTCTGCAATACCATTTTGTTCTAGTGTTCTAGGGGCTGAAAGTTGTCTCTTAATACCATTCATTTCACAAAAAGTATTAAACTCTCTAGATGTAAATTCACCACCTCTATCAGATCTTAGACACTTAATCTTCATTCCAGATTCATTCTCAATTTTTCTTTTCATGATCTTAAATTTATCAAATGCTTCAAATTTTTCTTTCAAAAATGCAATCCACATCATTCTTGTAAAATCATCAACAAGAATCATAAAATACCTTTCTCCATAGAATCCTCTAGTCCTAGTAGGACCACTCAAGTCTGTATGAACAATCTCTAGCTTCTCTACCAATCTGAACTTCTTGCTGGGAAATGAACTCCTTTTCTACTTTTCCATCATACATTCTTTGCAAATCATGTTAGTAGGTTTCATAATTCTAGGTAAATCTCTTACCGCAAGTGTAGTACTCACTTTACAATATTATCAAAGTTTAAATGACAAAACCTTTTATGCCATAACCAACTGTCATCAATCTTAGTTAACAAACATGTCATCTTAGTATGATTCAACTAAAATACATTACCTCTGGTTCTGGATCTTTTTCCAATCAGATTTCCATCTTTATCTTTTATCACACAAGTTTTCTCAGCAAACCAAACTTGATAACCCTTATCAACCAATTGTCCAACGCTTAGTAGATTATGTCTCAATCCATCAACAAAGTAAACATCATCAGTGTTAGTCTTTCCATCAAGAGTAATAGATCCTATACCCTTAATCAAACAAGGTGCATTATTACCAACTCTAACAATTCCTCCATCATAATTGTCTAACTTAACAAACTTTCTTTTATCTCCAGTCATATGATGTGAACAACCACTGTCTGTAATCCAATCAGATTTCTTTTCAACTTGAGAAACTAATGCTTTTTCTTACCTTTCATCAGATTCAGAACTTTCTTCTTTAATTGCTACAAATCCTATTTCCTCAAAGTTATCATTATCACTGTCACTTAAATGTTTTTCAATTCCTGCTTCAAGATCTTCATCATTTGCATAATAACATTCCTTAGATCTCCTAGGATTAAAGTTGCTTCTATACTTCTTAACTCTTTTAGGACATTTAGATGCAAAATGACCATATTCTTGACAAGTCCAACATTTAAAGATTTTCTTACCTTCTAGTTCTCTTTTTATAAGTAATGCAATACCTTCTTCAATCTTCTTATCTTCCTCAGATTTAGATCTGCTACTGCTGGCATAATCTCCATTCACACTAGTATTTCTTGATAATGTAGGTCTAATGTTAAGAGCACTAAATGCTATCTCCATTCTAGGTAGCTCTCTTGATAATCTCAAATTCATCTCTGCTATTTCTAATCTTCCAAGAAGAGTCTCTCTTGAAAAGTTCGGTGTACAAGGTATCACTTGTTCAATCATCTATGTTGTCTGCTTGAATACTGGTGTCAAAGTTCTCAGAATTTTCCATATCACTTCATTCTCTGTCTTATCACCTCCACAAGACTTTATTCCCATTACAATCTCAGACATCCTACCAATATAGCTTCTAATAGGTTCATCTTCCATCATTCTGATATCTTCAAATGCACAAATCCAATTATGTAATCTAGCCTTCTTTGCATGTTCATCACCTTCAAAAGTAGAATGTAAAGCTTTCCAAATTGCATGAGATGTTTTCAAACATCTTACCTGACTGTATTCATTCTCTGGTAGTGCTGAAAAAAGTGCTTCTCTTGCAAGTATGTTACACATGAATAGATCTAGCTCATCTTTAGTTCCTGCCTCTAGATTGTCTTCCTCAATGATAGTCTTCTCATTCTTTGTAATCAACCAATAACTTGGTCCTAAACACAATAAATGTGTCTTTATCTTTTCTTTCTAGCTATCAAAATTTACTCCATCAAACTTAGGGCTTTCTTTCTTGAAATTCGCCATGGATCTCCTTAAGTTGTTAAAATTTTCTTTCAAGGACCTGATGCTTTGATACCAATTGTTAGAAAGTAAAGATCCCCAAGATAACTAAGAGGGGGGGGGGGGGGGGGGTGAATCAGTTATCTGATAATTTAACCATTCAACTACTTTAAACAATATAATCAATGTAGGAATCAACCATAGAAAGATAACCATACACAATTGCACAATAACACAAGATATGTTGACTAGGGAACCTCTTGAAAAGAGTAAACCCCAGTGGGAATGATGCCCAAAAAATGATGCACTAAAATGAAAGTTCCTTGTTAGAGGATGGACCCTATTAGGAGTCTTATGAAATACATTCAGTACATATAAATCCATGTTAGGAGATTTTGAATCCCTGTTAAAATATTCTAACCCGGTTAAGAGTTTATGGAAGACAGAAGGACCCACTATCCAAATAGCTTCAAGGCAAGATCTCTGAACCCACTATCCAAAAGATCTTAGAATTATTCAATAGAATAATATGAAATATATTACCTCCTTCATATTTTGCCAAAACCACACTCTCTGCTACACAAGATCACAATTCTAGATCTCTGTACTCACAAGTCTTCCTTCATCACTGAATTAGCTCTTTTCTTCACTTCATGCATATATTTGCATCTCAACTTTCACAATTCAATCCTCTCTACTCAATTCTCCTTTTTTGACAATTCTCATTACAACAAGGAAAACATTCCTTCTTATATACCAAACTCAAATAATTACAAATGAGTCAGTCCTCAATTACAAAATAATAATTTCTACACGCTACACACAAAATTCACATAAAATTGTTGGCTTCTAGATACTGTAACTTTCTCCAAACATATCCTCAATGTTTGTGCTTTGAACCACATCATCATTAATGAGTCTCCAACATCCATTTAATTTCACAAAATCAGATTCCATCCCAGCTAAGAGATATCCTCCGATTTCTGAAAATCGCTACACAGAAACACTGTCTAAACACTGCTTTCACCAAAATGCTCATAACTCTCATGAATGAATGAATTTCTTTTTGCACTGTTAACCATAGTTTAATAACACACCAAAGAACATACCATCAACTGTGCAAAATCCAATTTGCAATACAACATGTGCGCAATTCCTACTTTCCTGCTGATATCCAGAATATCACTGTGTTGACATCAATGACAATCCAAGTCATGAATGCAACAACAACTGCTACAGAATGACTACCAAAATACTTTGCATTCATTCCTAACAAGTATATCTCAAATGTAGAAACTAAAAAGCTATGACGGGCTCAAGGTGAGGCCTCACACTTGATCACGGATCTCCTTCATACTGTCAGCAAATTGATCTCCATGAGCACTTACCTACCCATCTTTGGGAAGATCTATCAATTCCAGTATGCCCCTTAGATTCTTCCCATAGACAATTTGAAAAGGACTCCTTTATGTGCTTCTATTCACAGAATCATTGAAGGAAAATTCAGCTTGTGGGAGTATGTTATCCCACTTCTCTCCATATTGATTTTTTAAAAACCTCAATAGGTTTCCCAATGACCTATTGATAAATTTAGTTTTCCTATATGTTTGCGGATGATAGGCTGAACTAAAACTCACATTTGTCCCTAATATCTTCCATAGGTTCCTCCAAAAATGGTCAATGAATTTAACATCCCTATTTGACACAATAGTTTGAGGAAGTCCATGTATCCTTACAATGTCTTTGAAAAAAAAATTGGCTACATAGGTTGCATCACTTATGCTCTTACATGGAAAGAAGTTTGTCATTTTGATGAACCTATAAATAATGAAAAAGATACTATCAAACCCCTTTTGAGTCCTAGGAAAACCCATTAAAAAGTCATACTAAAACTCTACCAAGGTCTTGTAGATATGGGAAATGGTTGGTACAATCCAACATTGGTTGAAGTACCTTTAGCCTTTTGAAAAAAACACATGTTTCCACAAACTTTCTGACATCTCCTTGCATCTTGGGCCAATAGTAATGTCTTCTTACCTATTCTAGGGTCTTATCCAAACCAAAGTGCCCACTCATGCTTCCACAATGCTTTTCCTTCACTATGTTCTCCCTCATGGAACACCTAGGAATGCATAGTTGATGTACCTTGATAAATAAACCATCTTGGAGAAAAACATCAGAATAATCAACATGATAAGCCTCTGAAAAATTAGAACAAAATTTGTAGATCTCATAAAATCCTCATCATTTTCATACATACCTTTCAAGGAGTCAATGCCCACACTTTGCAATCTTACCTCTTGCACTGTCATGGCTCTCCTACTCAAAGAATCTGTCACCTTGTTAGAAAAACCTTTCTTGTGTTTGATTGAAAAGGTGTAAGCTTGGATTGATTCAACCCACTTCATATGTTTGTGACCTAACTTCTCTTGGCTATTCAAGAAACTAAGGGCTTAATTGTCAGTGAAAACAAAAAACTCCTTTGGAAGGAGATAGTGCCTCCATTTCTTCAAGGCCTATACTAAGGCATACATTTCTAAATCATAAGAGGAATACTTCCTCTTAGCCTCATTCAAATTTTCACTAAAAAATGCAATGGGTCTCCCCTCTTGACTTAAAACAACCCCTATTGCCACATTAGAAGCATCACATTCAATAGTAAAATTTTTATGAAAATCTGGAAAATCTAGTATAGGCTTCTTTGCTACCTTTTGTTTGAGACTTTGAAAAGACTCCTCAGCCTCCTTAGTCCAAAAAAACTATCACTTCTACCCCCCTTTGATTGTTTCTAGAATTGGTGCACAAATTTGATTGAATCCCCTAATGAACTTCCTATAAAAAGAAGCTAACCCATGGAAGCTTCTAATTTTTGTCATGGTCCTTGGAGAGGGCTATTTCAAGATACTTTCCACCTTTTCTCGATCTATCTTTATGAAATCACAAAACCAAGATATACAAATTCTTCTTGCATGAAAACACACTTATCCAAATTTATTAGGAGCTTTTCCTCTTGCACTATTTTAAGGAGCAAATTCAAATGTTTTAAATGTTCAACCTTAGTCTTGCTGAAGATAAGGATATCATCTAGATACATAATTACAAACTTGCCAAGGATTGGTTTCAGAAATTCATTCATGAGCCTCATGAATGTGCTAGGAACATTTGAAAATCCAAAAGGCATCACCCTCCATTCATAGAGGCCTTCATTAGTAATTTAAAAAGTTTTCTTCCACTCATCTCCAGCCCTTATTCTAATTTGGTGGTATCCACTTTTCAAATCCACCTTTGAATAGTACTTGGCACCCCCTAGATGGTCCAACAAGTCTTCAATCCTAGGCATAGGAAACCTATACCTAATGGTGATTCTATTGATGGCTCTAGAATTAGTACATAACCTTCAAGTCCCCTCTTGTTTTGGTGCTAATATGGAAGGGACTGCACAAGGGCTCAAAATTTTGGTTATCAAACCCTTGTTTAAAAGCTCTTGGATTTGGTTGGCCATTTCTTCATTCTGTTGGGGGGTTGGTTTATATGCTTCTTTGTTTGGGAGTGTGGCTCTAAGGATTAGATCTATATTGTGACTAACCTCTCTGATTGGGGTAGGGTTCTTGGTAACTCCTTGGTTACAATCTCCTTATACATACCTAGAAAATATGCTACTTTTTTAGGGCCTACTTTCTTAGGTTCCTCCTTCACCTTCAACACCTTTCCCTCTTTTTGTTTTGGCAACACTACCATTGCATTTAACAAGGGGTATCTTCCTCCTTCAATACTTTCAAAAAATCTTTTTCTCCTACAAACAAAAACTTAGAATCTTTTTGTTCTTCACCATTATCAGAAAGGGGAAGTAAAGTTACCTTCTTACCTTGGTACTGAATGGAGTAGGTGTTCTTCCTTCCATCATGGTGTGCCTCCAAGTCATACCGCCATGGTCTCCCCAAGAGTAAGTGACATGCATCCATGGGTACTATGCCACAAAGTACCTTGTCCTTATACTTTCCAATCTGAAACTCTATCCATGATTGCTCTTCAATGACTTTCTACTACCCTTTTGTGAGCCGTGACACCTTTTCAGGTGTGGGATGTGTAATCCTCTTTAACTTCATCTTTTCAACAACTTCAAGGGACACCAAGTTGTTAGTAGAACCAGAATCAATAACCACTCTACATACCTTACCTCCCAATCTACATGTGGTTCTAAAAAGGGTCTTTCTTTGGGGTAGTTCTGGTGTACTAGGTTCTTTGATTAAAGTCCTTCTCATCACGAGTGACTCTCCTTGTTCGAGTATTGCCAAGGATTCATGTGAATGTACACTTTGGGAGTCTTCATCCCTCACCAAATTTTCTCTCTTTTCACCTTTCTTACATTCCCTTTTTTAGGACACTTTGATGCCAAGTGCCCGGGATGATGACACCTAAAGCATTTGATGATATCAGTGCATCTTCCCCCAAATCTTCCTCTAGAGTTTGATCTTCTTCCCCTAAAGGAACCTCTAGAACTACTCTGTCCTTGGTTATGTTCATGATTTGATTCTCCAAAGTATTTGGGACCTTTTCCTCTTCCACTAGACATACCTCTGCCTGTATTTCCAAAGACTCTTTGTCCTTTCCCTTTACCACCATGTTCTTGTTTTCTCTTGAGTTTCTCCTCAACCATCAATGCTAATTGATATCATTTTTGTACTATGGTAGGGATACTCAAATTGAGTTCATCTTGTATTGTGACTCTCAACCCTTTCATATACCTTGCAAGCTTTACACATTTGGGCTCTGCTAACTTGGATTTCATGACAAGCCTCTGGAACTCTTCAGTGTAACTTGAGACATCTAATTATTTTTTCCTCAAAATCATCCTCCTTTTATGAAGTTGAAATTTACAATATTTAGGGACATATGCCTCTCTGAGAAAGGCTACCATCTTCTTCCAAGTGGTTATTGGTATCTTACCATCCTTCACCCTTTCATCTTGAGTGAAATTCTACCATGTGAGTACAGATCCTTTCAACTTCAACTTTTCAATCTTCACCCTCTAATTCTTAGGGATATCTTCATAGTCAAAGAAACTTGTGAGAGCATCAACCCAACCCATCACTTCATCTAGGTCCATCTTTCCGCTATACATGGGCAGATCTAGTTTGACATCCATTATTCTTCTTTCCATGGACTTCAAGGTCTTCAAGAGTAGTCTCTAATCTGTAGGAACTTCTTCCTTCTCAAGGGGTTCTTCCTCATCCTCACCAGAGTCTCCAACACTCTTCCTTCCCATCCTTTTTGAAAGAGTTTTCATTTCCTCGTCCATCCTTTCCATCTGTGCCTCATGTTTCACTCTCTTCTCCCTCACAAAATTTACAAGTTCTGCATTTGTTATCCTTGATGGCATATCACCATCATGATCTATACCAGACATGGTTCACAATCATTTTCCTAAGGACCTTTCTTTCTCTGATACCACTTGATGTAGAGCTCTGACCCTTCTATCTAACTTGAACCAATTCAAGTCTATACTTGATCCAAACAAGTATTTTACCCCTTTCCACTTTGGAGTATCTTAGGCTAGGATACACACCTTCAAGTTTCTTCTTTCTGACTCACCAAATCTTCATATTATTTCCCCCATAACTCATTTAGAGTTTCTCTCCTATATGCACACCTTTCATGCTGTTACACCCCTATTTTCTTAGTGTTTTTGGCTTCCTTCTTTTTTCAATGGAAATCCAAGCTTCCTTGAAGTCTCTAGGTCTATTTCACATGTCAAATTACCTCCTTGATACTCCAAAATATTACCAACTGACTCCTATGTTCCCAATGCTCACAATACCCAAACTATCCAAGATGGTAGAGTCTTTCTAGTAGCCTTTTCTAGATGCTTTTCATAGTTTTGTCACCAAATCTTCCAAAGGACCTAGAAATGATATCACCCCTCCATAGAATTCTAGTTGAGATAGTACTTTTCCCAAAAGGAGAGATCTTGGGTCCTTAGACAACCCTATCAACTTTGAAATCCTCTTCTAGGCTAAGGAGTGCGAATTGGAGCACCTAAAGAAGGAAGTGTAGACACCGAAAAATCCTTCAGAAAATAAATTATTTTTGTTTTCTGAAAATCCTTGATGACATCATCATTTATTAATTAATTAATTATTTAATTAATTAATTTATTTTTATGGCATTAAATCCCTCTCTCTTAATTAAAAATCTTTAATTAAGGAATCTAGCCTAAAAATGTCATTTGGACATTATCCCTAATTTATTAATTATTTAATTAATAAATTGACCAAAAAACTTCAAAAATAAATTAATTTATTTTTAATTTATTTTTTATCCCAAAGTTGGCCAAAATTCTAAAGAGCACTAAACTCTTCTAGAAAGTCCTAAACCTTCCTCTAAATGGGTCAAAACCCTAATCTAGTCCCTTCAAACCCTAAGCCTAGATATTTAATATTTATTAAATTTACCTTTAATAAATATCTAAATCTCACCAAAAGCCACTTGCCCATCCCTTTCTCCTAATCCTAATCCTAATCCCCTTTCTAATCTTGTCACATTCCATTAGCAAAAGGTTTACCAAAACTTATGCTAACCTCCTCTTAGTCATCCTTTTTGGTCAACAAAGAGGGACACCTCTTTGGCCACCTCTTCAAATGCATTTAAGAGTTTCTTAAGCCTTCTTGGCCACCTCTTCAAATTCATTTAAGACCTTCTTATCCCTTCCTTGCCACCTCTTGGCCTTGGGCACATTTACCAAATTGTGCACATGCCCTCAAACTTTCAACTCAATCCTCTCTTGACACTTGTCAGGACACTTGTCCTTGACTCAACCCTAACCTTAGCCCTAACTCTGACTCATCCTTTTAAACCAAGCCCTTCCCTTTTCCTATAAATACCCTCACTTCCTAAGGCAAATCATCTTTCAACTCTCAAACTCAATAGCAAAGTTATAATGCCATTTTCATTCTAGCATAAGCATAAACTCATCATTTTAGATCATTTTCAAGCTTAAATCACATCTAAATTAGCTTAATTGGATTAACATAGATTCATTTCTTGTTTAATCAATCTTAGTTCATCTTTTAGCTTTGCATATTTGTGTGTTCTTGAGGCCTTTGAGGCAAAATAGGTTCCTCATACCTATTTTGTGTCATTTTGGGTCTTCTTGATCCTCAAATCATCCTAATTTGCATGCTCCAAGTGCTTGAGTTTGCACACCCACATCCATCTATATCCAAGCATATCAAATAGTGCATGGGTGCATCCGTTTTAGGCTTAAACTGAGGTGGCTTTGATTTTAGTTTGTTTACCATTAAATTTGATTTGATTATATGCTATGACGTTTGTTTGTCTTTGGCCTTCAAAACAGGTTTAGGTGCACACTCAAATCCTAGTCTACAGGAAGTACCCTTCAAACTTGGAAATTTTCCAAATAAACCCTTGGATCATCTAGGGATACCTAAAATACCATCCATACTTAAATCCTAGGCTTTGAATCAATACCCGTTAAGAGTTATGGGGTATGCAACTTCTGGCTTTACGCCTCTTTACCAGTCACATATGGATGCCTGGATAGGGTTTTAAGAATATCTCTCTAGAACTACAATCTCCCACTCTAAGACTGAATGAAATATAAAATAGACTCTCATATCTCTCATTTAAACCTATTTTGGAGTTTTTCCAACGGTTACATTGTGAGGTATGGGGACTAGAAGTCAAAACCCTGGTTTTCTTCAAAATTTTGCCCTGTAGGTGTCTGTGACCCGATTTCTCCCTTGTTTCTCCACCTTAAGACCTCTAATTGGATGAAAATGAAAGCTATAACATTCCTCCAACTTCCTATCAATTTAATCTTTCTATTTGAATCCGTACAGTTTCGTACACAAGGAAACACCAATGAATTTCACGGTAAAATGCAATTTTCTGTATTAAATTTTGAATCTCCTCAATCAAATTTCATTCAACAACCCTTGCTTTGATTTTTGACTCAATTTTAAATGAGTTCTCATCAGTTCCAACCAACTGTGGGTGTGTTATGAATGTTGGGTAACCAAATTCAAAAATTTGCAATCAACAACTTTTGTTGCAACATTGTTGTTGACAACTTTGTGACAACATGTGCAAATCTACTTCCTAGACATCCTAGGAATCTACCAAGGGTGAATTAGACCTTACATGAATATTTTAATGATCAATTCAACCCTTCCTACATAAATATAACTAACCCCTATCCATCTAACCATAGTAGACCATAGGATTTATAACTCATCCTAGGTCACTAGGCCTTACAAAATAGGACTTATCACATTGCTAGGATCTCTTGATCCCCATAGGAACTTGGCCATACAAACACATGTTAAAAAATTCATGGAGGTCTTGAAACCTCATTTTCTTTGTCAAGGGGTTCTCCTACACCACTCCCTCTCCTTATTATGAGAGTGATTAGACTTATCCTGGTGGCCCCTATCTTGACCGACCTCTAAATGGTGCAAAATATGCTGCAAGAGATGGTGCTTATGAGTGCCCTCTAACTCAAAATATGACTTCTAGTCTAATATTATATGATATCCTCATGGTTTTTTTCTTCCTCATGCTCACCATGATAAATCTCTTGATGAGAGCTCAGAGGGGAGTTATGTGAACCACCTCTACCCCTACCTCTACCTTGAGTCACAGGATGTATCCAAAGAATGAAACATAAAACAAGGTTAAGTAAAGGTTACAAAGGCCATACTAGGTAAAAAGGTTTTAAAGGATCATTTCCATAATTTACTAACATTTCACAATCATGAGATAGGAGAAAAGCATCAATAACACAAAGTTATAGGTTACTAATCATATGCATAATGGACAAATGAGTCCCATAGCTCCTAGTTTAGAAAATTGGGCTCTGATACCAGTTGGAACACCCCACTAAGGAACCCAAGATGGAAACACTAATCTAATAAAAAAACTAATGGTGCATTTAAAAAAACAATCACTACATAAACTTTCAACATAATAATAACTTCTACTAAATATTAAGTTCAATTTCTATTTTACAAATTACACTCTAAGTGGAATTAAAGATATTTTAATACATAACATAAATGCTCATTAAACATAAATGAAAAATGATTAATAACTTAATCCTAGGTCCTCTATAGGTTCTCTAACATCGCTACTCAAGAAAAATTTATATAACATATCTAACCATCAAGATACATCAATGAATTACATCACATGAATCATAAATATTAATTCCTCTAATTCTAGCTTCATTTTAAGGAACCAAATCAAAATATTCCTAGATTGTTTTCATCATACTAACATCATCATATAATCACATAATCCACTAACTCTAACCATCATTTAATGATTTCTTATTACATAGCTATGAAACAAATACAACTTATATTATCCTCTAACCTAGCTACCATTACATTGTTTATCATTACATACACATCATTATATTTATAATTACACCACTCTCCTCTAAGGAGTATACAATTTACATCATCATATACAAAGATACAATATTATATGAAATAATAATATAAACCAAATGATTATCACTAATGCAACATGAATGAAGGAATTGAAACAAGGATCCTTCCATGCAATCATGAACAATCATAAAACCTTGATGGAGAAAGATCACTACCACCCGACCACATGGAACTTGGAGGCACACTCCCATCATGCTAAAGAGATATAAAAAAGTACCTACACATATCAAGAAAAATAAACTAAAAATAATGAAGTGACCCAATCCCCAAACAGATCAAGGAAATAGAAGAAACCATAAAATAAGGAAAAGACTACTAGAGGCAAATAAAAAATCCAAAAGAAAGGGAATCTAGCGTACATGAAGGAAGAGTGTCATCACATAGCCTCCATCTTGGGTTACCCTGATCTGGTCTCTCTAGAATCTGACCCCCAAGTGAGTACTCATGTAGAACCAAACAACCTTTCATGAGGACAAGGAAGTTCAATTATTACAAGAATCTTCTCCCACTCTCATCATTATCCTATACTAGCACTCAAGGCATGTGAGACACATTATTATTATCCTATTTAATGTGTTACTCCTGTTCATTTTATTATTTTTTCTCTCGATTACATAACTCCTCAATGGGTTACCCTGGTCTGGTCACTTTAGAGCCTTGACTCGCATTGAGAGTCACTAAACCTACAATGCATCTAGGTTTTGTAACTCTTAATTTCAAAACAATATAACAAAAAAAAAATGAATCATATAATAATAAAATAAATTATCATGATTCATGTATAGCATTTAAAATCATTTGAATTTGTTTTAGGGAACAAACATATTGCTCTTCTAACATGGAAAAGCCCTAAGCCCCAATAGAAAAAAAATTAAATGATATCAACATAATAAATTCAAAATACATTTAAATCACATAAATTAGATATGGTACTGCTCCACAAATCAAATTAACTAATAATACAAGGTATAAACATGCACTACTAATTCTGGTATGCACTAAAAATCCTAATTATAGAAAAATGGAACCAAATAGGCAAATAATGTAATTGACTAGGCATGCTACACAACCAAAGGATTCTACAATAAAATTCATTATTCTACATCACAATCATAAATTTTACAATGCATTTTCCTGGTAAACTATATGCAAATCAATGCACAGTCTAGTTTGGGAAAAATGGTAAAATTGGGCATTAATTGAGCCCTGAAAATGAAATTAGAGAGAAACCTAGTTGATAATTCTATGTTTTTATTATATATCCTCAATAAATTTAAATCCTAGATTCATATAAGTGAATGCAATAATCATATTACCAAAATAGGTTAATTGAAAACCAGAAGAAAACACAACATATATTGCATCAAAATACATAACATCTTTTATATTTTCATGGAATGGAACATATTTATTTCAAACATAATTACATCACCAAAAAGAATATCAAACATCAGAGAATAAAAAAATATAATGAGGGATTCAATCCATACCTTGGGTTTTGCAAAGATCCAACCAAAAGTAGCAGATGAAGAATTGAAAGAACAAGCAATCCAAACTTCAAAATGTAGCAATCAATCCTCCAACACTTCTAGAAAATCTCCAAATCCAAAACAATCCAATTCTAATTCCAATGATTTCAATCAAACAATGAAATAATCCTCTCAAAAAATCTCCTCTTCAAAAGGATAGACACCAAGAATATCAAGCAAAACTCTTTATCTCAAATTTCAAAATTTCTCTACTCAAAATCTCTAGCCAACATACCAAAAGAATGAAAAGTCAAAATAATTAAAATCTCTCAAAGAGACATGTACATGAGTGCAACCAATTCCCACCAAACTAATATTTAAAACAAAGGTTATATTTATTAAACATATAATAATATACATTCAATCATATTTTAACCCAAATGTAAGTAAAGGTAATTACAATTATCTCATGCACTCATAGATATATACATTAATTAATAATTCACAAAAATACTTACCCAAATATAAGTAAAGATAATTGCAATTATCTCATGCACTCATAAATATACACATTAATTAATAATTCCCAATAATACTTTATGTACACCTAATGTGTGTGTGGGTTAATATTTTATCAAATTAATAATCATATAGGACGATATAAGAGAGATAAAATAAATAATAAATATATATTAATTAGGACTTTAGGAAAAGGAAAAATTAATGAATAAAACATTATTAATGCCTAAAATGATCATATCAAATAAAATGCAATAATGCATACATCTTGAAATGTGATATAAAATAATAAGGAGTTACCCCAAACAAAAAGTATAATCAAATAAATCAATAATCCATTAACATAATCTCAAACCAAAACATATGCAGCTAGGGTAAAGAGGACTTGTCTCCATGACAATCCTAGAAGGTATTTGAAGGTATTGATCATTCCTCAAATAAAATGATGGTAATGTTAAGTTTAAATTGGGCCTTAATGTTAAATCCCCTCTACTATCATCAAGGATTTTAAAACCAGGTGAAGACGATGCTTGGTACTTGGATAATCACTTGCACCATAGAAGAACACATGCATGTACATATATAATATAATATGTCAGATAATCACACACAATGAAGAGAGAATACATAGTATGGGCCTCACGAATGAGTAATATGACATCCTTCCCCTTCATATATCACAAAGAGATCAATCATAACATACATATGATTTGTATCCATATCCTAATCATCCTAAATCATGGATTAGTCCATAATCATAATCATGCACATAGAACACAATCATCATATACTTCATAATCACAATAATACCATCAATAGATATCCCAACAATCATAAATGTATCCATCATAGGTATAATTCATCCAATAAAATCATCATCATCAAGTCATATGTCATCAAAATAGGATAAATAATCCTTCATATACGATCAATATCCTGAAAATTACCAACTACACATACTTAAAAAGGAAATACATGAAAGGGTATTACAGTAAGAAGAATGAAGAAAGGAACTTGAAAATACAAAGTTATGAGCCTTTGAAATGCTTTAATTCTAGTAGACTTGGTTATTTTTCTTCTAAGTGTCCTTATCATAAAGACTTCAAATGATATAATGATGAAAAGAGAAATATACATGAAATTTATGATAAGTGATGGAAGATTGGTACACGAGACAAATAGAAGAGAAGACTATGCACTATGGAGGAAAATTCTTCTAAGAATGAAGATGGTAATAACCCAAATGAAAAATCATTATTTTTGGTTATGAAGGAAGGTAAAAAAGAAAGAACCAAAAGTCTAGAAGTGAAGATGACTTGATTGCATGCTAAAGTGGAACTTGTTGTATGGATTATTGATTATGGATGTCCGCACCATATGAAAGAGGATATGGAGAATTTTATGAATCTTTATAAGTATGATGGAGGATCTATGAGACTCGCTAGAGAAGAAGTTGCCTCTATATGTGAGATAGGAAGCATATCAATTGATGTTTAACATAAAAATGATGATGTATATTATGTTAAAGGACCAAGAAATCACTTGCTAAGTGTTAGTCATATGGGAACTACATTTTATGAAGTTACCTTTAGTAAATACAAATGTGCAAGTAGAAAAGGAAACATTAGGATATTAGTTGCTAAAGTTGTTAGAGCAAATGGAAATTCTTCTACATAAGTAATAATGGTTAGAGTAACTTTTTGATGGCACAAGTATGAAAATTTAAAGATGAATTTGAAAGGAAATAAAAATAAGATAAGATTTGGGTAAAAATGGTTGAAGAAGAATAGACTCAGATAAAGGAAAGATAAAAAAAAAAATTGAAGCTGGTATTAGAATTGACTGAAATAGATGCAAAAAAATGTATTATATTTGAATGGGAAGTACAAACGTTGAATGATGAGTAAAAATATTCAAGAGAAAAAATTGACAAGTTTAAGGAGCTCAAAGATGATAGCTCATATGGAATTTTAGAAGAACAAAGATAGAAATGGATCTAGGGACAACCCTAAGATTAAAATATGTAAGAGTTAACCTAATCAAGCTCATCTCAGGAGTTCCACTTCTTCTGCACAATTCAAGTACTTCTCAAATTATGTTGGTAAATATTTTTCATGTAACAAGTATGATCATAGAGATAGTGAATACCAAAGTAAGGTAATAAACCAATCAGTTAATAGAATATGCTACTTTTACAATGAGTGTGGACACATGATATTTGAGTGTAGGAGTAAGATAAAGAACAATTTATATGTACATGATCACGTTTTTCTAAATTCTAGAACTTTCAATGGATGTCGCTTTACCTATAAGATGTATGGACACAAAGTTGTTGAGTGCAAGATAAACATGAATATTTAAAAAATAATGACATAATAAATGGAGGAAGACCACAAGATGGTCTAGTGTGTTACAATTGTAGCAGAGTTAGTCATATTGTGAAGTTCTATAGAAGGACATTTGAAGAAAATAGTGTTTTGCTGAAGAAGATCAATATGAGTAAAGAGAAGTAAGTAATAAATAAGTTCAAGGTAAAATAATCAAATAAGGTGGAAGAAAGGTTTGAAGATGGATCTACACCCTCTAGGAGTGTTGATTATATTTCTAATTAAGATGCAGAGTATGTTCTTAGGGGAAGAACTAATTGAAATATCTTTATTCCCCCTTCTTTATTGGGTACTGAGTTTCTCTTAGTATCAAAGATTCGACGAATTGTTATTTTTTCCTGCCATAGTTGGAAGAAGTCAGAAGATCTACTGACAAGATGAAAGTATTTTCAAGAAAATAAATGTGTTAGGAATAGTATGATTCTAATATGTGTCTTTCTATGGGGAGGCTCAAAGCTTTATCTTCTATCTCCTGGACTAATATGGGTTGTTGTTCTCATGGGGGGTAGTGGAGTTAAAATTGGCATGTTACTCTTTGTCGTTGATGTCAAAAGGGAGAAGTTTTGTGTTAGAGTTTAGAATATGACTTATAATATGTTATACACTTGTAGTTCCTCTATTCCAAATGGTATCATTTTGTTTGGTGCTACTGCTCATAATACTATGTTTGGATTTTTAGTCTTGTTGATGTTCAGGTATGGTTTAGTATTAGTTACATTTAAAATGTTTCTCTTGTAACAAGATTGGTCACATTGTTGCTAGGTGTCCTTATGGAGAACAACAAAAGTATAAGGAAAAATACAAGAAGTACAAAGGAAAGCCAAAGAAACAATGTTATATGGTTGTGGATGAAGATGTAATTGATGAGGAATCTGATGACAATAATGAAGAGGAAATTATTTTTGTTTCTATAAAGGAAGATCATCCTGTGGGAGACAAAGAAGGTGAAAAAGAACTTGTTTCACATATTGGACAGAATGATGACTGGGTCATAGACAGTGGGTGCTTGCATCACATGACCGATGATAAAAGTAAGTTTATTAAACTCAATGAATATGATGGTGGTGTTGTGAGATTTGGAAACAATTTATCCTATTTAATGAAAGGTAAAGGTACTATCTCCCTTAATGGAAAAATCATTGCAAATGATGTCTATTATGTTGAAGGTCTAATACATAACTTGTTGAGTGTGGGTCAACTTAATGACAAAGGATACCGACTTGAGTTTAAAGGAGGAATGTGTGGGATCATTGGAAGTTATGGTGATGAGATTGCTATTGGAAAACAAACTAGCTTATCTCAGTTGAACAATGCAATTAACAATTGTTTGGTTTCTAGGATTGAAGATAGTTGGTTATGGAATATAAGAGTTTTCCATGTAAACTTTGATAGCTTGGTAAAGGTAAGAAAGACCAATCTAGTAAGAGGATTGACACAACTTGTGAAACCAGATAACCTGATGTGTAAAGAGTGTCAACTTGGTAATTTAACTAGTACATCTTTCAAAAGAAAATCTTATTCATCATAGAATATACTTGATTTAGTACATATTAATTTGTGTGGTCCTATGGGGCAAAAGAGTTATAATGGTGATAGATATTTTATCCTATTTACTGATGATTATTCAAGAATGATGTGGGTTACATTTCTTAAGGAGAAATATGATGCATTCAGTAAGTTTAAGGCTTTTAGAGCTCTAGTGGACAAGGAATCAGGAAATTTTTTGAAGTGTTTAAGATCAGATAGAGGAGATGAGTTCACATCGGCTGAGTTCATGAAGTATTATGAAGATAATGGTATAAAAAGATAGATGTTTTCTCTGAGAACTCCTTAGCAAAATGGTGTTGCAGAAAGGAAGAATAAAATAATTTTTGATGTTGCAAGGACTATGTTGATACAGGGAAATGTTTCAAAGATCTACTAGAGATAAGTAATTAGTACTATTGTTTATACTTTGAACCGGGTGCAAGTGAAGAAGGGAACCAAAAAAATACCTGATGAATTATGGTATGGTCATTCTCCTAGTGTAAAGTATTTCAAAAAATTTCAAAGTAAATGTTATATAAAAAGAGATGATTTTTGTAAAAAATTGATCCCAAAAGTGATGAAGGCATATTTTTGGGTTATTCAACTAAAAGAAAGGTTTACAAATGTTTTAACAAAAGGACTAATAAAATGATTTAAAGTGCTAATGTGAATATTGATAAATTTCCTGAGAAATATGAGGAAACAAACAAGAAGGATACATAAGATGATCGTGGAATAGAGTTTATTGAACCAAAAGAGCCTAGACCGGTAGAGAAGAATAACGAGAAAGAAGTAGTGCAATTGACAGAAGAAGTTCCTTGGACTAAATTGGCAATCCCAAGGTATGTGAAAAGGAATCATTCTTTTGATCAAGTAATTGGTGATAAGAATGCAGGTGCATTGACAAGAAGTAAGGTTAGAGAAAGCACATTTCTGATATCACAATTTGAGCCTAAAATAATAAAGGAAGCAGTTAAAGATGATAATTGGGTGAGAGTAGTGCATGAAGAATTAGATCAGATTTAGAAGAATGAAAATTGGACTCTTGTGCGAAGGCCTAAAGACAAAAATGTGAAAGGTACAAAATGGATTTTTAGGATTAAATTAAATAAGGATGGTGAAGTGATTAGAAACAAAGCAAGACTTGTGTGTAAAATTTATGCACAAGAAGAAGGCTTGAATTATGGTGATATATTTTCTCTTGTAGCAAGATTGGAAGGTGTCAGGATACTAATTGTTTATAATGCATTCAAGAATTTCAAAGTCTATCAAATGGATATGAAATCAACATTTTTTAATGGAATTCTAGAAAAATAGGTCTACATGTTAGAATAACTGAGAGGGTGGGTGAATCAGTTATCCAAGTCCCAATACAATAATGAGTAATCCAAAATACTATTTCTCTAATTTCTGTCAGTCGGTAAACATATATATGATTCACTGTCAGTGTTTTTACCGATCTTCAGTTAAAGCTCTTTAGTAGTTACCGATCAAATCAAATAGCTAAAATGTAAAGTATGATAATAAACAATCATCATAATAAACACATAACACAATGATTTAACGTGGAAACCCTGTTAAGGGAAAAACCACCTGGGAACTGGCAACCCAAAAATTTCACTCTTCTGAAGTGAGGCCTGTGAGGACCCAACCCTGTTAAAGGTTACAATACACACTGTTAGGTGTGACCTAGTTAGAGGATTTTGCACTAGAAGTTATCTTTCAATCTTATGTCACTCAATGTTCTGATTTACAGGATAACAATGTTTCACTTGTCAGAATGAAACACAAATAAGACTTAAAAGTCCACTCGGTTAAGAGATTTTCACTGTTTACAATTATTAGAAAGTAACAGTAGGTTGATTTGCCTTAATACAACAAATTGCAGTTGCAGATCAGTGTTATGCTCAATAATGTTTTCTGACCAATATATCACTTCAGATCTAATATCAATATCACTTACAAACAATCAGTTCTGTGCTCTATGTAGCTCGATTTGTTCATTATGTAGCTCAGTTTCTGCAGCTCGGTTCAGTAACCTGTTTGATCAGAAATGCATGAATGCTAGTTCACGCTCAGCTTCTGCAGTATCTCCTTCTTTTTCTTGATTCTTTGATCTTTAAATAAACATGTAAGCCGTTTTATTTTCATCCATCAGATTTTGCCGCTTAATCATATCCATTGATTTTGCCACTTTAAACTTCCTCGGTTGATGTGTCATTAACACATTTCAATCTCCTTTGTCAGATCTTCCTTGAATTTTGTTAGGCGTAGATCCTTGTAACAAACTTTGACTTTTCACCTTGAAATCATGCGAATCCAGCTCATCAATTTTTTTGTCAAATTGTCTAGTCGACAATATCATTAAATGATTTTATGTTCTCCTCGGTTAACAAAGAAATGCATCGGTAAACCTTCATCGGTTAAACTTGTGCTCAGTATACAACACACTGCATCGGTGTATACTGTCATCGGTGTTTACATTGAGGATCTCGGTAAACATTAAACTGTTCTCTTTTACCGACCAACACTGCTTTGTGTCTTTTAGTTCCTTTCTCCATAATAGATGAATACAACATACTAAAGTCAATATAATGAGATCAAAGAATCATCAATAAGTTATCCACAATAAGTTATCCAATGCATTCCTTATCCTTATCTGCTGTGACCTTCTTTCACCATTCTTCAGATGTCTCGGTAATGATAACTTACAAGATAAGTACTGTCAAACTAATAAGAAACTAGTTGACATCAATGACAACATAATACTGATTAACATATTGTATATCTATACAACTACTTTTCATGTGATCTTCAATCACTGTTTCAACAATCTCTCCAATCAATTGTAGGTTCAACAATCTCTCCCTTTGGCATTGATGGCAACTCAAATAATATGAATGTACCAAACACATACCAAACATATACTCTACAACTCTATCTGTCATAAGCTCTCCCTTAGATAGTTCATCCTTAACTCTTCCTGTTTAGTATTCTCACCCTTTGTCTTTACAGTATAGATTCTCTTCCTTTCGCTCATTCATATTTGCCTATTCTCTCCCTTTGACAACAATGCCAAATGAACAAAATAAACAAACATCAGTCTTGTCCGAACCTCTTCATTGTATCTCAGTATACTAATATCTCCATCTGTTCTTCAAACTTAATCACAACCTTGAACTTAATCAAAGTGCAATCTATGCTAGCATCAACATGAGTGATCTTCTAATATAATAGGCTGATGCAACATTTCAAATCACCTTAGTGACCGATAGATAGGGGACGGACCCCAAGTCTATTCCTCAAGTATTCAAAAGTGTCTTTCGGTAGAGGCTTTGTAAAAATGTCTGCAAGTTGTTCTTTTGATGTAACAAACTCTAGTTTAACTTGCTTTTCCTGCACTTTTTCCCTTAAGTAATGATACTTAATTGATATATGCTTTGTTTTTTAGTGCATTACCAGATTCTTTGATATGTTTATAACACTAGTGTTGTCACAATATATAGTCACTGGATCAGTGATCACCTCATTCATACCTTCCAACACTTGCTTGATATAGGCTATATTGGAGTAGTTTGTTACAGCAGCAACATATTCAGCTTCAGCTGTTGATTGAGAAATACAACTCTGCTTCTTGCTTGTCCAAATTACAAGTCTGTCTCCAAAGAAAAATGCTTCTCCAGTTATACTTTTTCTGTCATCCACATTACCAGCCCAATTAGCATCGGTATACACTTTCAGTTCAAACTTTCCATCTCTTGAATACCATAAACCATAATCTTCTATCTTCTTAAGATATCTCAATATCCTTTTTGTTGCTATCATATGTGATTCTCTAGGATTTGTAGAAAATCTTGCAACTATTCCAACAACATGAGCTATATTCGGTCTACTGTGAACTACATACATTAGCTTACCAATCATGGATCGGTAAAGTGTCTGATTTACCTCAGTAGTCTCATCTTCCTTTGTCAACTTACATCCAGTAGCCATCGGTGTTCCCACTAGTTTTGCATCTTCCATGTCGAATGTCTTCAATACCTCCTTTATGTATTTTGATCGAGTGATGAAGATTCCATCACTATGCTGAATCACCTGTAGTCCTAGAAAGAACTTAATCTCTCCGAACATAGACATTTCAAATTCCTTTTGCATCTCATCAGAAAATGCTTTACATACAATATCTCTACCTCCAAAAATTATATCATCAACAAATATTTCAGCTATGATAATAGTATCATCAGTGTTACCTTTCATAGACAAATTACTATTATCACTTGTTCTGATAAAGCCAATACTTAAAAAATAGGTGTGCAACCTTTCATACCATGCTCTCAGTGCTTGTTTCAGTCCATACAATGCTTTGTGCAGTCTACAAACCATATCTTGGTTGTCTGGATCTTCAAATCCTTCAGGCTATTCAATGTAGACCTCCTCTTCAAGTATTTCATTCAAGAAAGCAGACTTGACATCCATTTGGTAGACCTTAAATTTCTTATGTGGAGCATATGCCAGTAACATTCTGACACCCTCAAGTCTTGCAATAGGTGCAAATTTTTCACCATAGTCAATTCCTTCTTCTTGCGCATATCCTTTACATACAAGTCTTGCTTTATTTCTTGTCACTTCTCCATTTTCATTCAGCTTATTTCTGAAAATCTATTTAGTACCAATAACATTTTTATCTTTAGGTCGGGGTACTAAGGTCCAAGTCTTATTCTTTTCTATTTGCTCAATCTCTTCAGTCATTGCTTTGACCCATTCTTCATTATCCAAAGCAACTTGTACATTCTTAGGTTCAAATTCACAAACTAAGCAAGTACCTTGTCTTGTTTTGCTTCTTGTTTGCATTCCAGCATCTTTGTTTCCAATAATCTGACAACACCTTTGTTTCCAATAATCTGACCTTCAGGATGATGTCTTCTGACAAATCTTGCCAGTATCCTAGATCTTCTATCTTGTGCA
The DNA here is from genome assembly GCA_027943335.1 of Chamaecyparis obtusa. Classification (NCBI taxonomy): domain Eukaryota; kingdom Viridiplantae; phylum Streptophyta; class Pinopsida; order Cupressales; family Cupressaceae; genus Chamaecyparis; species Chamaecyparis obtusa. The sequence goes on from BSBK01000041.1 coordinate 578,673, forward strand.
TCCTACTGTGTATTCTGCTGTGCATTCTGTTCTGGTTCATTAGCTTGCTCAGGAGCTCCTCCTTGATCATTGGTATGTTCAGTTAGTTCTGTCGGTTGTGGTACATTATTTATCTGTTGGCCGGTTGCAACAGTCTGTGGTGTCCTCGGTTGAAACTCAGGAAACTCATAGTAAGTGAACTGTTTGTAATCTTCTGGTTCCTTCATCTGCTCATCTATGAACTTATCATCATATTCATCAACACGAACATTCACACTTTCAAAAATTTTATTATTCACCTTGTTCAGACATTTGTAAGCTTTGCTTTGGGCAGAATATCCTAAAAATATTCCTTCATCTCCTTTGGAATCAAACTTACCATTCCTATCATCTTTCATAATAAAACACTTACTTCCAAAGATTCTAAAGTAACTTACATTGGGCTTGTGTCCAAACCAAAGTTCATATGGTGTTCGGTTGGTGTCTTTCTTCAACTGTACTCAATTAAGCACATAGATTGCAGTGCTTACAGCTTCTCTCCAGAATTTCTGAGCGACATTCTTTTGTATCTTCAGTGTCCTAGCACAATCAATTATTGATTTGTTTCTTCTCTCAACAATACCATTTTGTTGTGGGGTTCTCAGTGTTGACAGCTGCCTTTGGATTCCATGCTCATTACAGAAGTTAGTAAATTCACAAGATATAAATTCACCACCTCTATCTGATCTAAGACATTTGATTTCCTTTCCAGTTTCCTTTTCAACTTTAGCCTTATACCATTTAAACAGTTTGAAAGCTTCAGACTTTTCCTTCAAAAACATCACAGTCATCAATCTAGTGTAATCATCAACAAAGAGAATAAAGTATCTATCACCATAGTAGCTTTGAGTTCTCATAGGTCCACATAAGTCGGTATGAACCAACTCAAGAATCTTCTTTGTTGAGAAGTCCTTACTCTTAAAACTAGATTTGGTCATTTTCCCTTTCTGACATTCATGGCATAAAGTATGATCAGGCTTAGATAAGTTAGGTAAACCTCTAACTCTCTTCTTTTTACTAATTTTGATCATATTATCAAAGTTTACATGACATAATCTCTTGTGCCATAGCCAAGCATCTTCATCTTTCATAAGTAGGCAAGAAGACTCATCAATATCAAGTTGAAAAAGATTACCTCTGGTTTGAGTACCAGTCCCAACAAGTCTTCCATCATTTTCATAGATTTTCACCTTTTTATTTTCAAACACCAGTTTGTGGCCTGAATTGTTTAGCTGTGCCACACTCAACAGATTGTAATTCAGTCCATATACCCAGTAAGCATTCTCACATTTTATTCTATCATTAATTACAAGGGTACCTTTACATTTCATAGTGCATGGGGCATCATTTCCCATTCTTACAGATCCACCATTATATTCAACTAATTCATCAAATTTATCTACATCACATGTCATATGATGTGTGCAACCACTGTCAATGATCCATGTTTCATTCTTGCTTATCCGTGAGATCAGGGCAGATTCATCTTGGTTTTCATCTTCTTCTGAATCTTCCTAGTATTTTCAACTATATAACAAGCCTTTTTACCTTTGTCCTTTCGGTCATTTCTATTACTATGTCGGTAGCTTCTGTTAACTCTCCTCCCATAATTTCCTTCAGATTTATCTCTCGGTTCATCATCATCATTTCTTTTCTGAGGACATCTAGCAATAATATGACCTACTTCCTTACAATTAAAGCATGCCAAGGGTAACTTACCTCTATATCTCCCTTTACCTTTCGGTAATCTTCTAGCCATTAATGCTTCAAGCTCATCAAGGTCATCATCAGTATCACTGTCATTATTATTTCTATTTTTCTTGCTAGATTTCCCAATCTTCAGAGAAGACATGAAAGCAGACTCAACAGAAGGTACAACATTGTTATCAAAATTGTTCAACTCAAAAGTAGTAAGCTTACGGACCAAAGTATCAAGTGTAAGATTGGATGTGTCTCGGTTCTCATGAATTGTCGATACTCTGATTGCATAGACAGGTAGCAGGGTTCTGAGGATTTTTCTGATTATAGTCTCTTCTTCAATTACTCCATCAGAAGCTTGTATAGCATAAACAACCTTGTTAATTCTGTTTGAATATTCAGCAATATTTTCTCCTTTCATTCTCATTTCATCGAATTTACCTCTTAAGCTTTTTGCTCTAGCTCTTTTGACATATGTATTACCACTGTATACTTGCTCTAATCTATCCCACATTGCCTTAGCAGTAGTCAATCCTTTGATTTCTTCAAATTCAGCGTCGGTACAGGCAGCAGCAAGTTCCATCATTGCTATGTTGTGATCATGCTTGTCTTTTAGTTGTTCCACAGTCAGAGGACCAATTGGTTCGCTGAAGCTAGTTTTCATAAAATGTAGTGCATCTCCACCAATTCTAGCTATATGAAATTTCATTCTCTGTTGCCATACTAAGAAGTTGTCTTTGTTAAGTCTAGGCACTTCCCTCTTACTCATTTTGTGATCTTTATGCTCAAGTCCTTAAAACTCTGTTTCAAGCAACCAACCTAGCTCTGCTACCAATTGTTAGAATAACTTAGAGGGGGGGTGAATCAGTTATCCAAGTCCCAATACAATAATGAGTAATCCAAAATACTATTTCTCTAATTTCTGTCAGTCGATAAACATATATATGATTCACTGTCAGTGTTTTTACCGATCTTCAGTTAAAGCTCTTTAGTAGTTACCGATCAAATCAAATAGCTAAAATGTAAAGTATGATAATAAACAATCATCACAATAAACACATAACATAATGATTTAACGTGGAAACCCTGTTAAGGGAAAAACCACCTGGGAACCGGCAACCCAAAAATTTTACTCTTTTGAAGTGAGCCCTGTGAGGACCCAACCCTATTAAAGGTTACAATACACACTGTTAGGTGTGACCTGGTTAGAGGATTTTGCACTAGAAGTTATCTTTCAATCTTATGTCACTCACTGTGCTGATTTACAAGATAACAATGTTTCACTTGTCAGAATGAAACACAAATAAGACTTAAAAGTCCACTCGGTTAAGAGATTTTCACTGTTTACAATTATTAGAAAGTAATAGTAGGTTGATCTGCCTTAATACAACAAATTGCAGTTGCAGATCAGTGTTATGCTCAACAATGTTTTCTGACCAATATATCACTTCAGATCTAATATCAATATCACTTACAAACAATCAGTTTTGTGCTTTTTGTAGCTCGGTTTGTTCATTGTGTAGCTCGATTTAGTAACCTGTTTGATTAGAAATGCATGAATGCTATTTCACGCTCAGCTTCTGTAGTATCTCCTTTTTCTTGATTCTCTGATCTTTAAATAAATATGTAAGCCGTTTCATTTTCATCCATCAAATTTTGCCGCTTAATCATATCCACTAATTTTGTTGCTTTAAACTTCCTCGGCTAATGTGTCATTAACACGTTTCAATCTCCTTCGTTAGATCTTCCTTGAATTTTTTTAGTGGTAGATCCTTGTAACAAACTTTGACTTTTCACCTTGAAATCATGCGAATCCAGCTCATCAGTTTTGTTGTCAAATTGTCTAGTCGACAATATCATTAAATGCTTTTCTGTTCTCCTCGGTTAACAAAGAAATGCATCGGTAAACCTTCATCAGTTAAACTTGTGCTCAGTATACAACACACTGCATCGGTGTATACTGTCGTCGATGTTTACACTGAGGATCTCGGTAAACATTAAACTGTTCTCTTTTACCGACCAACACTGCTTTGTGTCTTTTAGTTCCTTTCTCCATAATAGATGAATACAACATACTAAAGTCAATATAATGAGATCAAAGACTCATCAATAAGTTATCCACAATAAGTTATCCAATGCATTCCTTATCCTTATCTGTTGTGACCTTCTTTCACCATTCTTTAGATGTCTCGGTAATGATAACTTACAAGATAAGTACTGTCAAACTAATAAGAAACTAGTTGACATCAATGACAACATAATACTGATTAACATATTGTATATCTATACAACTACTTTTCATGTGATCTTCAATCACTGTTTCAACAATCTCTCCAATCAGTTGTAAATCAGTTGTAGGTTCAACACTACATTAAGCAACCAGATGGATTTGCATTGACCAAGAATAGAAACATGGTATGTAAACTTCAAAAATCATTGTATGGTCTGAAGCAAGCCTCTAGAGAATGGAATGAAAGATTTTACTCTTATCTTATTAGGATTGGTTTCAAGAGGACTTATGATGATAGTAATGTCTACTTAAAGGATGAAGGTGGAAAGACATTAATTGTTGAAGTCTTTGTTCATGAGAAATTTTTTGGTGGTGATGATGAGATGAGTATGTCTTTTGCTGATGAGATGAAGAAATAATTTGAAATCTCAATGATAGGAGAAATCATATTATTCATAGGTTTGCAGATATCATAGTTGGACAATGAAATATACATTTGTCAATCTATATATGTGAAGGAGGTGTTGAAGACTTTTGGCATGGAAGATTCTAAACCGGTTGGTACCCCTATGATTACATGTTGTAAACTATCCAAGGATGATGAATCTAAGTCTGTTGATGCCACTTTATAGAGGTCCATGATCGGGAAGCTACACTATATTCTACATAGTAGACCGGATATTGCACAAGAAGTTGGCATAGTTGAAAGGTTTCAACCAAACTCGAAGGAGTCACATATGGTTGTAGTAAAGAAAATCTTTAGATATCTGAAAGGCGCTATGGATTATGGATTATGGTATGATCATGAAGGTGATTTTTCATTGAGTTTTTTTACTGATGTTGATTGGACAGGTAATATAGATGGCTGAAAGAGAAGTGGTGGTGCATTCTTTCTAGGTGGTAGAATTGTGTCTTGGACAAGCAAGAAACATAATTGCATATCTCAATCTATACCTAAAGTAGAATATGTGATTGCATCAATCAATTGCACACATGTAGGTTGGATGAAGAAAATCCTAGAAGGGATTAAGGAGAAGGTAACAGAACCGGTGACAATTATTGTGATAATACTAGTGCTATAAACATTTCCATGAACCCAGTTATACAATCAAAGACCAAGCACATTGCTATTAAGTATCATTTCTTAAGAGAACACGTGCAGGATAAAGTGGTGAGGTTGGAGTACATTCCAACTAAAGAGAAAATTGTAGATATCTTTACCAAACCATTTCCTAAGGATACTTTTGAGTATCTTAGAGGTAAGTTAGGGGTCATACCCCTACCTAAGCAGAATTAAGATACAAATGTTGCATCAATCTAGTGGGTATTACTATTTTATTTTTCAATGGATTGATGTAAAGGGGGACTACTCCTTAGGGGGAGCAGTCAGATAGATGGAGTCTTGAGCATTATGGCAGATTTGGAAATGTTGTCAAAAGGGTAGAAGAACTAAGAGGATGATTACCAAGGGGGAGTATAGCATAGTAGAAAAAGGAGAGATAAACTATGAAGAGAAGATGAATAGGGAGAGAGAAGCTAATGAGAAGCTAGGTGTGTTTCTAGTTTGGTGTTTTTCCATTTGATAAAGATGAAGACAAAGTGTTGTGGTTCAAGAACATGATTGGTATTTATTGGTGTGTTGTCATCAATGTAAAAGGGGGAGATTGTTGGCATAACTATTGCAGATGGGATGTGAGTATGTTTTTGGCTTGATGATGCATTTTTTTAGTTATGTTGTTTTCATTGATGTCAACTTAGGTGTTCTTGGTTGACTATGTTCTTGATGTACCAAGTTATGATGGAGAAGATGAATTAAGAGTCATGTTGTGAATTATGGTGTGTGGTTTGGCACATATGTTCTAGAAGTGTGTAAAATGCTATATCTATGATTGCACATGTGTATGATGATTTTTATGCAAGTTATAGTCAGTGAGATGAAGATAGGAAATCAGTTTAGCAATGAAGAAGCAGAGAAGAAAGATTTGATCGGTGTGTCTCATAGGAATGGAATCGGGTGTTGTGGAAATTGAGTGATCTTAATGATATTATTGGATTGTTGTTGCAATCATATCTAGATTAATGATCGGTGGAAAAAGTTACAGGATTCTGAAGTTCAGGACAATGAAGAAGGAAACGAACAATCGATTAGATCCTTAACTGGTGATGGCATAGTAGTTTGCGAAGATGGTTAAGTATTCCAGTTTATGTGATAACATGTCTAGGATGATGTAGAATGTTAAGTATGATTCTTATTGGTTGATTTGATTGATAATTCATGAAGAGGTGCATGAACCTAGGGAAGTGTAATATGTTTGAATTTTCTTTGCCAAATTGATGGTACGGTGGATCTGGAGGTCGACATGAAGTTGAAATTGTAATTGTTTATTGGTAACACATTTTAGGGTTGAAGGATTGAATGAGAATTAATTGTAATGATGTAATTCAAATATAATTTGTGTCCTAGCCGATCTAGTTCGTTCAAAACATATTTATATCTTTTGATGTATTAGGAGAAGTGTGTGTAAGAGGGAGATTGCGAATACATAATTATGATTGCAGTGTTTGGACATTCTGCATGTCAAGAAGAGATTGAGCTTGAACTGGATCTGCACTAGCAAAGGAGAAGTGCTATTTTCTCATATCATTATTCGTGTTGTGCCCTAACAGTTGCAGCAGGTTAAATCCATTAATCAGGTAGATCCTAACAGATCCTTTTGTAAAATCCTTTAACAGGGTGGCACTTTAGCTAGTGTCTGGAGTCCTCTAACAAGGCTACTTCTAACAGGGCTAGAGGTAAATCCCTTAACCGGGTGGATCTTAATAGGGCATGTTCTTAATTGGACATTATTGTAATTCTTTAACATGGCTAAGCTCTTAACCGAGCGTGCTCCAAAAGAGTACATTTTTCTTAGTGGGTGCCATCCCCACCGTGGTTTTTCCCAAGTTGGGTTTCTATGATAAAAACTCTGGTGTTATGTGTTGAATTTGTGTGGGTGCTTAATTTATGATGTATGTTTATCACAAGTAAAAGTTATTTACTACATGCATGAGGTGAAGTTTTGAAGAATAAGTTTTATCATATCAAATTTGTGTTTATTAGTAGAGATTATTGATTCACACCCCCCCACCCCCTCCTTAGTAATCTTAGGGCCTTATTATTCTAACAAACAACGCCTAAAATAAAAAATAATTTAACACTAACCTTAACAAAATTAAAAATCGAAAATGTCTTCCATATTGCACCGTGACTACTACTAGCTTGCTTATATATATATATATATATATATATATATATCACCTAGAAGTTGAAAATCTATTTAATTTATATAAGAATGATACACGTGTATGTCCTTTAATTATATATATACTATAAATATTGATTAATAACTTTCACCTAAAATTTGAATCTCTATTTAATATAAAGATGATTGATACATTTGTATGTAAAACTTAAAATTTGAATCTCTATTTTATATAAAGATGATTGATACATGTGTATGTGAGACTTAATCAAATAATATTAGATCAACATTAAAAATTAAAATAAAATTTAATATAAAATAAAATACTTTAACTATTATAATAATAAATATTTTAAAGAATTATATTAACAACTACAATATATTTATTATAATTTTTTTGATGTTTACTTTGAATAAATAAATTATTACTTAAAGTAATGCATTTATTTAATTATTGACTAAACATATTAGAACAACTAAGCTAATATGTAATTCCATACTCAAGTGCCCAAAAGCCAAAATTTTGGAAATTATAAAGCGTAAAGTTAGCCATCCTACACATTGTTTATATGTAGCTTTACATGTACATTCTTGGATGGATATCTCTTTTTTTCCATGCAAATCCTGACTTTGACAAGTAACGTTAATGGTAGACAGAATGCTGTCACAAAAAATGAGATAATGCTGTTTAGACTATTGCTTATTATTAGTTGTCAGCCTTCAATTATTTTTCTCCTATATTTTTGCACTATTATTGATTATAGTATACAATAAAATAGAATAACATTTAATGTCTAACAAGTCAAAAAATAGTTTATAGGATAATCATCTAGGGTAATAAGTTTTTTTTTCAATAAATAAATTAAACAGAGCACCATTAACAAGATTTATATTTATAAGAAGGGAAAATAATGGGAAAAACAAATTAATTGTTAATTGATAAAGTTAATAAAAATTATCTATTAATCAAATATGTTCATTATTATTTTATTTACTAATATTTAGAATCTATCAAAATGATAAAAAATATTAATTATTCTATAATTTATCTTCTATAATGAATAGTAGAAAGAACATGAAATAAGTTTCTAAGTATTTGAAAATCAAGAATACATTATGGCACAAATTATTTTCATTGTCATTGATATATAAACAATAAATGAACAAATCATCATACCACAAATTATTCCCATAATTATATGTATTCAAACAACCTATTTATGTCAATATTATCATTCATAAGAACCAAACTTATTAAAAAAAAATTCTTTTTTCTTTTTTCTTATCTATAACATTGTCCTTTGTCCTTATTTTTGCCTATTCCTTGACTTTAAAGTTAGTACCTTGTCACTTTTATCTCTAAAGTTAGTACCTCTTCCCCTTGCTATATTCATTTTTTGTGATAATTTCCAAAATATGTTCCTTACTCTTAATGTTCTTTTAGATGAAATTATACACTCTAAATTTTTTTAATTATTTTTCATTCTTGATTTGATTTTTAACAAATGTCACTCAATTTATCAATTTGTATGGTTTTTGGATCTTTTAAATTTTAATTATGATAAAACATTATCAAATTTTAAAATCAAGCTTTTTAATATTTTGTCAATGACATGCTGAATATCCATATTTTTATCTAGTATTGGATTGATCATACCTTCAACTTTTGTTAAAAAACTTGTATTGGTGTATTAGACATATATTGAAAATTTTAAAATTCATTCTCAATGATTGTAATTTTGTAGTTGAATGCCTTTGAATAAGTTAATAAGTATATTTCATGCTTGTTTTGAATGTAAAACATCACTATTGTGAAGAAAATTGTTTCACTTGATACATCTTTAATAGCACTCGAATATGTATATTTCAATAGATTAAATTATTACCATAAAAAATATTAATTTAACAATCTTGATGTGCTCAACATATTTTCAATTGCACCCAAAAAAAATAATCACAATTTATTTAAAATTCATTTTGCAAATTTCACTTCTGTGAACATACTTCAACAATTCTTACACCTTAACACAAGACAAAGACAAAAGAAAGATAGGATCTTCAACAATCCTTATCAAACTTTTTAAACTAATATTAGAGAAACACTTATAAATCACACATAGAAGGGCAAATCAGTACCTACCTTACATAAAACAAAAGAAAACCCTAATACTACATAAACTTAATACACCATACATCTTTGTACACTAATATTCCTAGTACAATAGATTGGCAAGAGTGAAATTTGGCCTTTGTGAAAACATCTTCCTATCCCAATCACAGAGCCTAATAATAATTTTTAAATCTGTTTTTTGGAAAATGATAGGCCAATAATATTTTGCTTTTAATCTGTTATTTGGAAAACAATAGGCTAATAATTTATTTTTCAATCTGTTGTTGGAAAACAATAGACAAAACTTAATCAGGTGAATCTGTAATGTTAAGAAAATAGTCCCACACGTCATGCATGACAAACCAAACACAATAGATAGGTATAAAACCCTAGGCTGGAGGTTTGACTTTCATGGCTTGGAGGATATTTTGAAAACTACCTTACGTGATTCTGACATATGGAAAAATAATTTAAAAAAGTAAGAGAATGGAGAATTTGTCTGTAACAATCAGGAATTTTAAGGAACGGAGACCATCCCTACTTCTGTCAACGCCATCGATTTGTTCATTTGTGGTTGATTTCTGCCATCAATTTGTTCAGTTGTTATTAATATTTTCTGCCACCAATTTGTTCAGTTGTGATTAATATTTCTGCCATCAATTTGTTCATTTGTGGTTGAGATTTCTGCCATTCAATTTGTTCATTTGTGCTCGATATTTGATCTTGCAATTGAATTTTCTGCCAAACCCATCTGGGCTAGAATGCATCTGAAAGAAATGGTCAGAACTTTGAGCTTTAGGAAGTCTCGATCATCGAGGCAATCAGAAAGCTTCGTTTTGGCAGAAACTCTGACTTCACAGAGCATGAGGATAACCAAATATGAGGTTTTAAACAAATCCCTGAGAATTGAAGACTTTGGAATGGATGAGCAGCAATTTAATGGAGGTTTTAATGAAGCCCCAAAATCTGGATCTTTCAGATGGGTAAGTAAGTTGAAGTCCATGTCACAGAATGAGCAGCAGCAGCCTGAATGTTATGGAGATTTTAAAGAAGCCCCAAAATCTGGATCTGTCAGATGGAGCAGTAAGTTGAAGTCCATGTCACACAATGACAGGACAACAGCCAAATTTAGTTTTAGCATTTTTTCACAGAGGCAAATGAAGCCTGCTGATGAAATGAAAGAGGCAAAAGTGAAAGTTAAGAAGAGAAATTCATGGTTGCCTGACCGAAATCGTCGGTGGCCTGTTCAAGGATGGTGAAAACGACAGACAGAGATTGGATTGTTTACTGTTAATGGGTGTGAGAATCTCATCTTTAATGTATTCTATTTGGGAAAAACAAAAATTCTTTAATCTGTTGTAGTTTTAGAACACAAGATCTTTTGGATTAAACGGTGTGTTTATTTTATCATGTTTCGAATAACACTTAGTGTTTCATATTCTCTGTCTGAAGAATCATTGCGTATGATTCGAAAGGTTGATCAAAGAGCACACAGTTTAACCCCAAAGATTTTGCATTCTAATTCACAGACTGGGAAATTGATCCCATCTACTCTTGTAATTTGTTTATTCTCGTACCGACTTCCATTGAAGTCTATAATGGCTTGTGAAAATTGTTGTTATTGTTTGAATGGATTTTAATGAAATTTAACGACCTCAAAAGGGTATTGAATTGTCTGGTTATAATTTTTGTTGGATGTGTTTCAAAAGGTTATTTGGGTTTCATATGACAGTTTCTGCAGTGTTGGGAGGGGGTTTGTTGGGATTTAAGCATATGCAGGGCATGGCTAATTCTCCAGCTTTAAGGTGTAATTTATGCAATTTGAACCTTTGATGTTCTCACAGGGCAAGGAGGCACATAAAATAGATATTTTATATATATGTAAATTCATTCTGTTCTCTGTTTTAAAACAGAGGAGGACAAACTTGGTTCGTCCCTGTTCATTTTCATTGGGTTTACCATTAGTATATACATTTCAGCCATGTATTTTTTGTTCCTATAACGAGTTTCCAAAAAAATTGTATGAGCTAGGTCATTTTCTTTAACAATGGTCCAACTTAATCAAGAATTCTTTGTAATAAACAATGATCATATGTTTCACAATCAATACTGGCATTTCAGAATTCATAACTAATGGTCACTACCAACTCTGGCACTATAAGGTAATCTAATTCATACTTATTGATTCTGAGAGATTTTTCTATAGGTGTTCTTAAATTAAAAGTACAATCCTAATTTGTAATGGCTCAGAATATCATCTCAACATCACTATTGTTGATGTTCAGACATTGGTGTTGAGAAAACTTTTTGTTGGTTGGGGGTGGGTGTAATTTGAGTTGCTCAAACACCAGTTAATAAATATCAACAGGGTTTTTTTTGTAATCAATAGAGAACATTTTTTATGTATCAGATTGTATAGTTTAAACAGTATAACAATACAATTTTAACATGTTTTTGTTAGAATCTAATATAATATACAGTGGTAGTATTAGTAATATAAAGATTAAAAAACATTAAAATAAAAATCAATTATAGATTAGGTTTGCCAAATTTTAAAAGACTGATGACCCACCAAATCTATGAAATCATGAAAATTCAGATAGATAGATAATAAACAAGCAGTAAAAAAACCTTCCAAACCATTTAGACAAGGCAAAGGCACTTATTCTAATCAAGATCGTACAAATCTTGAGTATCAGACCACTATATAATGTTTGCTTTTATGTTAAAAGCAGGGCTAACAGGAAAACCACTCGAACCAAATAAAAATAAGTGTGTTAATAATAAGAGAACAAAAGGGAGCATAGCAAGAACCTGTACACTAGTCAGAGTTAAAAGCTTTCATAATAACACAGTCTTTGCTCCAGTCCCAGGAAAGACATTTCTGACTATCTCTAGTTTCAACCACTACAGATGAAGATGTTCATGTATTTCTTGCATTCATTCAACTTAAAGAGGAATCCCACCTTTGAGGTGATCAACCAAGATTTAAAGTCAGAGCCTTACCTTCATTTCATTCAGGTAAGCGATTACCCCACAATGATATCAATGAAATACTTATTCATGACTTCAAATAGAATTTGATTAAAGGTCATGACTTCAACAAAACTATTAGAACCAATACGGAGATTATTTGAAAACTAAAAGATTAAAAATTTATCGAATTTGATAGGTCATGACTCGTAACTTCAACGAAATCATTAGAACCAATACCAAGACTACTAACTGAAAATTAATGTTGCCACTATGATCCAAACAGATACCTCACATGCCAACATTTCCAGAATTGTCTATGGAAGCTACATCAATTTTAATTTTAATCAGTCTGGAGGGGGACACTCTCATCTAATTATCCAATTTTCGAAAAGGTTATTACTGCTAGAACAAATGAAGGGAGAATCTGCAAGAATGTCTCACAATAACTTTGAATTCCCACAAAAAAATTGCTTAATAATCACAAATCCAAATTTGATAGGTTTCTTCACCCCAAACCTAATTGATAGGTTCCTTTACCCCCAACCCCAATTGATATGCCTGGTAGAGCACCATTAAAAACCCTTGTGTTTCAACCAAATATTCCAGCAGATCAAATCAGGACCACTATCATATAGCATATTAAGAACTTTCAGCTTCAAAGAAGATTGTGTTCTGACTCACAAGATAATCCTGGATAGAATGATAATTGTTCCACTGAATTCCCGACAGATTAAACAATGGAGAAAAGTGGCAAAGGGGCAGGGTAATACTTCAATAAATGCTATTTACAAAAACAATCTCGTCTTTAAGATTCCCTATCTGTTGTGTGACAACTTTTTGTCATCGGAAACCAAATTACTTTAGATATTAAGGTTAACAAGAAAACTTTTCTTAAGCTAATTAATTGATTCTGTTTGATCACGGTCAATGGATCTCTGGCACAATAACAGAAGAAAGAGATGACATATTAGGAAGCAGCTTGTTAAGCTATTATGTAAAATTCTAAGAGATCTCAATGGGAAGTCTGTGGCTCTTCCTATGATGAAATGGAAATGCTTGAAAACTTTAGAAAGCGATTGAAAACTATCACGAGACGGAAAATTCTCTGCTCTGTCCATTTCTTAAACGTATACTTCATTACTTTAAATAATATCTTGGAAATTCATATGATTAATTAAAAAATCTGTGGCTTTTTGTAAGAAATTAAAACAAATTTATGTGAAGATTGTCTTAAATAAATATTTCACTGCTATCCATTAGCTAAAATGTATTTAAAGCTTTTGGATTTAAGTGCATGTATCAATGTCTCTGATCATACTCCATGGTCTATTATCAGAATAGTGAGTATTATACATTATTATCAGAATAGTGAGTGATATACATTATTATCAGAATAGTGAATGTTATACATAAGCTAGGTAAGATAAAATCATGTTGAGGAAATCAAATGACAGAAAGTTCCGTACTATGATACTATCCAATGATCCATTAGCTATTTATGAAATGCTTATATTTGGGAAAACAAAATTCTATGAAAATTATCAAGGAAGTTCAATGATATCCATTAACAAATGCATTTTTCTTAACTTCATATGACAGTGAACAGTCTGTGGTTCTTCCCAAGATGGCATGGACGCGATTAACAACTCTTGAAAACAAAATTCTGTGAAAATTTATCACAAACCAGAAATTATGAAATTATAGTACCATCCATCAGCTAAATAAATATTTCATGACTATGAAACGATATCTTTTTAAATTTCATGTGATTTTCGGAGGTAATTCTTTCTTCCCAAAACTCAAAATTGCATCGAGCAAAATTTAGATTGGCATTCTAATTGCAGGCAGAACGGGCATTATAAGTAGGAATTGTTACATTGCTTTTGTCCAAGACTTTCAAATATCAGCATTGAGCGCTCCCACAGTGGCCAAAACTTTTCGACATCCATGTTTTTGGATGTATAGAAGCTCTTCTATTCTGGTTTCACAGGGACGTGGACATCATCTTGTATGGGTTCACATTGGTTCCTTAAACATGCCTTAATTGCCTCCACAGGATCACAAATTTCAAATTTAAAATCCTCGTCAACAGCATTTGAAGCCTCAGGAACAGTACTAAGACCCAAACAGTGATTCTGCTGGGGAAGAACTTCAAGTCTGTTCTTCAATTCCACTTCCATGTCTGTCATGACAGTTGATGCGTTAGTGATTTCAATGGTAGGAGCAGGTTTGTATACTTCCAACAAGGTTACCGGGGCTGGTGCTACTGGTGTTTGTCTCTTGTTTTTCCTTGCTTTTTTCACATTTGAGGCTACATTATTTATGTCTCTCTTAATTTGTTTTACATTTGAGGCCACATCATTCATTTTTGATGGTGGTATTGATAGGCCAGGTCCAAACACCACTCCTCTGAAGATTGTATCAGATTGTCCAATCCTTACAGTAATAAGATAGCCTGCATCAAACGATCCATCAAGTACTCCTTGAACAGTTTGCCCAATAAGAGAATTGCTCCCCAAATTGGACTGTGAAATGTCAGTCTCCTTATGCCCTGCTTTTAGGGCTTTACAGTCAGACATGGAAGGAACACCAAGAGCTGCGACTTCTTTGGGTAGAAGAACAATGTCAGCCTTGCATGGACGACCTCGCTTCTTAATAGGAGATTTCAACGTTATATTAGCACACTGATCAAAGTTTCCCTCCATAATCCCACTCTCTGAAATCTCAAACTTGTTCGCCTTCACAAAACTTTCAGCTGTGCCTATTTATACTGTAATTTGATAGTCCTAAGGTTCTTCTGTCCTTTAAAGGGCTATTTTGGAGAGCCTGCAAAACATTAAGTTGAATAAATTATAAATTGTATATAGGTTACTAACTTACTAATGAAGATTGCCATCTACATAGTATTACAATCACCTGCTTCATTTAAATGAGACTGGACGCATAGTTATGAGCTTACACCAAATGAAACAAATGTTCCTTCATACAGAATTATTTTTAACAAAAACAAAAATTGAGCCTAAGTATAAGGTTAGAAACAGAGTAAACTGAAACCCAATTTGGAGGATTATTTCATTGTATAAATTGAGGAAAATATGCCCTTGCAATTTACACACAAACCAGATTTAAATTTCTCATGAAATGAAGATGGAAAACCGTAACTAAAAAATTCTGCATTTTATAGTGGAGTGGAAAGATAACTACCTTTAGTGAGAGGAACAACATCATATCCACTTTTGAATTTCATGTAACTATTGGACAAGTATTTCTTTGCTTAACATTACTGATGTTCTCTTTTGTTTTTGCCGAAAGATTGGAATGGGTACTGTAATTAATAATTTTCATCATATAAGCCCCTATTGTCTTATGAATTTGTTTTTCTTTATAGGTCATCCACAAAGTCAGTTTAGCTAGGTACCTGATACATGAATACGAGCCTTACACTGTACTCTTCAGTTAAGAGTCAAGGACTGAGGGATATCCATTCCACCAAATTTGACCAAGGCACAATCCCGGCCTCATCCCTTATTTCAATGTTGGAGCCTTACACTCAGCAAGACTTGATCCCCAGTGGGCTCATTAAGAAACTTTCAACTTCATCAGTAGACCAAGGTAGTAGAGTCGATAATTTTGTTCATACAGGCCTTCACAGTCTGATTAGAATGTTAAAAGGTACTGTGATCTATGGTTCTAGACTTCTAGTCATATAGGCCTCTCTTTTCTCACGAGAATGAGAATGTGAAAATGCACTGCAAACGGCACCCACACTTGCTGACAAGAAGAAATAAGATAGCCATTTTGAGATTCTCATTCTGAACTCATATATATTAGAAAGCTGCATTCTTATTCTTCTGTTTCAGCTGAATTACAAGACCGTTGTTTTTGTTCTTATACAACAACAATATTAAGATATTACTTATTAGTCATATTTGTACCCAGGAATGATTGCAGTACACCAGATGTCAAGGAAGGGAAACATCATGAACTATGCTATTTTTATAGTCTTAATTTTTTGTTTACATTTCACTCTTTCCTCTATAAAACTACAGATCACAAATCACCCTTTCTTCTCTATGAAACGCCAAAGAAATGCTTCACAGTCTAATTTTGAAATTCAAGACTAAGATCTTCTTTTGGCAGGGCAAACCAAAAGTTTCTATGTGTTATTTTACCCTCCATTAAAATTGCAACTAAAACATGATAATGTTCACCAAGCTAAGAGCTTTCTACATTCTTTGCTTGAAATGAGATTTTACAGAGGACGATTTTCTTCATTCGGCAAGAAATACAAGAGATAGATAAGAGGTCATAAAAGGAATTCCCTGGGTTCCATTAAAGAGCGAGTGAAACTCAATCATACAGAAGTGAATTTGACAAGGAAAAAATTTAAATATATAGAGATAGGAAGAAAGAAGCATAAATTCAAAAAGCTAATAATATAAAGGAAATGTTTCTTCCAATATGAATTTGTGAAACAGATATACATACACTAAATCGCAACAATCAAATTCAAGCATTTAGAAAATGCATGATGCTTTCTCCTTCATGCAAGAAGTTAGGATGTCATTGCATATGATTGCAAACCTTCCCAATTCATTAGTTGGCTAGGGAAGAGAGAATGAAAGTGCAACATGAGACCCAGATTTGCTTATACATTGGCAACCATCGGAAATAGAACACTCAAACATTTTTGAGAGGGGTATAATAAGCAACAAGCATAAATTCAAGCCTTCCATTCACTACATGCACACTAAATAAATGGATTAACAAATGCAGGGAACTGTATTAGATTAAGGAAAATTAGGGTTTTAAATGACCTTACAGAACTTGCCTTCCACGAATTCTTATTCTACAGTTGCCAACATTTTGGAACACAACTATCGAGCACAGTTTATAATTAGAGTGATGTCCATCCATTGCAATAAAACAATGCGATTGCAAGGATTACAAGGTATTTCAACATAAAACTTACTGGTTATCAGCAAACTATAAAAAGAATTGCTTTCAAAACAGATAGAGAACTGATAACAGGCATCGTAGGCACATTGTAGTCATTTACTCGAGTTGTCTTTAACTGAGTTTTGGGCACTTCAGGGTGCAAAAACGAGGCTTGGGATTGAATTGAAATAAACGAAGTTAAACCCAAGTGAACAGAAAAATTAGAAATTAGAAATAAGCAAGTTGAACCAGGCATAACAGAAGGAAACCCATTCAATAATACATGGCAGGCATTATAGTGTAATGATAGGACAGCAAACAGTATCCCCTGTTACTATTTTCTGTTCATGTCAAGCTTGGATCTTGAATCCCTGCATGTGTTAAAGATTGCATCAAGGAAGCCTATAAATTGGGTAAGGGTACTTTTGGATGGTTCCTCAGCCTGAAGTACATTTATTTCAAATTCCCTAGTGTCTATTTTGTTCAGACTTGCTAGCTCGTTCCAATGACCAGAGAAACAAGAGAAAAATGGGGATTTTTTTTGTCTGAAGGGCAAATGAGTTGCCTTTCTTTAACACCTCTATTGCGCCTATGAAAAACTCATTATGTTACTGCTTATTAATCAGCAATACATATGGGAGCTGCTTCTACCAGAGATTCTTTAACTTTCTTTCAAAAATGGGTCCAGCCCAGAAAGATTCACAACTACATGGGCAGGATAAATTAAACATTTTCCGCCCTACTCAAACAGTAACCCCACAAAAACATTACAAAACTTTCAAGGATTTGTTCTGCATCCCGCTAGCACCACCATTGCAACACAGTAACAAACAAAAGCCAAGAAACAGGAGAAACAAGGAGCATAAACCTTACCTGTGAGACCTGCTTCCATACCTCTCTCTCGTAGCCCAAGAACAAGCATAAGCACTACAATGTCACCTAAGCAAGCCCCTTCTCTCAACATGACAGCAATGCAACATGAGCTTACAGGTGTGAAGAAGACATCATGCAATGATGGGATTCAGAGAAAACTTGCGTGGGAAAAAGTGCTAGGAAGGACAG
This sequence comes from Chamaecyparis obtusa, assembly GCA_027943335.1. Taxonomy (NCBI): domain Eukaryota; kingdom Viridiplantae; phylum Streptophyta; class Pinopsida; order Cupressales; family Cupressaceae; genus Chamaecyparis; species Chamaecyparis obtusa. Next base: position 596,947 of record BSBK01000041.1, read on the forward strand.
ATTTAAAAACCCAAACAGAAGAAAATGGAAACTAGAAGAGAGCAGTAAAGTCTTAAGTTGTGGAGGACTGTGAAAGCCAGATGAATTGTATTATTATAAAGATCATGTTTTGGGCAGAGCGGCTAATACAGTTACGAGTCCCAAAATAGCCAAATGCTGCCTCCACTATACCCATTTAGGTTACCTACAGTTTTCCTTATATATAAGTGCAGAGGAGGGAAAGGAAATAATTGGTTTAAGAGTTTGAGCCCTCCATAGCCATAGGCAACTTGTAATTTTGCAATCACAATTCAGTTGTACATTTTCCGGAACTACCTAAAGCTGTCCGGTTTAAGGTTTTCTATTTCTATCAACTCGTACCACCTACTTACCATAACTTTGAGGACATACACGTTCAATATTATCATGTCTAGGTACACCTTTTTGCATGTCTGCGATTGTGCTTTTTGCATGTCTAGGGGCAGTTCGATGTGCACGTGTAGTGTGCAACTTTCGTTAAAAGAACCAATCTGCTTTTTGCCTTCCAATGTTGCAACATTGTGGCGGTGAAAATAGATAGATAGATAGATAGATAATTTTTAACGTCTGTGAGGCTAATATAGTCTAAATTAAGTCAGCTTATGAGCTAATATTGAGAGCGAGTTCTTAGATTGAATTAATTTGAATGGCTGGTGGCACTCACCATTCAATTGAATAAGAAAATGCATAAAAATGACTGAAATGCATAAATTAGTTTGTGAGGTGGCCTCTTGGGCTACCTTTAACCTTGTAGACATCAAAATAATTTATTTCTTTCAATCTTGAGTTAAGGAGTGAATGTTGATAAGCATTAGAAGAGGTAGGGTCCTCATTCGATTGACTAGTAAAGTATTTTGTTACATGCAAGAGGTTATAAAGTTCAATTGTTTTGTCTACATGGTATGGATGATGTGGCATGTCAATGTTATCGATCATATTAGAAAGTTTATCTAATGTGGTAAGACATGGTATGGATGATGTGTCATATCAATGTCATCAATCATATTAGAAAGTTTACCTAATGTGGTAAGAGGGGAGCTAAGCCGATTCTTGTAATCTAAAGAAATTTTTTTTGAAAGAAATGAGTATTAGGAAGGATTTTGTATTGTCTATTTTTTTAATCAGTAAATATAGTCTATATTATATTATAAAATATGATTATGCAAAATTTTAAAAGATAGGGGAGATGATCCAGTAGTTGATGTGCTCTAGTACTTGTAAAAGCACTTGTTGATTTAATGCCCAATATCTTTGACAATATTGCACTAATAGTTATGACTTCAAAGTTGTTATTGTTGATGATGATTGCCCATAATTGAATAAAATGTATCCTTGAGTACTAAAAAGTAATGAAACATGTGATGAAACATCAACACACCAATAAAACATGACTCGGTGCATCGTATCAGTCTCACTTTTCTTTTGGGTTTTTTTGGACACCTCGATGTAGCATCATATTTTATGATGTTTCCCAAAGACCTTAGTTATAAGCAAAAGACTTGCTAGGTCAGTTATTGTAAAACATTGGGAGTGATTTGATCTTTCCATGTAGGCCTTTGAGAAGTGGGAAGTTAGGTTGCCCAACTATTGGGTCATTTCTCCTAGTTTGTAGTCTAAAACACACACACACACATATATCTTTGTAACAAATCAAATCTCAAAAGTCTAGCAATCCACCCATTCCAAGATACATTCTGCACATTCTATATGTAGACTAAATATTAAGTCATACTAATTAACATTAACTATACCATCTACTCTTGCAAACAAGTCTAGTAGTTACAAATTATACAAGATACCAAAATTATAGACTTGATTGATGCCAAAAAAAATAGCAATTATTTTAAATTTTGCATACTATTCTAGGGTTTATTCCACTCCTGTTGTGGCTCGCTCACCCAATGATCGCCCTTTGAGAAATTTGACCTCTTCTTTGATTTATTTACCACTTCAGGGTCAAAAGTCTACTCCTCCCATGCTTTGTCTCGAAGGTGGTCTTTGTTGAAATCACAACCCACTTGGGCTTTTGCTTGACGTCTCTCCTTGTTTTCATATACACTCTATAAAAGAAAGAGTCATAGAGGAGTGACCACTGCAATTTGGACCCATTCACCACTCCTAATTGCAATGAAAACACCCATGTCATACATCCATTCATCTCGCTTGTAGACATTCCTTCATCACCCGATGGGCATCCTCTTTATTGCCAAGCTCTAGACACCAGACCAAGAGGACTGAGGCAATGTTGATGTTCGTTTAATACTTGTACTCAAACTTCGTATATTCTTCACCTAGCATAATAGCCACCATCTAAAAAAGATCAAATCTTCAAATTTAAAAAATTCTTCAACCTCCCCTCCAAGATTTTCCCCAAGAATGTGAATTATTGATTCCTTGTGATTAAGGTGGAACTTGCCTCCATGTTTAAATAATTTTGCACAAACCTCTCTCTCTCTCTCTCTCTCTCTCTCTCTCTCTCTCTATATATATATATATATATATATATATATATATATATATATATATATATATATATATATATATATATATATATATATATATATATATATACACACACACACACACACACACATACATACATACATACATACACATTGTTGAATAGCCCGAATAACTAAGAGGGGGGGTGAATCAGTTATTCCAAAACACTTTCTAAACTTTACTAATCCGGTAACCACATAAACCATTCAACTAATTAAGATTGATAAAAGCGTGAAAGAAAAAAGAACACCTTAACACCAGATGTAACATGGAAACCCAAGATGGGAGAAACCACAAAGAAACTAATTCTCATGAAAAGAACACCGGTCAAGGTGATTTTTATAGAGGGCTCACTGTTGGTTTGCTAACTACTATTTGGCTCACCGTCAGTTGGGATAACTACCCTGATACAAAATATGTATTACAAAATGATGTTTTACAAACAAAATGTGAACTGATATAATTGCATGTGCATATGCATAAAATAGTTCTAGCTAGTAGCATAGTAATCACCGATAGCAGCAAAATCGATACAGGTCTTCTAATAGTATACTTCAATCTGATCCTTTGAAACTTTATATGTAAAGCTCTCCTTCATGTCTCAATTATCTTTCGCACATTCATCTTCAGCTTACATACATCATCGCCAAGTACTCTATCATAGAATCAAAATCGCACTACACCACCTTCAGCTATCTTCTCTCACTCTCATAATTGGGATATGAAATGATTTCTCTATTTATATTACATCTAATAAAGTAAATACATATGTTAGCCAACCCAAAAAATATATCGACTTCAATACAAAAGATATTACAATTTTATGTAACACACTACCATCAAACCTAAATATAGGTCATACACATGAAGTCTTCTCATCACGTTACCACAAGACCTAAATATAGGTCACACATAAGATATACACGTTATGCAGAACAATTACTGATGACAAGTAAATTTTGGAACCGACAAAACACCTCAACCAAGTCCATGACTTGATCAATTAAACTTCTGAACTAACCAAAGAATGAGACCTAATAGAATTTGTATAGAAACAAAAATATAACTATTGTACTAGAAACATGTAATAAACTACATGAATATTCAGGTAGCATGTATACCCAGAAGAACACTAAAACACAACAGAAATATGAATCCATCCAAAACTTTGTACAACATCAATTATCAATAGCTTTAGAAATGTCAGAAAAATTTATCTCAATAAAAGGAACAATGACATCCATCAACAAAAACTACATAGAATGAATATGTTCAACACATAACCAAAACCTAGATAACCAACTGACAACCAATAGATATCCAACAAGTACAGACAACAACCAACCGATACACATATGTAACCAATATAAAGATTTTGACATCAATTACAACAGTGTCAGCATCTTCTCAAAATGTTCAACAATCTCCCCTTTGGCATTGATGGAAAAATAACAAAAAATCCAAAAAATATCCCTGAGTTATATATATCTTGAATGTTTTTGTTTCCTTATTTTCTCTCCCCTTTTTTCCACAATGGCAAAGGACCACTCACCATAACTCATAAAATCAAATAAGAACAATAGTTGTAATTGTAAAAATTTCTTGTACTTTTCTTTGATGATGGGAAGCTTCCTCTTCCACTCAGCCACAACAACACCCATCCAGACACATGGACTATCATGATGCACCAACATATCAAAAGATGAAGTCCATTCTAGAGACTGAAACTGACGCTTATATTTCTCTGCCTCAACAAGAATACTAGAAACATGCTCTAATTGAACTTCAACCAAATCTTTCACAAGCTAAAAGGTCTTCACCAACTCATCTCTCTGTCTCTGCAAGTATAACATTTCACCTTGAAGCTAACCAACCTTTATCCTATTTTTTCCTCCTTCATCCTTGAAGTAATCATAAGTCTTGCACAATTCATTCAATTCTCCTTCAATAACTTCAATTCTACCTCTAAAATTGTCAACGGTAGCACACCACCAAAGACAAAGTCTGTAAATATCTAAAATCTCTTGTATGCACTCTCTAGTTTCATCGATAATCTTGGATAGTCTTTATGTAGCATTGGTACACTTCTTCTCAATAGATTCTTTGATTATATAGTAATATGCACCATATTGTAGCAATCTTCCCTCAATGGCCTTCACCAACTCAACTAGTAGAACACCTAATACATCAAAAACAATAATATTCTTACTAATAAAGTGATTAGTCAACATATCTTCTATATCTATTTTTCTCACTAGAGAGAAACCAGACTACACCAGTTCTATCAAAATCACCATCTTATAGCAATGTATGAATCATGTTAGAATCCATAGAAGCATATTCTGATGGAGAAACTACATCCATTGTCATATGTCTTCCCCAAGCTCACCTGCAACAAATAAACTCAAAAAAATGACAAATACCCATGAAGGGTTTAAAGAAAGAAAGAAAATGGAGAAAGAGAGGAAATGAGAAAAAAAATCTTTTTGGGTGATGCTATTTTGACCCTAACCCTAATTTTGAAATTAGGGTTAGGGAAAAAGTGAGTCAACCGAAATTTGACTCTCCCTTTTCCCACTCTTTTTCCTCAGGTTGATTTTTTTTAATTTGTGTTTGAAATTAGCATTTTAACCCCTTTTGTTTTGTTTTCTCTTCTATTAACAGCTTTAATTTGTCTTTTTGCTTTTCTTAGAGAGATGGAATTTAACTTTCCATTATGATAATCCTTATCTTTATTATTTTCTCCCTTGAGTATATTTATTTAAAAAGAATTATATTTTTTAGTGCGTGATACACTTTTAGTAAGCAAAATAAAATAATTGATTGTTCCCTTTTGGGAAAAATTTAATTATCTAATAAATTTTTATATGTTGCTAGGAGTTTATTTCATTATAGTAGATCCTTCTTTTTTTAAAAGAAGACCCTACGAGGAGAAATGGTCTTATCATTTAAAAAATGGAATACTAATATAAAGATTAATTTGTATTTCAGATTTAATTTTAGACAATGTAATAAATGACACTTTATGTTCTAAATTATATACTTAAAAATGTGAAGTAAGCAATTTGTCTATTAGAGGAATTTTATCTAGTGGGGAGACGTTGGTGTAGGAATTTAATTAATTCTTTAATATTAGAGTATCGAATTAATATGTTAATACATTTTCCTTTTAATTAATATTATTATCCCATAGTGGATTTATTTAAACTTGTAAAATAACTAATTGCAACTTGGTTATAAACTTAGGTTTAGAGAGGAAGATGTTATTGTAATTTCTAACAACGCCCTTATTTTGGAATATTCTTTTAATCATCTAGACTAGGGTTGATTAAGTTAGTTAACCCTAGGTTCATGTTCAACTCTCTTATCATGCGAGGGATGTTGGCGGGTTCGAGATCCTATCGCCATGATTCCCCTCAAATGATTATTTTTTTTTCAAATCTAAATTCCTCTAGAGATATTCAACCCTTTTCGAGTAGTCAACCTTAAACCCTTAAACTTTAAACATTAAATTAAAACCTTTTTATTAATACCAAAAAAACAAACTAGTGTGTTTTTGCCTGTTAAATTTTGGGCATGACAGATATTGGGGAGTTTGATAAGGGGATTTCTCGACTGCATACATAGGTTGCAATGGGTGTTGAGGTGGTGGTTGAGCATGATATTTAGGTGGAGGTGGTGGTGGTGATGGTTTTGCTAGGAAGGGTAGGTGTGTTGGGATTGTTGTAATTGTTGGTATAGAGGGGGTAGCTATTGTGTAGATTAGTATGTTGGTTGGCCATAAGTTTTCCCTATGTAAGTTGGATGTGCGCCAACATTACCGTAGGATGGGTATGCATTTTGATTTTTTATATTGCTATGAGTTGGAGCAAGGTAGTTGATGAAAGTGGATGCACTGGGTTGAGTGGGTAGAGGTAAGATTTGAGCAGTGATTGATGAAGGCATAGCCAAATAGTTGGCAAATGTGGGAGCTACAACAACTAACTATTGGAGTTGAGTGCTTTGTGCTATGATTTTGGCCTATGATTTCACTAACCATCTTTCCATGTCCTAGGTGGTTCATGAAGGTTTCCATAGAACCCATGGCAGGAACTTTGTCTGGGTAAGCCCACACATTCTCAATTTGAACTTGTTGTTGTGGATCAAAAGAGACCATAGCATTGTTGGGATCGATTATTGGGTCAAACGATCTAGTGGAGAGGTTAGGATCCATATCCTTTCTCTTCATTGATCGTGTTTAAGTTGCAATAAAATGTATGACCTAGGATAATGAGACTAAGACAAGGTACTTGAAGATGATAAGGATAATGCAAGGGGAGATGATGGGCAAGATGGTCCTAATTAAAACAGCTAAAGACAAATGGTGATGATGATGCAAGATTTAGGATTTGATGAGTGGATGAGTCTAAAGGAACTTAAGGATGGTGAAGGTGTCTTAAAAACATATAGGATAAATTGGTGTCAAAAATATGTGAGCTTCTTTTCCTACTGTTAGTTTAAATGGATATGACTTGTCAACCTAAGATAAAATTGTGGTATTTTGGAAGATGAGATTATTTTTTAATGCAAACCAACCATTGGATCAAGGTGATGAGGTCACACGGACAAGATAAGCTACCCTAGACAATGCTTAGTCAAGGAGTGAATCTATAAGGATGGGTTTGATTTAAGATGTAGGTTCCAAGAAACTCAAAAGGATATGACACCAAGTGGGGGGATGTTTGATTTTGAGATTCTTGACTTAGGTTTTGGATGAGTTTAGATTGAGGCTTCCTAAGAGGATGACCAAATGCCTAAGGGTGGCAATGCGGGCTTTGTGATGAAGAAGAGTGAAAGGATATGGTTTTTGTGTATCGGTTAGTCGTATTTCTCTAAGCTGACAAAGGAATGCTTCAAATGATATTTCCCCATGAAACATGCAATATTGTTGTTGAAGATGATCTTGTCAAGATTCTCACAGTCTTGGATTCCTTGTTGGATTAACTTTACAATGTGTTGATCTCTCTTAGTCTCTTGATCGACTATCTTATTTTCTTTGTATACATGAGGTAATGGGAGCTTCTCTTTCTTATGTTTCCTCACATTGGACATGTGTTTAACTTTTGCCTCAAAATTCTAGGTGTGAATGGACACAAATTTAGCAATAGTGACAAGGTCTTGTCAAGTTTTGGATCTATCAAACTAGGTAGTGACTACGCTAATTATACCTTGGCTTGATTTTGGATGTGAAATTTTTGGACTTTTTGGAAGATGTAAGCAAGCAATCCCTCAAGAGACAAATAAATTTTGAGGGAATACAAACTTTGGACTTTCATTTTTTTATCTATTTGGCAAAGGACTTTGAAAAAGATATCGATTGTCTATGTTCCTGTATAGGTGGAAATGAGATTCACCCTATAACAAATGGAGAGAGAATACCAAGATTCCACCACCAAAGGAGGCCCGAATAACACAAGAGAAAGTGTCAATTTGTAACCTTCACAAAGGGGAAAATTGCTTGGATTAACTTCTCTCTTACATCCATAAAGAGAGGAGGGTTTTGGAAATGAAGGATAAAATAGAGATGTATGAAAGAAAAAAATGAAATGAAAAAAAAAGGAGAAGTTACCTTGGAAAATACAAACCTATAATTACCCTATCAAACTATGCTAGAAATGACTAAAATATGAAAATCGAGACTGATACTGTGAGCTCTGCAAAACCCAACAATTGTTCTGCTTCTATTCTAGGTCGATATTTCAGGTTTATCTTGACTTGGGATTGGCCTTGACCTAGGGCTAGGCTGAAATTTAGCCTAGACCTTCTCTATTGATATTTCCCTAGTCTTAATCTATAACTGTGCCATGTTCCAGAAATTCCCAAAAATAGATGTGAAAGCCTATAAATCTGGATCTACAAGAGAAAAAAGGTTTTTTTTTGGAGAGGGGTTTGCCTCGGTTACACCCCAATTTAGGGAATTAACCTCAACCTTTAAACAATAAGAAAGAGAATGCTAGCAAGTAGTAGAAGTAGATCTAACAATAAATAAATACTAATTAATGAATATTCTTGTGTTTAAGATTTAATCAAGTATGTTAATGCAATAGCCTTGAATCAACACCAAAGACCTAGAAAGGAAATGAATGTCAATCAAAACCTCAATGTATGTGTATGCTCAAAATTTGCCTTGAATAAAAATGATAGATCTTGGAGGAACAATTATAGATCTTGAAGATGTGACAATGGATCTTGAATGTGTGAAGGTAGATCTTCCCTCCTTAATGGCCAACTCCACTATCTCCTCGAATAAATAAGCTAGATCTAGGGGAAAGAATGCAAGAATGATATGATCTTTGAATGTCTTTGCAAAATTCCTTCAATTTATTGAAACTTGAAAGCTTAAATATTTGATCTTCAATAGATACCTTGAGAACTTGTGAGAGCATGAAATATATTGAAAGTATAAAATCTTAACACTCATGGATTGAATTGATATTCTTGGATCCCTCAAAATGAAGAGGGAAGGCCTCTATATATACCCAATTTTGCCTCCAAAATTGAGAAGGGCCGACTAGAAGGTGGGAGAAAATTAAAATTCTGAAAGGGGCCCAAGATCCTGAAAAGGGTGACCCAAAATGTCAGGGCCAAAATTTGAGCTAGAATTGAGGGTTAGGGCCAAACTTCAGCCTAGATCCAAAGGTTAGGGTCTTCCAGAATTGTCTCGAAGTCTTGGAAAGTGGGAAAAAAGTGGGGAAAGGGACAAAGAAGGGGAACAGAAGGTACAAGCACCTAGGAGGATATCCAAATATTAAAGAGACATCCAAAACGGGCCCAAAACATCCCATTAAGGAGGGCTAAAATGTCTTATCATGAGTAAGACCATGGGTGCTTCTATTTTAAGATGATACAACTAGAAAGATGACCTTTTCAAGTCACTTTGTGTTTTTAATTGGCTTAGCACATCGAAAAATATTTAAGCACTTTTTATCCGAAGGAATCGGTTATCATCAAAACCTTTTCCCACAGCTTGATATCCCTTCGTCTCACACAGTCGTGTCACCCCCTAAAGGGCACCCATGTTTTTACTTTGTGAGAGCTAAATAAAATAAGGCCAAGGGAGTCTATGCAATGAGACCTCCAATGTTGGGTTATCTACCTCCAAATTCTCAACCAGATACATATGGTGGGTTTCTTCAGGAGAGATTCTTCGCCGTCCTTGTACAAAGATTATGATACTTTCAAAGGTAGATCGGGTAAGTTTCTACTTTAAGGCAATTCTAGTAAGGGAATATGTTTAAATACATCCTTCATAGTTACATAAGCATGATTAAGGCCTATATCCCTATAAAGCAATACACCCATCCTCAGAGACTTTAATCTCAAGGAGGTATTTTATTATAGTGGGTTGGAAGGGTTGGTTCTGCCTTGTTCCCACTTGGGTCATTCCTATGAGATTTTTCCCTCAAATGGAAGGCCCTCTAAAAAGATAAAATTTGAGCAGTCACAACCATTTTCCTCTTGCACCAACAAACACGGAGCCAATGGGAGAGGATAGTGTATGATGTGAGGTTGCGCTCTAATGGATTTTGTGCAAGTGCACCAAAGACTCAAAACACATGATTAATTTTCCAATAAGTTAGGCAATGTTTTATAATCTAGAACATAAGCAAACTCGCAAGCAATTAATTTTATGCACCAAATCCAAATATTTAAGTTTGTTTTGTTCAATTCTTAAGCCTAAATGAAATGTTTTGTTTTCCTTGTTCAATTTTAATGCACCAAAATGAAATGTGAAAGTTTGCTTGTTCAATTTTAAGCCCAAATTGAAGTGTGAGATTTCTTGTTCAATTTTAGTGCACCAAAGAAAATGTGTGGTTTGATTTTTTCAATTCTTAGAGAACCAAAATGAAATGTGATATTGCTTTTTCAATTTTAGCCTTTGTTATTTTTAGAGCCCAAAACCAAAATGTGAAGTGATGTTTGTACATGCATTGTTCTTTTTAGGGAACCAAAATAAAGTGTGTAAAATTTGTTATTAAAAATATAATCCACGATCCCGTCGACCTATTCTTGCGATCCCGCCATCCTGCACAACACAAAAAAGAAACACTCCATAAATAGTGATCCCGCGGTCTTTACACATGATCCCACAAGTCTATCAGAAAAATTAAAAAATAGCACGTGTGAAAAATGACAGAGTAAGTTATATCTCACATAGTCAATCCCACCTGGTCAAAATTCAATCCCACGGGATCAAACATTAATCCTGCCAAAAGCACAAATTTGGAGATCTTTACAAATGGGTAATAAATATGTTATGACTTACAAAATTTATTCATGCGATCACACACGGTCAAAGTGTGTTCCTGTGAGGTCAAAAATTGATCCCTTTGACTATTAGAAAAGAAAAAGATAGAGAATAGAGGAGGTCAAGACAAAGAAGGCCAAGTCTATGGGTTCACATTCCTGCGAGTCAAAGTAGTGATCTTGCCAACTGTCCCCACGATCCCGTTGGCACTTATTTGTTACTATTGTGTAAAATCTGACAACAAGATTGATGGCACAAATACTTTCACTTCCACCTTCCAAGTTGAAAAAACCAAAAATACCTTACAAAGATACTCAAACAACACAAAATGTTAGTCTTTTGGTTAGTTTTTCCAATAAAATGTGATGAAGATGAGAAGAATGACCCTTGAAGTAGGTCAAATAGGCGTGCCAAAATGTATGAAATGAAAATATAGGAGGAACCCCTACACAAGGGCCTATTATATTATTCTAGCAGGAGTATCCTTAGAAATGAATATAAAGCTTAACTAAAAATTCAACAAAAAAACTCAAATACAAAACTTTGATTAGATAAAGGAAGACATAAAAGGGAGTGTAAACCAAATGATGAACGCCCAAGAGGCCTTCATGATTTTTGGATTTTTCCAATAGATTAGATGTGTGATCAAGATCTTTTCTCAAAGACTCAATGGTATAGGAGTATGGATTCTAGGATGATTTTGGCATTAGGATGTTATGAGTCTTGCTTTTGGATCTCAAAGGGGTATGATAACTTTTCTCTAGATGGTGGATAATTTATGAAGGGAAGATGGCTCAATTTATTGGCAAAGACAAGGTGAAATGGAGGGATAGGATTTAATTCTTAGGAGTGGCTAGGATGCATTTAAGGGAGATCAATGGATTGTGCTTCTTCAAACTCATAGCCTTGTGACAAGTGTTACAAGGAGAGAGCTTGAGAGGGAATTAGGGTTTGGGAGGACATGCCTTAAAGGAACATTTTGTCTTATACCCCAAAGGTCAAGTTTGGAGGAATGTGACCATTTTGGAAAGTCGGAATGGGGGACAAAGATGTAAGAATGTGGTTTAGGTTGTAAGGAATGTGTAAGAGCATTTAAAGTTGACAAGTTAGATGGAGGTTGGGATTGAATTTGACAAGACATGAGGTTGACTTTGGAGTGGGTTAGGATTTCTTAATCCTCATGGTTAATATTGTACAAATACTTAGTGGTTGATTAGGCTTGGATTAGAGGGCAAGTGGGAGAATTAGGAGGATGTGATGGGAGGAGTTAGAATGAGTGGAGGGGACAATTAGTTAATCAAGGTTAGCTAACTAATTCAGAGAGGTTAGTATGTGTAAATATTTTAGGTTGAGTTAGAACCATGGGTTAAGTAGCTAGATGAGGTTAGGTTAGGGGTTTAAAGTTAGGAGTCATGTGCTCAAATTGGTTATAAGGGGTTATTTAATCAAAAGGGGAAAAAAAGAATTTAGGAATTAATTTAAATAGGAAAATTGCATTTATTTAAATTAATAGAAGGGGGATTTAATTTCTAATCTGACTATGGGTTGTCATTTGATAATTAATTGGACTATAGTTGATTGATTAAATTAATTAACTAGTGAGATAGCATAAATTAATTAAACATAAAATATTTAATTAATAAAGCCCTAGGAGAGAACTAAATTAGATTACAAATTTATGTAATTGGATTTAGGTGTCTACAAAAATAAAAAAATATTGTGGTAAAAAATTGGAATTAGAGCTAAAAGATAAATTTGTGAAAGAAATACAATTTAATCTCAAGGATTTAGAACTCAATGCATTCACATAGAAAATATTGTAAGTGGGACCATAATAGAAATTTAAGTTACTCTTTATAAAAATATTTAGAAATATACAGAAATTTGTATCCTAACATTCCTCCCTGCTTAAAAGCCTCGTAAACACATAAGATTTAGGAAAAAACATGCACCAACAAAGTAGCCAAAATTTATGAAGAATTTTGAGTGTGAAACATAACAAACATTAAAAATTGTCTTGACTAAACACCAACAAAACCTATGAGAATATTTTCTAAGATTACAACACCGCCCCTCAGAGAAAGTACAATGGGAAATTTTTTGAAGAACTAATTAAATCTTGCATTATTTTTTTCATTTTAAATGTGTTAATCAACAAATACACAAATAATGTAGGTGCTTGTTTCATTTTTAATAAACAAGAGACACATAATGTCTAGTTCCTACTAATGAAAATGTTGAGTGAATGCTTGTGGTCAAAGTGATAAGTCTAATTGGAGGGTCACTGTGATGGAAAAAGTAGTGTTAGCATGTGCGGAATCATACTAATCCCAATTTTAATCACCACAACATAGAAGTTGGTAGTTGCAACGAATATGCAAGTGGGTTTGTCGTTATGGAGCATGGAATACTTCACATTTCTAAGAGAAAAATAGAATTTGTTGATGAGAGTGTAGTAAGCACCAGAGACATGGGATCAAATAAGACAAGACCAAAGTCATAGATTGAAGTAATTTATTTTGGTTAAGAGAAGAGGTCCATGGAAAATTATGGACATAAAAATCTTTGCACAACCAAAACAGACAAGCTTAAGAAAGAAAAATAAAAAAAAATGATTCAACATTTGTCTTCATCTTCTAGATATCAATGAATATGAATATAGTTGTTGCATTTAGATGTTATCTCTATTTGAGCATTAAAGATTGTCATTAGTATCAAAGAAATCGGTCGGTTACCTATGCTAATCCAGTCGGTAACTGCAAGCACTTCAAGCTAGTCGGTTAAGTCTTTACACCGAGCACCAGGGCAGTTCTACCGAGCATCTATGTAAACACCAAGCAAACTGGACACTGAACACCAGTGTAATTACCGAGCAGTATATACAGTATTTACCAAGGAAGACAAAAAATGGCATAGTAATTAGGAATGGAACATTTACTATGCAAACGGTTAGAACAGAATCACAAAATGTTTTACCAAGATTGAGGATCATTTATTGTAAGATTCCATCATTAATTGCAATGATGATCTTTTTGTAATTACTAGATCTAGGTTATTTCTGTACACCGTAGATCTTAGGGTTTTCTCTAAGATATTGTAACCTAATCTTGTTAAGTGGCAAAAGCAGTATGCTATATAAATATAATTTCCTATTATTTTTGTATGCGTGAGAGAGAAGCTTGACAATGAAGCTAAGAACATGAAAATTTCTTGAAGCATTAGCCAACCTCAAGAATATCAGTTATCAAAAAGAGCATAACAAAATATAGAGACATTCAGATTTAGCAGAATCAGATAAGGCTACCGAGCAGTTTAGAGAAAAGATCTTCACATGAAAAGGTGATATCTATTTAGTACTTCATAGATCTGTATCAGACAAGTTGAGTTGTCATTACTAGATATATACATGTTATTTTCTAATCATTGTAACAGAGTTTGGTAAAATCTCTTAACAGAGTAGACCTAACAGTCTTTTTGTAAATCTCTTAACCGAGTGCACACTCAAGTAGTGTTGTCAAAATCATATCACAAGGTAGATCTAATCAATCTAAAATGTTACTCCTAATACGGTAAGATCACTAGAAGTGATCACCACTTGTAGCCCTAACAGGAAAACCTTTTCTATCTGCAGTAGTAAAGAATTTGTGGGTGTCATCCACACCGTAGTTTTTACCTTCTAACAAGGGTTTCTGCATTACCAAAATACTCATGTTATGTGATGATATATTATTGATTTCAGGCTATTTAACTTTGATAGTTAAATGAATGAATGGTGCATGCAATGGACTCAAGTGATATAGGAAGGTTACTATTGTTTGTTGTTTAAGGTTTATGAGTTAAAAGTTTTTGTGGGCACTGATTCACCATTCCCCTCTCAGTACCCTATCTCTCCAATCCAACAATTGGTATCAAAGATCAGATCTCTTATTGGATGGTTTAACCACCGAAGAGTAAAGATCTAATCATGGAGAGATATAAGTTGGATAAGACAATAGAGAATCAAAGGATTCAAATGGAGATGTTTGTTGAGTAGTATAAGCATGCTAAGGATGACTTGAAAAAGTTATTGGTTCAAAGAAAGAACTGTTGGATTGGAGAGATAGGGTACTAAGAGGGGAGGGGTGAATCAGTGCCCACAAAACTTTCAACTCATAAACCTTTCTGACTTTAAACAATAAATAATAGTAACCTTAAAAAATAACTTGTATCCATTGCATGCATCATTCATTCATTTAACTATCAAAGGTAAATAGTATGAAATCAACAAGATAATCAACACATAACACAAGTATTTTGGTAACCCAAAAACCCTTGTAAGAAGGTAAAAACTATGGTGGGGATGACACCCACAAATTCTTTACTACTGTAGATAGAAAAGGTTTGCTTGTTAGGGCTACAAGTGGTGATCACTTCTGGTGATCTTACCCTGTTAGGATTAACATATTAGATCAGCTAGATCTACCTAGTAATAGGATTTAAACAACACTACTTGAGTGTGCACTCGATTAAGAGATTTACAAAAAGACTGTTTGGTCTACTCTATTAAGAGATTTTACCAAAACTCTATTACAATGATTATAAAATAACAGGTAAATATCTGTTAATGACAACTTAACTTGTCTGATACAGATCTATGAAATAATGATTAGATATCACCTTTTCTGTGAAGATTTATCCTCTGAATTGATCAGTAGCCTTTGTCTGATTCTATTTAATCTAAATAACTCTGAATACTCTTCTGCTCTGTTTGATAACTGTTGTTCGTGAAGTTGGCTAATGCTTCAAGAACTTCTCTGCTTGTTCTTAACTTCCTTCTCAAGCAACTCTATCACACATATAAAAATAATATGAAATTACATTTATAGAATATTGCTTTGTCGCTTAACAAAATTTAGGTTACAATATCTTAGAGAAAACCCTAAGATCAATGATGTATAAAAATAATCTAGATCTAGCAAATACAAAATATCATCATTGCAATTAATGATGGAATCTTACAAAAACTGATCCTCAATCTTGGTAAAACATTTTGTGATTCTGTTGTAACTGTCTGCATAGATAGATGTGCCATTTCTGATTACTATGCCATTTTCTATCTTCCTCGGTAAACACAATATATATTACTCGGTGATTACACTGGTGCTTGGTGTTTACTATCGCTCCATATCGGTGTACACTGATGCTTGGTAGAACTGCCCTGGTGCTCAGTGTGAAGACTTAATTGATTGGCTTGTAGTGCTTGCAGTTACCAACTAGAGTAGCATAGGTAACCGACCAATGTCTTTGATACTAATGACAACCTTGAATGCTCAAATAGAGATAACAATCTCCCCCTTTGGCATTAGTATCAAAACCTTAATGTATACAGACCTTATGTCTCAAAAATTATATCTTCGCCATATCATATACTTATCAAAAAAATTTCTATATACTCCCCCTCGGTGCATGCTCCGGTAATGTGTAGTATACTTAACTTCTATTTACATATTTGGCATATACATTTGTTATCCCCCTTTTTGATAGTAATGCCAAATGCAAAAAAAATGTATACTTACAGCTTATCAAAAATGTGCTGTTGGGTTTTCTTCAATGATTCCAAGAGGTTTTCCCATTCCTCTTTCAAGTTGGTGAGAGAAATGTGCTCAAGACCGACTTGTGCATGCATGTCAAAGATGTTTTCCAACATAGAAATTTTTGGTGTTGCAACAAGTGTCTCCTCTTTGACAATGTGTTTCTCAAAATGTTTTAGGTAGGGTAGGAGCTCGGTTTGTAGTTCAGTGACCTGATCACTGGTTCTTGCTTCTTGTTTCCTAAGATATGCTATCAACCACCTGAGTTCTTGAACTCTTAATATATGCTTTGCAAAAGCTTGTGGCTCAGTTATAGCTCCATGTGCATTGGCTGTGATTTCATTTTCAAACTGTTTGATCTTTTCACTGATCTCAATAGTGAAGGTTTCCACAGTGCATAGCTTGAACAATATTTGACAAATTAACTTAGTAATACCTTGGATTTCAGTTATTACCTCAGATAGCTTAACCTTGTTAATTGCCACTTATTGGTTGATTCTTTCTACAAGTTTATCATGTATCTTTGATTCGGCCCTTTTTTCTATTCTCTTGTCGGCATTGACATCTGGGACATTGATTCCTTCAGCAAGTGTAGCAAGTTGGTCCATAATCGGAGTATCCTCATCTACATGTACCTTGGGTACAACCTATTGTAAGATATCTCTTACATTTTCTAGTATTTCCTTGCTTTTGCTCTCTTGTTTCAATTTCTCCTGTGCTACTTTTCTTGTACATAACTCCCCATATTTTCTTAGTTCCTCAGGGCTTAGGGTCCTCAGGTCACAATCAGGTATAACTATGACTTCATCTAATGTGACTGGCCCTTTTCCTTTCTTTTTCTTCTTCTTCTTCTTCAGTGTCCAAGGCATATGGCCACTTTTGATTAATTCTATCTTCTAATGCCTTGGGTAGTGATAGTTTAAACTCTAATGGAACTCATTCAAAGCGTATCATCATTTGGATGACTGCTTCCTCAATTTTGTTTTGGTCTTCGGTAGACATTTTGTCAAACCTACTGAGTTCCAGATATGCAAGATCTCCATTCTCAATTATATCCACAACAATGTCATCAATTGATCTGTTCTTATTACTAACAACCATAAACTGATTTTTGTTTTCTTCTTCATCCTCAAGGTCTTCTTTATTTCTTATCAATCTTCTCCTTTTCCTTGGTGCCTTAGCTACAACCTTGGTATTTCTTTTTGCATAGGTTTTGGTCGGTGCAGCTACCTTAGGTTTTTCTGTCTTCACAACTCCCATTTTCTATTGTGGTGAAGCTCCGGTTGTTGACCTTGTTCATGCACCTATCTACACTAGCAACTGCTTCTTCTTTGGAGTAGGAGTGGGAGAAACTGGTTTAGAGTCTTGTTCTTCTTCGGACTCAGTTTCCTCACTATCATATTGTTTGTCAGCCAACATTAACTGACCTTCGGTTGCAGGTTCAACCAATGAATCCCCAGATGAGTTAGATAAGTCTCCAAAATGCTCAGTTAAGACTTTCTTCATTTTCTTTGCTTTTCTCATCATTTTACCGATGATAAGGCCTATCTTTATTCTTGATTTTGCTTCTTCATAGGTTCCAAACCTTTCAACCTTCTTGTCCTTTGGTAAAGCCAGCAATGCCTTGATTGATTTCAAACCAAAATCATGATCCATTTCATATCCCATAGGTGCTAGCCATTTAGTTCTTGGTTCAACAGCTTTAATCATTATATGGTCAGTGTTCACTAGGAAACAGATATCCATCTCATACTTCTCAACCGGTGAACTCATAATCCTGCTTCTTAAATTCATCTTAATCTTAAAGTCCTCAAAATAACTATCTATAACATTTTCTGCATTATCTCCCAAACCTTTCATTATATCAAAAATTTGTGAAGTGACCAGCTTTTTGGTAGGCCAAACTGTGTGACCGACAGAAGGAAAGAATTTATGGAGATAGAAAAACAAACATATTAGCAATGATCCAAAATTATAGGTATTAGACTTTTGTGACCTGATGGTTTTCATATTTTCTTCAACCTATCTGAGGAGTAGCTCAACAAGGTCTATTTGATGACCCTTCTTTATTATTTTGTAAGCCATATCTAGTGCACTACATAGTACATTGTTTACTCTGCTTGACTGGAAAAACTTATAGCCAATTACATGCGCTGTAAACTTTACTTCTGGATCCACAATGGATGTAATTTTTAGTGTTCTACTATCCCATGTTGCACCAATATTTTTCTCAACTTCAGCTCACGATGAACTCCGAAATGCCTTGGCTTTGTCGGTAGTAGGGTAACCTGTAACCTTGCTAATCATTCTCTTTGTCACTTGGATCAGTTTATCTAACTAGAATGTGCCCTCATGATAATGGCTTAACACAACCCTAATCCACTCATTCTTGAAATTCTTTAGAAAATTTAGGGCATTGGTGAGTCCAAGTGTTTCAACTTGTTTATGCTCTGGTTTTAGCTTTACTCCCTCATCATAAAGTGCCTAATATGCAACATACATATCGAAATCTCCTATTTCTCCTATTTTACAATGAATGTATGATCGTATGTCTTTGACTAGTAAAACCCTAGGTGGGATGCTTGAAAAAGCATCTGCCGAATCCATTTTCGATGCTACTTCATGGTGTAACTTGTAATTGTGTTCACTATAGTTTGGTGACACTATTAGATTAACTTCCTCTTCCACAACTTTAGAAGAGCTCGTAGTAGATGCCATTTCAACAAACTAGGTTTTTGATAAGTACAAAGAATATGCTCAGTAGGGTTTCAACTTACTCAGAATATATTGAAGAAAGTGATCGAGTCTATTTGCAACTACTTTGGATTAGCTTGAAAGATTCTTTGCTCGAACTCGCTCTGTGAAATTTTTGCTCTCCGAAATTGCTTTGTGAAAAATGAACTCAAATTTCCATGTATTTATAGAATTTTTTGTATTCCCGCTCAAAACTTTATGCAATAAATGCTTGACCTACTTTATGATTCGTGACAACTATCAACTCGGTGAATATTACAATCTTTCATAATCTCGGTTAACACATGAATTTCTTTGCTCGATTGATACTGATACTCGGTTAACCTTGAATAGTAATTACCGATGAGTAACCATTGCTCAATCTGACTTTTACCGATTGTGTGACTTTGTTAGCTCATAACATGTAAACCACAATGCATCTTTATTCATACAGATTTGGTATTTGCTCATCATATATAAGGAATTGTATGTAAAATATGATCATTTTGAAATGTCAGTCCCATACATACCTATATCACCTTAGGTGGAGGTACCGATGTCACCTAATCCAGTGGACAAGGTTTCACCGATAGCATTACTTGACTCAGCATTCTCATTAGATGCCTTTCTCCACATAGTGTTCTTGATTCTCATGATATCTGCAATAGTGTTTCCACTCTCAAATACATGTCCTTCTTCTGGTGCTCGGTCTTTGTAGTCCTTGCTTAGATGAATGATCTTATGACAATGCAAACATGCCATTCCAGTGCTTATCCAGCTTCGTGATTGTCCAACCCATCTTTTCCTATTACAGTTTGCTGCAATGTGCCCATATCTACCACGTGCAATACAGTTAGCCCATGTGTTGTAATCCCAAACATAAGAATTACCTTGT
Source organism: Chamaecyparis obtusa (assembly GCA_027943335.1). NCBI lineage: Eukaryota > Viridiplantae > Streptophyta > Pinopsida > Cupressales > Cupressaceae > Chamaecyparis > Chamaecyparis obtusa. The sequence goes on from BSBK01000041.1 coordinate 616,952, forward strand.
CTCTTCAGTTGATAAGGCTTGTGTTGTGTCTTCTACTTTGGAGTCCATACTTGCTTCATTTTTTCCTTACAATCTCGTGTAGTGTGTCCACGTTCATTACAAGTATAGCATAATTTCTCCATGGTAGGATTGTTAGCATTCTTATTCAGTTTAGCTCTACACTCATAAGCTTGGTGCCCATACTTTCCACAATAATAGCAGTAACCATTAAACTTAGGATTGACTGGAGCTTTAACTTGTGCTTTGCTTCTACAGACATTAGAAGTATGTCTCGGTTTGCCACAGTGATAACATGTCAACACTTTAGGTCTTTGATTTTGATTTTTTTTGACTTGCTCAACTTTTTGTGATGATTCTCCTTCGTCGATATAGCCTAATCTAGCTTTGCTTCCAAATATTCTTTGATTAATCAGAAAATCATCAATCTTTTTAGAATGGTCTTCAACCAATTTCATCATTTCATTGTGCTACTATTGAGTTTTCACTTCATTTCTCAACTTCTCATTCTCTTCTCTGAGTATTGCTACATCTTCAAGTCTTCTTGACAATTCTCCATTTACTTGGTTGACTTCCCGATTCACAATCATCATTTGATTGGAAATTTTGAAATGGTGCTCGATGAGTCTATGTATCTCACTTTCTTTTGCTTGAAGTTGTTCAGTTATCTGTCTTCGGTCTTCAATAGCTAGATTTATTTCTTGCTCAGCATGTCTAGCATTGTTCATTACTTCAACCATTCTCACCATCTGTGATTCTTGACCGATTTTTAGTGCTTTCACTTGTTCAGTTAAATGGAGGTTCTTTTCAGACAAAATAAAGATTATACTTTCAGATCCATCAGAGATACTCCCTGAACTAGATCCAATGTGATCAAATAAATAATCAACCTCTTCTTCATGGTAACCAATATCATTTTGCAGAATAGCTAGGTTCTTCCTTTCAACCAGTAGTTTCTTCAGTCCATCCTTGGATTTCTTATATTGCTCAACAAACATCTACATTTGAATCTTCTGATTCTCTATTTTTTTATCTGACTTATACCTCTCCATGATTAGATCTGTACCCTTCAGTGGTTAAACTATCCAATAAGAGAACTAAGCTCTGATACCAATTTTTGGATTGGAGAGATAGGGTACTGAGAGGGGAGGGGTGAATCAGTGCCCACAAAAAATTTCAACTCATAAACCTTTCTAACCTTAAACAACAAACAGTAGTAACCTTCAAAAATAACTTGTATCCATTGCATGCATCATTCATTCATTTAACAATCAAAGGTAAATAGCATGAAATCAACAAGATAATCAACACATAACACAAGTATTTTGGTAACGCAGAAACCCTTGTAAGAAGGTAAAAACTGTGGTGGGGATGACACCCACAAATTCTTTACTACTGTAGATAGAAAAGGTTTTCCTGTTAGGGCTACAAGTGGTGATCACTTCTGGTGATCATACCCTATTAGGATTAACATATTAGATCAGCTAGATCTACCTAGTAATAGGATTTAAACAACACTACTTGAGTGTGCACTCGGTTAAGAGATTTACAAAAAGACTGTTAGGTCTACTCTGTTAAGAGATTTTACCAAAACTCTATTAAAATGATTAGAAAATAACAAGTAAATATCTGCTAATGACAACTCAACTTGTCTGATACAAATCTATGAAATATTGATTAGATATCACCTTTTCTGTGAAGATCTATCCTCTAAACTGCTTGGTAGTCTTTGTCTGATTCTGTTCAATATGAATAACTCTTAATATTGTTCTACTCTATCTGATAACTGTTGTTCATGAAGTTGGCTAATGCTTCCAGAACTTCTCTGCTTTTTCTTAACTTCCTTGTCAAGCAACTCTATCATGCATATAAAAATAATATGAAATTACATTTATAGAATACTGCTTTGCCGCTTAACAAAATTTAGGTTACAATATCTTAGAGAAAACCCTAAGATCAACGATGTATAAAAATAACCTAGATCTAGCAAATATAAAAGATCATCATCGCAATTAATGATGGAATCTTAAAATAAATGATCCTCGATCTTGGTAAAACATTTTATGATTCTATTGTAACCATCTGCATAGATAGATGTGTCATTTTTGATTACTATGCCATTTTTTGTCTTCCTCAGTAAACACTATATATACTGCTTGGTGATTACACTGGTGCTCGGTGTTTATTGCTGCTCAGTATTGGTGTACACTAATGCTCAGTAGAACTGCCCTAGTGCTCAGTGTGAAGACTTAACCAACTGGCTTCTAGTGCTTATAGTTACCGACTAGAGTAGCATAGGTAACCGATTGATGTCTTTGATACTAATGAAAACCTTTAATGCTCAAATAGAGATAATAAGAACTTGGATATTATGGAGAATGATATCAGTTACCATGAAGAAGGAATTGATGATTTATTTGATCACATAAGATCTAGCTCAGGAAGTATTTCTGATGGATCTGAAAGTGCAATCTCTGATTTGTCTGAAAAGAATCTTCACTTAACTGAACAAGTGAAATCCTTGCAAATTGGTTAGGAATCATAGATGGTGAGAATGATAGATGTAATGAACAATGCTAGGCAGGCTAAGCAAGAGAGGAATCTAGTTGTTGAAGACCGAAGACAGATAACTAAACAACTTCAAGAAAAAGAAAGTGAGATACAAAGACTCATCGAGCACCTTTTTGAAATATCCAATCAGATGATGATTGTGAATCAGGAGGTCAACCGAGTAAATGGTGAACTGTCAAGAAAACTTGAAGATATTGGAATACTTAGGGAAGAGAATGAGAAACTGAGAAATGAAATAAAAACTCAACAATAACACAATGTGTTAGAATAACTAAGAGGGGGGTGAATCAGTTATCTAGTTTCCCAATACAAAATGTATAATCCAAAAACAAATACTTAAAACTTCTGATACTTGGTAACTTAAAATACTGTATCGTTTATGATTTTACCAATTAACAGTCTAAAACATATAGTAGTTACTGATCAAATCAAATATGCAACATGAAAATATGACATCAAAAAAACATTGCAATCAACACATAACACAAGAGATTTAATGTGGAAACCCTGTGAAGGGAAAAACCACCTAGGACTGGCAACCAAAAAATATTCACTCTTCTGAAGTGAGGTTGGTGAAGACCCAACCCTATTAAAGGTTAAAAACACACTGTTAGGTGTGACCTTGTTAGAGGATTTTAGACCAACCGTTATCGTCCAACCAACAGTCACTCTGGGGTTGACAGGATAACAATGTTCATTCTATGAATGATACATAAAAGACTTTCTTAGTCCACTTGGTTAAGAAATTTGATTGTGTACAATGGTTAAAATGTAATAGTAGGTGATCTACCTTAATACAACTTCAATTGCAGATGTATAGATCAATGTTAAGCTCATTCAATCCTCTAATCATTAAATCAATTCTATTCCAATCAATGTTCAGTAACTTACTGTCGCTTGGTAATAGCTTCCTGTCACTTGGTAAATACTCTGTAGTTCGGTTCTCACTAACGAGTTTGATCAGGTATGCATGAAAACTTGATCATGCGATAATTCTGCTATCTCCTCCTTTTGGCATTACATTCACTCTGAAATCTCCAGTCTCTTATATAGACAAGTAAACCATTTTCTTCTGCTCCATCAAATTTTGCTACTTAAACATGCCTCAACTGATATGTCAATAACATAATTGATTCTCATCCTTTAGATCTTTCATGAATTTTGTTAGCTGTCGATTTGTGTAACAAACATTATCTATTACCTTGAAATCATACACTTTCCAGCTCATCAATCTTAACAACTAAACTAATCATTTAATTCTTTTCTCCTACTCGGTTAACAAAGAAATGTGTCGGTGAACACAAGCAAATTTTATACTATGCTCGGTATACACTACATCCCATCGGTGTATACTAAAATGCTTCATCAACCGACAACACTGCTTTGTGTCTTTCAGCTCTTTTCCTCATCATAGATGAATGAAACATAATCAAGTCAATAACATAAGGTCATAGACTCATCAGCAAGTTACTCAATGTATTCTTTATCCTCATCTGTCATATCCATCTTCCTCATGTAGATATTTTTGTACTTCATCTCTTTTACTCCTTTTCTACAGATGTTTCCGTATAGTAACTTACAAGATAAGTGTTGTCAAACTAGTTGACATCAATGACAACATAATACTGATTTAATCATATTACATATCTAATCAATCAGCTCGGTGATCTTAAATCATAGATTCTTCAATGAAGTTCTAAATCAGTTGTAGTTCATCAATCTTTCCCTTTGGCATTGATGGCAACTCAAGTAATATGAAATATACCATACACATACCAAACATGTATCCTACAACTCTATGAACAAATGCTATACAAGCTCTCCCTATCTTAATATGTTTAATCCCTATGTTACTCAACAACATTACAAATGCAGCTTTGACATTCTATAGATAAGATATTTTCAGCTCTCAGATTCCTTCTTTTGTTCTCAGTAACTGATCTTCAGTGCTCTCCCTTTCTTCAATTTGTCTCTCCCTTAGATAGTTCTCATCAGTGTATATTGTTTCATATTGTTTATCTCTCCCTTTGACAACAATGCCAAAGAAACAAATAAACATGCAGCTTTGTAGTAGCCAAGTAACTCTCTGTTGTCTGATGCATACTCTATATCTTTGTATACTGATATGCCAATCTGTTCCAGTTCTCCAACTTTTCACAACCTTAGACATTATCCAAAGTGTGAACTATGCTGCATCAACATGAATGATCTTCTAATAAGATTAGGCTAATGCAACATCCATATCACATTAGTGACCGGTAGACAGGGGACAGACCCCAAGTCTAGTCCTTAAGTACTCAAATGTATCCTTCGGTAGAGGCTTTGTAAATATGTCTGCAAGTTGTTCTTTTGATGTAACAAACTCTAGCTTAACTTGCTTCTCCTATACTTGTTCTCTCAAGTAGTGATACTTAATTGATATATGCTTTGTTTTATAGTGCATCACTGGATTCTTTGAAATGTTTATTGCACTGGTGTTATCATAGTATATAATCATCGGCTCAGTGATTATATCATTCATACCTTCCAGAAATTCCTTAATATATGCAATATTTGAATAGTTTGTAGCAGCAACAACATACTCTGCTTTGGCTATAGACTGAGAAATGAAAGCCTGCTTCTTACTTGTCCATGTAACAAGTCTTCACCAAAGAAAAATGCTCCTCCGATGGTACTTTTTCTATCATCCACATTTCTAGCCCAATCAACGTCGGTATAGACTCTGAGTTCAAACTTGCCTTCCTTAGGATACCATAATCCATAATCTTCTATTTTCTTCAGGTATCTTAGGATTCTCTTTGTAGCAATCATGTGTGACTCTCTAGGGTTTGCAAAAAATCTTGCAACAATTCCCACAACATGTGCTATGTTTGGTCTACTATGTACTACATACATTAACTTACCAATCATTGATTAGTACAGTGTCTGGTTCACTTCTATAGTTTCATCTTCCTTAGTCAGTTTACATCTAGTAGCCATCAGTGTTCCCACAGGTTTAGCATCTTCCATGCCAAATGTCTTCAATACTTGATATATTTAGATTGTGCAATGAATATGCCATCATTCTACTGAATCACTTGTAGTCCAAGAAAGAATTTAATCTCTTCGAACATAGAAATCTTAAATTCACTTCTCATTCCATCAACAAATGACTTAAAGATTTAATCTTGACCTCCAAAATAATGTCATCCACAAATATTTCAGCAATAAGAATAGTATCATCAGTATCTCCTTTCATATACAAATTGATGTTCTCACTTGTTCTTACAAATCCTATACTTAACAAATAAGTATGCAGCCTCTCATACCAGGCTCTTAGTGCTTGCTTCAAACCATATAAAGCTTTATGTAATCTACATACCATATCTTTCTTTTCTGGATCAATGAACCCTTCAGGTTGTTCTATGTAGACTTCTTCTTTAAGTATTCCATTCAGAAATGCTGACTTGACATCCATTTGGTAAAATTTGAATTTCTTGTGTGCAGCATATGGAAGTAGCATTCTAACTCCTTCCAATCTAGCAACAGGTGAAAATGTTTCACCATAATCTATTCCTTCCTCCTGTGGATATCCTTTGCATACCAATCTAGCTTTATTTCTTGTTACTTTTCCATTCTCATTCTGCTTGTTCTTGAATATCCACTTAGTACCGATAACATTCTTATCTTTAGGTCGAGGGTACTAAGGTCCAAGTTTTGTTCTTCTCTATCTATTCTATTTCCTCTTTCATTGCATTAACCCATTCATCATTTTCTAATGCAACTTTTACATTCTTTGGTTCATAATCACAAACTAGACATGTACCTTGTCTTGCTTTACTCCTTGTTTGCATGCTAGCTTGTTTGTCTCCAATGATTTATGTTTCAGGATAGTGTCTTCTAACAAAACTTGGTAGTATCCTATTTCTTCTTTCTTGTTCATCCTATGTAGGTTCATTTGCTTGCTCAGTAGGTCCATCCTACTCATCAGTTTCTCTTTCCTGTTCTTTTGTGTTGTTTTCCTGCTAACCGGTTATCAAAGGCTGTAGCTTTGATAGATACTCTAGGTGTTCAATGTAAGTGAATCTACCATAGTCTTTCAGTTCCTTTGTACTTTCCTCTACATTCTTTTCATCAAACTCATCAACTCAGACAATAGTACTTTCAATCATTTTATTAGTAGTTTTATTCAAACACTTATATGCTTTGCTTTTACTGGAATATCCTAGAAATATCCCTTCATCACCTTTTGAGTCAAACTTCCCATTTCTCTCATCTTTTAGAATAAAAAATTTGCTTCCAAAAATCCTAAAATAACTTATAGTAGGTTTGTGTCCAAACCACAACTCATAGGGTGTCTTGTTAGTGTCCTTCTTCAGTTGTACTTGGTTCAAAACATAAACAACTGTACTGATAGCTTCCCTCCAGTATGTTTGAGCAACATTCTTTTGCAGCATTAGTGTTCTTGCATAGTCAACTATTGACCTATTCCTTCTTTCAGCAATCTCATTTTGCTGAGGTGTCCTCGGTGTAGAGACCTATCTTTTAATACCATGCTCATTACATAAATTAGTAAATTCATTAGAGATAAATTTACCTCCTCTATCAGATCTTAGGCATTTCACTTCTTTACCAGTGTCTTTTTCTACCTTTGGTTTATACCACTTGAACATCTTAAATGCTTTAGATTTTTCTTTCAAGAACATAATAGTCATCAATCTAGTATAGTCATCAACAAAAAGAATAAAGTATCTATCACCATAATAACTTTGAGTTCTCATAGGACCACACAGGTCAGTATGAACCAACTCAAGTATCTTCTTTGTTGAATAATCCTTTCTTTTAAAACTAGATTTAGTCATCTTACCTTTCTAACATTCATGACACATAACATGATCAAGTTTTGAAAATTTAGGTAGACCTCTAACTCTTTTCCTTTTACTGATCTTAATCATGTTATCAAAATTCACATGGCATAACCTTTTATGCCACAACCAAGCATCTTCATTTTTCATCATTAAGTAAGAAGATTCATCAGTATCAAGATAAAATAGATTACGTCTGGATTGTGCACCAGTTCCAACTAATCTTCCACCATCGTCAAAGATTTTCACTTTCTTGCTCTCAAAAGCAACTCAGTGACCTGAATTGTTCAGTTGTGCCACACTTAACAAGTTATAGTTTAGTCCATCTACCCAATAAGAATTTTCACATTTTATCCTATCATTTATCATCAGGGATCCTTTACCTCTTACCATACAGGGTGTGTCATTACCCATCTTAATAGATCCTCCATTGTATTCTTCAAGTTGATCAAATTTATCTTCATCACCAGTCATGTGATGTGTACAACCACTATCTATGATCCATGTATTATTTTTGTTAACTTTAGAGATCAACGCTATTTCTACATGTTTTTCTTCTTCCTCTGAGTCATCTTTCATAGAAACAAATACAAATTCTACATCATCATCAGAATCAGATTCAGATTCATTATCTTCATCTATGTAACATACCTTTTTGCCTTTATCATTACTGTCTCGGTTATCTCTGTTGTAGTGTTAGTATCCTCTGTTGAATCTTCTCCCATAGCTTCCTTCATATCGGTCTTTGGTTCTTTAATCATCTTTCTTATGTGGACATCTAGCAGTGATGTGCCCAACCTCTTTATAGTTAAAGCATGCCAAAGGTAGCTTACCTCTATACCTTCCTTTACATTTGGGTAATCTTCTGGCCATTGTGTGTGTGAAAATTGTACCTGATCTGTAGACACAACACTTCAGTAAAACATTAGAGGTTAGCTATAATCAAAATCGTGGAAAATTGAAATCTAATCTAACCAAGTGATATATTGCCTTCTAATAGGTGCGAGATTGATGTTCTTAGATTGTTATCGAGATCAATGACCTAGACGAAACCTAAATGAAAGATTTGAATGCAATTGATCTAGATATGAGATTGAATGCAATTAATCTATTTTTTTTTGGATTTTATGATGCAATAAAGAATGAAAACTTGAAATGAATCTATGCTAGATGAAATTGATATGCTATGAATGCTATTGAAAATTGATATGCAATGCTAATCTAACAATGATATGAAATATGAATGCAAAAATAAGATTGATCTCACAAAGATGTCGATTCGCAAGAGCTTTGATTCTTCAATTCCAATTCTCCAGCGTGATTGTGCAAAAATATGAGATGCTTTGAGATGAGCTGAGGCTTGTTTTTATAGAAATCCAGGGCTTTGGAGGTGCATGGAAGAAAGCCATAAATCACTTAAATAACTCAGGTTGATTTTTGAGTTATTTTTAAATAAAGATAATTAAGTCACAAAAATCATGCAAAAGCACAGTTCAACTCGAATTAGAAGTTTAGATCCACTTTAAAACTCAAAAAGATGTTGAGTTTCAAAAAGCTAACAACTTGCATTGATTTTCCAATTTTGAGTTTAACTGGTCCTTGAATGTGCATAATAATTAAGAATTAAATAAATAAATAATGTGATTTATCCTCAACTTAACTGATTTTTGAAATAAAATAATTAATTTATGGGTTAATTAACTATTTTACCAAACTTTTATTAAAAATTATATTATTAAATAATGACAACATGCTTTAATTAATTAAATAAGAATTTAATCAATTATTCATATGATATTAGATTTATTGTCAAAATTAAATAATATAATTAATAATAGATAGAATTAAATTTAATTACATAATTAATTTGGCAAGATATTAAATCTAATTAATTAAATATGAAAATATTCAATTAATCAAACTTAGGATAAATGTGATTTATCGCCAAATAATCATTAAATTAAAGATAATTAAGATAATTAGGAATATTGCTAAGAATATTCCCCGATGTAGAATTTAAGATAATCAATTATGATTCGATGATGTTCAGATGTGCCTTAGATTAGGACTTTGATGTTGATTTCATTCGATTTGTAGATATAGAAGATTAATGAACTTATAGCCCATTTTTTGGGGTATTACATTTTGCCCCTCTTTGAATTACTGTGCGAAGCGTAGTGGTTCAAAGATAGTCCGTGTTTGATAAAGATATGAAACTGATTCAAAAGATAAACCGATCTCAAGATAGAAACCGATTGAAAGATATTGAGATAGGAGGTCCTGAATGACCAGAGATAATGTTTACTATAGTAGTAATGAACCGATGATTGCGAAAAAGTGTCAAAACACCTGATTCCAAACATTAGGATTGCTAAGAAGTGAGTGACCGGTTCTAGACTCAATTGTCTTAACAGAACTAGCAGGTATCACATCCAAACCCTTCAGTTGCCGAAGAACCAAGGAAAGAACACTATGATTTGATGGTTGCAAAAACTGATACAGTTTACAAGATTAGGAGAATACTAGATTGATATGGATCTTGATGAATCTGATATGCCCCAAGTGATGATAGATTTGCCCCGAGCAATGAGGACTTTTTTGATGAATCAGTAACTAGACGTGATTATTTGTCTTGATCGCTGATGAAAGATATTGATAGATTTGATCGATGGAATTTGATTACAGACTTTGAATGATGTGCAATACCATGCCCCCTTCGGGATTAAAATTGAAATCTGACAAGAAAAGTCAGCGTGATATGGTTCAGAAGCATGTTAATTGATTTGAGAAGTGGTTATACACGTCCGAGAACGCATTCTGCATCATTTGGACATCCTGGAGACCGAATTTGACTAGGTTTGACCATGAGTTGACCATGGTTGACCAAGTTAAAATTTTGATAGTTTGATGAAAGCTAATCAGTTAAGTTGAATACTGGATTTCTGTGAAGATTGAAGGTTGATTATGCAAGCAGTAGACTGTTCTGGTCCCAAAAATTTTAAATCACGATTTTGACATAATAAACGATCTTAGATTTCAATTTTGATCCCAAAAATGGATTCAGAACGTCGATATTAGCCAGGGTTGCAATTTTCATGGAAAACGGAGCATTTTTTTTAAAATTCGGTCGAAAGCTATATAAAGGCCGGAAGGGTCATTTTCAATTCATTTCAACCCTTTGACTTTAGAGATTTTGTGGAGCCCTCTGAGCAAGAAAAATGGTAGACCAGTGAGAACCGAAGGTACTTGTGAGTTCGCACCATTTTGAGCACAGCCGGAGACATGATAGACCTCGACAGTATGGACATCCGGTAGGTGGACCTCTGTTCCCCTCTGAAAATGCATGTTTTTGATGATTTATAGCATTTTAAAAAAAATTTCATACGCGTTTTTAGCTTTAGAATTTCGCATGTGTAGAAACTCATAACGAATCCCAGTCCAGGCTCGTACGACATTTTATTTGAATTTACATTGTCATTTCAACCACGCCCAAGTGTCGTATGAGAGGGACCCTTATGTCGTACGACATTTCATCGGGTCCCTCGAAACTCGTATGAATCCGGGCGCAGTATCGTATGGCTATGGATTGTCGTTTGGTCTATTGTGGAATGTCGTACGACATTTGATGCCAGTCTGGAATGTCGTTTGAAAAATAAAGTGTTAAAAACTCATTCTTAGGTCAAAATCTAACTTTTCTGACCCTTCTGCCTGATTGCGGACACTTTGCCCCACCTTCTGAAACTTCTGAAACTGTGTCATTCTGATACTTTTGGCCTAATTTTGAATTGAATTTTTGATAAAACACCCTATTTCTTTATGATTTAGATCATATATCCCGATGTACATGTTCGCCATTCTTATCCGGCCACCCAGAGATTGTGTATCGCCTTGCCAGACCCTATGAGGGTTCATCTTGCTACATGTGGTTTTGAGCACTTGATACATTTACCCGATATTAGGGTAAATCACGGCCTACTGACTGCGCTGATAGAGCGATACCATTCTGAGACACAGACCTTTCACCTGCCTACCAGAGAGATCACTGTTACACCAGAGGACATGTATAGGATCCTTCGTATTCCATTCCATAGTCCTCATCGGCCTGAGTATGTGAGCGAAGGATCTATTGGTCTGCATGCTTTCAGACGATTGTTCGGTGATGATACCCAGCTGATTGGGTCTATATCCTGGGAGACACTCGTGCAGAGATATGGGCAGAAACATTGTCTAGAGTGTATCATTGCAGGGATGATTGGAGAGTTGATTATGCCTGGCCGTCAGCAGAACGGATTTTTGATGGGATGGGCACCTATGGTAGCACCTTTGATGGCTACACCCACTAAGCTTTCTTGGGGTTAGTGTCTGCTAGCTCACTTGTATTTCGAGATGCATGAGGTCATGTATCAGGACTGTAAGACATTTGCTTCAGGAGCGTTGGTACTACAGATATGGGCTTGGGAGCATATCCCAGTTTTGAGGCCAGTTTCTCAGACGCAGAGGCAGCCACAGGACCCTGTCATTTATGCTTATGCCAGCTATGTCACACAGGTTCGCATGGGCACACTGAGTACTTTCGCCGGTGTTTAGATGATATGACCTTCATGATCTGGAGGCCATATTTACAGATAGAGGCTTGGCCTACTGCGAGAGAGAAATTTTCATTCTTTTTCTAGAGCAAGATACTGATAGGACGGACCTCCACCATCTTGGAGAGATTTTTGATTACTAGAGTCTGGCGTTAGTATGGACGTATTCAGGATGTCCCTCAGGAGTATACTGCTTATGCTCGCATTGTGCATGAGATAGGGCTCGGATGGACACCACGGCTCAGTTATGCATTATGTGCTGATGAGTACAGTCATATCATTGGGAGAAACTGGGAGTATCACCCAGAGGTGGTGGATGCAAGGGTTACAGATGCATATGTGGCATGGCTTACTGATCACCGGACTCACTAATTTTATGATCCTACAGAGCTGATACCCTCCATGGAGGAGGCTATGGATGTTACAGGGGCTCCTATGAGAGCAGGACCGAGACCACAGGTGGTACACCCTACTCCTCCGAGATAGAGAGCGATGGCTCCCTCATAGAGAGCACCAGGACATGCGAGGCCTCCGCGTCCTTCTACATCTACAGCGAGTACATTTTTTGGGACACAGAGACGGAGTAGAGGTGAGAGTGGTACACTGGGCGGAGTAGGATCTGCAGATGATGTTCTAGGAGTTAAGCAGTTTGCAGGTGGTACAGGTGTGGATGACACATTTGATTTGGGTGCTGAGGTTAGACACCATAAGGCGCACAGGGTTAGCACTTCTTCACATGCAGATCAGCCAGCATAGCCAGCACAGGACATAGATATGCCAGCAGCTGATGCAGAGCCTACAATTGATCTTACTTTGGCCGAGATTATCAGACGACTTAGAGTCCAGGTCTAGGACTTGAAGATAGAGCATGCTAGATTAGAGGAGAGGCATCGAGAGGCAGATAGGCAGCATACAGAGTAGCACGCAAAGATGCAGAGATTACAGGTAGAGGTGATTCATCAGACTGTGCGGGCCTCATATTATGTATCTGCTTACTATGCAGTAGTCCCTGCTGCATAGAGAGTGCCCAGCTATTCTCAGTACATGGCAGCATCAGAGGGAGCTAGGGCACCGAGAGTGGAGGTGATACCAGATGCAGAGGAGCATGCTGACAGTTGATTTCTCTTCTCATCTGTTACTTTCTCACTGATACATTATTGTGTCTGATAGCTCTATGGAGCTCATTCATTTGTACCCTGTGCCAGTAGTGCACCCCTGCCTATTTTTTGATTTTTGATATATAGATGAGATTGATATTTTTGGTTGTGACATCATGTGTACTTGTCATTTTTGTTATGTATGATGATATCATGTGATGTTAATGCTATGAGTAGTGTAGAATGTATGTATGGATCAATGCAATGCAATGATTTCTTTCATATGTATGAATGTTATGCAGATGTAATGATGATGGAAATATGTATGTTTATGCAATGGATGTAAATGTAATGCAATAAATGTTTATGATATGATATGTAAATGCAATGATATACATGATATGTTTTGCAGGTTGATGAAGACAAGTACTCAGTCTTATGTCAAAAAGATGGTTAACCCAGGAGGATCAATGCTTGCGATTCTGTGAAGAGACCTTCGAGTTAGGTTCAGCTCTTGTTAGATTTGAAGATGTGATTTGAAGAATTGTTTAAGCATTGAAGTTTATTTAATCATTGTGAGATCATGCAAATATGCAAAATGCAAAGAGACATGCAAAATGAAATGCAACCTAAGACCTAGGACCTACTCACTGATCATGTGTCGATTTGTTATCATCATTGAACTTTTAGGTAACTGGATAAATCAATACAATGCCCACTAGCCATGAAACCATAGACATATGAATATCGATTTGTATGCACAAGAATCAATACAACACCCACCAGTTATACAACCATGGACATATGAATATTGATTTGTTTTCAGAATGTTGGATTAGATATAAACACCAAGGCACAAACGCCAGGATGACCTGAATATCATGTCCATTTTGATATAGCAATTTGTACAAGCATCAAAACATAAACATCGTGATGACCTGAGTACGCCTTGCATTTAACATACACATCAAACAATCAAAAGATCATTCTAAATCCAGTGTGAATTACCCGTAGTGACCCTTTATCATTTACCTCCTTAGGCAAGATCGCGTTTCACAGTAGGAGAAAGAATTTACTTCAAAAAGATAATAGTTAGATCAAACATCCTTGAATTTTCTGGGTATCAATGGTCGAGGTACACATGGCCATCCAATTTGAGATAGAGGCTCTTACAGTCGGACACCATTTCAATCCAGAATTTCCAAAGTTATTAGATTTCACATACAAGCAGAAAACCAAGAAAAGATTATGCCCCCAGTCATCACTCTCTAAATCCTGTAAAGGACATCATTGAGGAGCTCGAAGGGACACAATATGCAAAAATCTCAATGCGAATCAGTAAGCATACAAGGAGATAAAAGCATGTAAAAGCATAGATTGTTTTTAGTTGAGTTTTGATATTTGATTGTTGTAGATGCAAAATCCTTTCTAGAGATGAGACAGACAGACAGACTCAACTGAAGGTGCCAAGGACTCTGGCTGGATATGACATGTCTAAGATACATGGGAGACCATAGGATATGACATTGATTGCCCCCAAGTGTTAAACATTGATAGGATACAGACGCTTGAGCCGATTGGTGTACAGACCGACTTATTGAAAACTGGAAATGTTGAAACAAATCGGGAGATATGTACAAACTAAAGCAAGACTGAAAGTTGGGAAAGACCAAGATTGTGCTGATAGATGGAGCATTTTGAACAAGTGGTGCCCGTTTGCCAGGTTTTCACCATCTTGGCAGAGATTCTATTTTTGCTACCAAGGCGCCTGTTTCCAGGTTTTCACCAAGGCACTTTTTCTTTTTTTCATTTTTTTTGTATTTTTGATTTTTTCAATTTTTTTTGTACTTATGATATTTTTTTGATTTTTTTGTGAATCATCAAGGCACCTATTGCTAGGTTTTCACCAAGATGTTCATTTTTTTAGGACTTTTTCTAATTTTTAAGATTTTTTCAGGACATTTTCTGATTTTTAGAATTTTTTCAAGACATTTTCCAAGCACTGAATGCCTTAGGCGTAGAATTTCTTCAGATGGAGAACATTGATTGGTTCTCAGAGCTGTTCTCCTTTAGTCATTGAGAGTTGATAGACACCAGAGCTAAAAGTAGTAGTGATAACAAAGGGACCCAGCCAATTGGGTTTGAACTTCCCCTTGTGTTCTCGATGTGATTGATTTTTTGGATTTTCTCTCAACACTAGATCACCAACCTGAAATTATCTGTGTCTGACTTTCTTGTTGTAGCCTCTAGACATTCTTTTCTAATACACTCTGAGATGATCATAGGCTGCTTGCCTGCACTCATCTAGTAGTTCAAGTTCTTATAACCTAGACACTCTGTAGTCATCGTCGGTGACAAGTCCATGCATTCTGATTCTGAGTGATGGGATTTCAACCTCAATAGGCAGTACCACTTCAGACCCATAAACTAAAGCGAAAGGTGTAGCCCTTGTAGGCATTCTGATACTAGTTCTGTATGCCCAGAGAGCTGGATTGATCATGAGATGCCAGTCTCTTCCTATTTTATTCACTATTCTGTGTAATATTTTCAAGAGATTTTTGTTTGAAGCTTCAGCTTGTCCATTCCCTTGAGGATAGTAGATAGATGACCAATGTTGAGTAATCTTGAATTTGGCACATAAGTCATCTAGGTCCTTGTTTTTGAATTGTCCCCCATTATCTATGATTATAGAGTGAGGGATTCCATATCTGCAAATGATGTAGTTCAGGATGAACATAGAGATCTGTTTCCCCGTTGCTTGTGTTAGAGGAACTGCTTCTACCCATTTTGTAAAATAATCTGTAGCTGTGATTATATGGGTATGTCCATTAGAAGAGTGCGGATGGATAGCACCTATGCGATCAAATGCCCATTGTTAAAAAGGCCATTGTGTAGTAAAGGAAATTAGATCTCTCCCTGGAGCATGAATCAAGTTGCCATGTACTTGACACTGTTGATAGTTTTTAGCAAATTTAATAGCCTCTTTCTCCATTTCAGGCCAATAGTACCCAGCCCTAATAATTTTTCGAGCTAACGTTAAACCATTTGAGTGCGATTGACATATACCCTCATGGACTTCCTCTAATGCATGTTGAGACTCTTCCTATTCTAAACATCTAAGAAGTGTACCATCTAGACCTCATTTGTACAGATCATTACCAATGATGACATATCAGGATGCGGATCGGATAAGGTTTCATTTCTCAAAATGGTTAAAAGAATTAGGAATTATTTGGTCATGGAGATAGGAGAACAGATTTTTGTAGCAAGATGAATCATAACCTACAACGGTGCAGATCATGCGGGTTTCAGGGGAGTCATATGCAGGATAGGATAGGGCTTCCACCAGGAACTCATAGCGTAGTTCATGTTTGGGCTGCTGTAAGAGAGTAGATAATGTCGCCATTGCATCGGCAACCTTATTCTCCATTCTAGGTATTTTCTCAAATGTGATAGAGATGAAGTATTTCTTTAAATCATCTACCATTCTCTTGTAAGGAATGAGCTTTTCATCTTTGGTTTGGTACACATCATTGACTTGGTGGATAACCAATTGTGAGTCTCCATGGATGTGCATCTCTGTAACTCTCCACTGTATTGCCATTTTCATACCATTGAGAAGTACCTCATATTCAGCAATATTGTTTGTGCAAGGAAACTTTAATCTGAATACTTTTGGTATCGAGTATCCTTGAGGAGTGATGAACAATATGCCTACTCCAGATCCATTCTGTGTGTAGGAGCCATCAAAGAATAACTACCATTCTCTAGAAGAGAGGTGCATGATAGAGGAATCGAGAAATTCCATTTGCATGGGTGTATTATCAAACAGTGGTGCGTCAGCTAATTGATCAGCAATGACCTGTCCTTTGATAGCTTTTCTTTCAACATATTCAATGTCAAATTCGCTCAAGAGCATGACCCATTTAGCTAATCTACCTGTGAGGGCAGCTTTGCTTAGTAGGTACTTCAGTGGATCAATCTTAGGTACCAAATGAGTGGTATGAGCTAACATGTAATGTCTCAGTTTCTGTGATGCAAAGATCACAGCTAGACATGCCTTCTCTATCATTGAGTAGTTCTTCTCATAGGCCACTAAAGTTCTGTTGATATAGTAGATGGCTCTTTCTTTCTTGTTCTCATCATGCTGTGCTAGCAATGCCCCCAGTGATGTATCTGTTGCGGAGACATATAATATTAATGGCTTCCCATGAATAGGAGGCATTAAGATAGGAGGATTTGAGAGATAATTCTTGATATGATCAAAATTCTTTGCACAGTCTTCATTCCATGCAAAGGTCACACCTTTATGTAATGTCTTTGTAAAAGGCTGTGATATGTCCGCTAGCTATGCTATGAATCTTCTGATAGATTGAACTCTACCTTGTAACGTCCTCATTTGACTGATATTTGTGGGAGGTTGCATCTCTATTATAGCCTTGACTTTAGCTGGATCAACTTCAATGCCTTTCTTGGAGACGATGTATCCTAGGAGCTTTCCAGAAGTGACTCCAAAAGCACACTTTTTAGGATTTAGTCGAAGACTAAATTTTTCCATTCTGTCAAGGATCATGCTCAAGTCTGTTAGATGTTCAGTTATAATCATGGATTTTGCCAAGGTATCATCCACGTAATCCACCATTGTTCTATGCATAATATCATGAAAAATAGATGTCATTGCTCTTTGATATGTAGCTCCAGCATTTTTGAGTCCGAATGGCATAACATTCCAACATAAGGTTCCCCACGCACATGTGAAAGCTATTTTCTCTTGATCTTCTGGAGCAATTTTGATTTGGTTGTACCCAGAAAAGCCATCCATTAAGGAATACATTTCATAGCCCGCAGTCATGTCCACTATCATATCAATGTTAGGCAGTGGAAAATCATCCTTAGGGCATGCTCTGTTGACATCTCGAAAGTTTGTGCACACTCTGATTGAACCATTTGGTTTTGAAATAGGTACAATGTTGGAGATCCACTTAGCATAGTCTATGACACAGATGAATCTAGCTTTTAGGAGTTTTTCTAGTTCTTCTTTGACTAAGAGTGCAACATGAGGATGCATCTTTCTCAATTTTTGCTTGATTGGTTTTACTCCAGGAGCAATGGATAGATGGTGCATAATGAGATTGGGATCCAATCCTGGCATATCTAAATATTTCCATGCAAAATTGATCTTTTTTTCTGATAAGAATGTAGTGAATTTCTGTCTCTCTTCTTCTGATAGAGATTGTGCTACATGTACCAATTGTGGTTCCTCTGTTGTACCCAAATTGATGGATTGAGTTGGCTTAATCAGAACTGGAGATATATCCTATAAATGACTCGGAAGGACATCAAATATCTCATCCTTAGGTGCCTCAGAGAGGTTTTCACCTTCAGATACGTCTTTTCTTTTTACTTTTGTAGTTTCTGAGACTACCACAAAGTGGTTTTCACCCTCAGAACTCTTTTTCTTTTTCTTTTTCTTTTTTTGACTAAGATATTTGATGTCCGACTCGGTCATGCTGATGCTCGGTTCACTGATGGAAGTCCTCATAGGCTTGACTGCATTGAGGTAACAAGCAAGGGCATAGTCACTGGAAAAGGTGTAAACACCATGGCTTGGGTTTGTGGAAGTTTGGTTGATAAGATCAGGGCGTTGGATAGTCAAAGTGGGAAAGGCTTGGGATATGGTGTTCACGGATGTGGATATGTCATCATTGGTCCTAACCTGACGCTCAAGTTCAAAGGTGATATTACAGCTCAAAACATTCAATTCATGAATAGGCTCAACATCATCATGGGAGTCCTCTTCAGCCATAGGTGGATCTGACACGTTAAGTTCATTATTTCACTCTAGACCTAGGTTGGGTTGAGATAAATATTGGTGAATAACATCAATATATTTCTTTGTTATAAGCTCATCTTCTTCTGGAATGGCACCCCATTCATAGTCATTTGACTCAGCTTTTGATTCAGGATCTCTAGGAAATCTAAGAAAATGTGTGAAGTCAGGATGAATACCCCAAGAAGGATTACCCTCAGTCTCTGACTTGAATTCATATTCATGGGAATCAGTGTCAGAATAACTACTCTCTACTTCTGGATCAGTTTGATCGCCTTCAAGATTGGCTGGTTCTTGTGGTGCAACCATCTCTTGTGCTACAGTAGGTTCTTGTGTTTCTACTACATTAATTCTTCTAATAGGATCATCTTTATCATCAAGAAGATCTTTGATCTCTTTAGGCAATTTTTCATAGGGGATGAGTTTTGAACTATCTGAATCATCATCTAAGGGTTCTGTCTCTTCTTTCTTGAGAAGGGGTTCTCCTGGTGCAATTTTTTCTATGACATGAGAACAACCACCTTTGAGATGATAAGGTCTCTTTGTAAAGCCTAAGCCTACAATATCTTTGTTTGTTCTACCAGTATGTGGAATGGGTGTCACAAGACCCTTTCCTCTGATTCCTAGAGGTCCTTGACCGGAATATCCCATCTTGGCTATCAATTTGTTTCCTAGACCATATGAATTAGAAGGGATTGTAGGTGCTACAGATTTGCTAGTTTGAACAATTTTGGATTCAGAATCATCTTTGTATAGCCATGCAAGCACAACTTCATCCTCTTCAAATTATTTTTTGGATACTTGCTCCACCACAAAATTTCTTTTGTATGCTTCCATAGGTTCCTTAGGTTCTGATTTAGATTTCTTCAAAGATTGTCCATATGACTTGGGTGAGATAGGGAGAGATGTCAGAGACAAGACTAGCTCTATAGTGGATTCTCCCATCCCATTTTCTTTGATATTGATCTCTTTAGCAATGTCATCCATCTTAGATGTGGAAGCAACATTTTGTTTCTTGATGGAAGATTCTCTATTATTGGGAACAAGCTTATCGACACTTTCCTTCAATGTATTGCAAGTTGTACTCAGATCTGCTGGGATAGTAACCTCCACTCCTTCATAGGGAAATTTCAAGCATTGATGGTACGTAGAAGGAATGGCTTGCATTTCATGGATCCAGGGTCTCCCTAGAAGGATATTGTAAGCCAATGGTAGATCAAGCACCTGACATGTGGTATCTTTGATGACCGGACCCACTCGGATGGGTAAGACAATGGTGCCTTTAGAAGCTCTTTCTTGTTCGTCATAGGCTTTTATGGTGATCTTCTTTCGAGGATCAATAGCCATCTCTAAGAATCCCAACTGTGTGATTAAGTTGTAAGAACAAATGTTGAGGCCTGCGCCCCCATCTATCAACACATGTTTGACTCGACGGTTTTGGATCAAGACTTCTATGTGTAAGGGCTAATTATGTGGGTGACTTAGGGAGTTGTCATCTTCCTCTAAAAAAGAGATATATTGGGGAGACATTAGATGACCAACCATAGTTTGGAACCTGTCTAGATTTAGATCATCAGGAACATTAGAGCCGAGAAAAGCTTTGTCTAGGATATCTCTGTGAGTTGGAGATATTTGAAGTAACTCAAACATAGACATTTTGGCATTGGTATGCTGGAGTTGTTGGACGATGCTGTAAGATGTAGTTCTGGTATCCTTTGGATTGGAAGATTTTGAGGTAGCCTTCTGTTTAGAAGCAGATGTGAGATTGAAAGGTATCTTAGGGACATTAGATGAACTTGGTGTTTGTCCTTGCAGATGAGCCTGAGCTTGTGATCTGGTAACCACATTAGTTGAGGAATGATTTCTATCTCTTCGTACAATCATGATGACATTGCAGCTCTCAGAGAGACGTGGTTCAACCATATTGATGATAGCATTATTTCCAGGGTAGGCATAGTTGAATTTTGCCCCCATGTTAGGCTGGGAAGTGGAAACTCCCTTGCCATGTTGTGGAAACGGTTCTGTAAATGCTGTGTGATCATTATTGCTGGTAGGATTATCGATCATAATGTCCCCTTGATCTATCAAGTCTTGAATGGTATGCTTCAAATGGAAGCATCCATTAGTTTTGTGGCCTTTAGTCCGATGGAAAGCACATAATTCATTATATTTCCAGCAATATGGTTTTGGATCCGGATCAGGGTTTCAGATTGGTGGTAAAGAGATGATGTTATCAGCTATCAGGGTTCTCAGGGCAGATTCCAAAGATTCTCCCAGGGGAGTAAACTTTCATTTATTATCCCATCATTTGAATGGCTTCTTTGGAGATGGTTCAGCAGATTTTTGCATTGAAACTTCAATGGCTTTGGTGCCAAGGGTGAGATTGTAGGCCGGTGCCTTTGATGGGGTGTGGATAGTGTCAACAACACCATCAGAGATGATACCTTTGTTTCTTTTCTAGCTCTTGTTTTTATCTTTTGAGCTAGATCCAGATTCAGACTTGTCCTTTTGAAGTGTGATTTCTCCTTTCTTGACAAGTACTTTCTCAATCTTGATTGCATTATCCACCATTTTATCAAAAGATACATGATCTTGCATTTGTAATGGATAGTTGAGCTCTGGAACAAGGTTATTGATAAAGATTTCAAGTTTCTCCATTTCGAGAATTTGTCTAGCATATAGAGAGAACTTCTTTCTCCACCTCTTGAGGAAAGTTAGGAATGATTCCCCTAGATATTGCTTGAGGTTACAGATATCGATCATGGTGATCAGATGTTGAATGTTGTAGGAATATTGTTGATAAAACAATTTAATCAATTCCTCAAAAGTTTTGATCGTAGAAGGTAATCTTGAAAACCACTGAATGGATGCTCCTCCCAAGGATCTAGGAAAAAGATGCATCAGATAAGTTGGTTCATGCATGAATTCCATGGATGGCGTACAAAACTCTCTGACATGATCTTGAGGATCAGAGTGTCCGTCATATTTGTCGTACTTTGGCATCTCCACTCTTTTTGAGAATGGAGGCATATACAAGTCTTTGTCAAAAGGGAAAGGACAAAGGGCCTCCATGGAGAATTACTTGGGTTCCTTCTCTTTCTCAATTTTATTCATTTTGACCTGCATAGCATGCAACTGGTTCATTATGGCCGTCATCAGAGTTTCTTCCTCATGCATGATGACATCTTCGACATTGAAGTGAGGAGGAAGTTTAGCTCCTTCCTGGGCTAATTGCAAAAAGTATGCCTCTCTATCCACTTTCAAGAAATGCCTCATCATTCTCTTGAATTCATCGTCATTCTGACATCGATGGATTTCAGAGGGTGTAGGTTCTTGGTCGACATTATGTTGAGAATGGGGTCCTTGGGATCCTCCTCCTAGAGAACCGTGGTTTGTCCCTGCTTGAGACATGATAGGAGTTTTTGGACTCTCTGGAATAGATTGAGGAGGAGTTTGCTGATTACCTCGATGAGTTGATAGAGGAGGTAAGTAACCAGTTTTTAATCAAAAGTTACCGAGACCGTCGTCTTCGTAGATACCAGACTTGATGAGTTGTTCAAGAGTTGGACCCGGGGTATTGAGTAAAAGTAAGTTCTGAGATGTTTCTTCTGATTTCTTGTGTGAAGAAACTCTGGTCTCCACCATTAACTTTGAATGAAATAGAAGAAAAGGATGAAGACAACTGAAGATTGATTTGATTCAATAAAATCAGATGACGCAACCTTGTCAAGATTATGATTGTTTTGAAGATCTGATGAGATGTGGGTGAAGGAAATTGTGCCCTAGATGTATGGGATAGATCGCCCAAAAGATAGCGGACATGAGTTCCCAACACTTAGTCTATTTTTGAAGATTGATTGAAGATTGATAGTTATGACAAGGTTTTGACACGAGATAAAAAGGACTCAAATTGATCAAACAGAAGGCTAGATCAGATTCAAAAGATCAATCTCAAAAAATGGTAGAATGCTCAATAGCTACTACTCTGTTCCTGACACAATGATATTTTTGACAGATTCTGGAACTAGGCTGGAAACATTGGATATCTTGCAATTTGACAATTTCTGACAACTCTCTCAAATTTTTCCAAACGACACTCTGCAGACTCGTACGACACTGGGTAGTCTATGAAATGACAGTTGCTAAACTCGTATGACAGTCGGGTAGCAATGAAATGACAGTTGACAAAACTCATATGATAGTTGCTAACAGGGTTTTGACTTTCTTGAATTTGCTGGTTTGAAAACTCGTACGACACTGGGTTCTCAATCATACGACAGATGGGCAATACTGAAACGACACTTGAAAAAAACTCGTACAACTTTTGACTTCCCGAAATGACTTTTGACTCTAGAAAGAATTTTACGTCAAATTTTTGCAAAATTTAAGGTCTTCATTTTTGGATTGTTTGCAAATTGTACTATCCAAATTTTGAAGGGTATACCTGTACACACTAAAATGGTGCACTTCTATGAACCATTACATGCAAGGTTGCTCAAGAATGAGGCCTCACAAAGCGGCTCATAGCTCTCTATGCATGGAGTTGCAAGGGACTATGAGGTGTTTGCTCTCAGCTAGAGCTACAAGCTTGTGACCTTGCTAGTCAACCACACAATGAGAGATTCAAGTGAGGACAAGGGCAAGAGTGCCAATATCCTCAAGAATCACTATGAAGATGTAATGCAATGCAACTAAAATGAGTGTGCAATCTAATCTATGAAAGGAGAGTACAATGCAACTAATCTATGAAAGGAAATAGCAATGGATTACAATGCCTCCTATTTAGACTATGTGAGCTAAATCTATTGCATAAAAGGAAATCTATACTAAGAATGCCATTATCATGCAACTAAGAAAGAAAATATGCAACTAAATGATGAAAGCAACAAGTCTTCAATGTCTTCAAACTCCAAATGCACCTAAAACCTACAGCATAACATTAGCATAAAAACATGGTATATGCAAATGAAGGAGAGAGCTCTCCTTTTATAAGAAATGAGGTGAAATGGACCATGGAGATTAAGAGGCAAAAAGTCTCAATCAGTGGTGGAGCTTGAAAGAGGAGCAATCCATGTGCACAAGTATCCTCCAATAGGAAAATAAGAGTTGACTTTATGTCCATATGAGACAAAAAGTGCTTTTTCCCTTTTTATAAAATAAGAATAATGCTTTATTTGTGCAACTTAGGATAAGAGGAAAGAAGGGGCTTTTTATTTAATCAAAAGGGGAGGAAATATTCTTTTTAATCAAATAAAGACTTAGGATAAATGGTTAGCCCAAAGATAAAAATCTAATATATGATCAAATTTAAGATTTGATCAAGAAATTGATAATGTTGAAAATATTGATTATTGATAAAAAATGATTCAGGATTGATAAATCAAATAAATGGGGCCCAAAGTCTGGGCGACCATTTTTGGGTGCATACATTTGCCCCTCTTTGACTAATGTGTGATCGATTTGGGAACACATGTAGTCAAAGAATGAAGTTGAAATGTGAGATCGATCTGGGATCACAAAACAACTCAGATATGAGGTCGATTTGGGATCATATCTGGACAAAGCATAAACAAAGGTCTTTGAACATGAGGTTGATTCGGGATCATATTCAAAGTAAGAGATAAGAATCTCAAATTTGAGCGACAGCTCACAAAAGATGTCTGAATCAGGAAAATCAAGGAATCAGGGATGAGAATCTCATAAATACTGCCCCCTCAGAGTCAAAATTGAAATCATAGAGAGGAGAACAGCAAATTGATAAGGATTTGATCAAATCATAATGAAATCATAATCGAAGGTAAAGGTCAATAGGTTAACCGTTAGGCAATGAAACATGCCCCAGTGAGGAAGTAGAAGAATAGAAATAGAAGACTAGAAATAGAGTGAATGAAAGACTAGAAAATTGAGAGACATGAAAAGGAAGAAATTCTACCGAAAATCAAATTATGCCTCAAAAAGTCAGTCAACTGCTTAGAAGAAAGGGAAAATTTGGAAACATGACTCAGATTTTGATTTCGAATCCGAAAATGGATAGAAAATGATGTGATATGAAAGATCAGAAATGAAAGATATGATCAAGAAGAATCAGAAAATGAGCACAATTGACCAACTAGTCCGTAGATGATAAAAAGGAGAGCTCTCTCCATATGCAAAGTGCAAAACTAATCTAACATGACCCTAAAAATGAAAGCTACTATGAAAGTGGTTGACTTGCAAGGTCACAATGCTTATAGACATCTAATTATCATCATCGAGCATTATTGGTAGCGTCGTAAGATCATACAATGCACACTAGCATAACTATGTGGATATGAATATGATCTTTATCAAATAGAAATGTGGAAATCTCACCTAGGCATCAAAGACATATAGGTCAAGATGACTAATGTAGTGAGATCACCTAAGTTTGATGTGGCAAGATTATGCTTGTATCAAGACACATGAAAATCAGGATAGCTAGAAGCATGCACTCGCAAAACAGTCAAGGATAATACCTTGTCAATCCATAGGGTCAAGTAAGACCAGCATAAATGCTCATGACAGTTAGGAACAACAAAATATACCCACAAGCAGATAAAAAAAGAAAACATGTTCTCATGCCCTTAGTCTTCTAGCTATGCATCATTGAAAACTTCTTAGGGAGAGACCACTCATCAAAGAAATCCTCATAGACAGCACACAAAGAAAAATAAAGTCATCATATCGTCAGCGAGTTGATTGTTTAAGTGCGTGTGTGTTGGTCATAGAGTCAGACTCTGAGTATCACATTTGCAAATGAGCAACGTCGCATCATACTAGACTATTGGGTAAGACATCTGATAAGTGTTAAGAAACACTTGATGCAAGGGTAGTGTTGAAAAACACTATTCAGGGTGGTGTTGAAAAACACCTGTTTGGGGTGGTGTTGAAAAACACCTATTTGTGAAATGCCCCAAGAGACAAACGCACCTAAAGGACCAATGCTAATAGTTATGCCTCCTAGACAAAGACAAAGACCGATTCCAGACTAAGCCAAATAAGGTCAAGGCATGATGGAAAGGCTCAGTGTTGAGGATGCATGCTAAGAAATAGGAGTGCAAAGGCCTCAAGTAACACCTGTTTCTAGGTTTTCACCACTTGGATTCTTTTTTCATTTTTTCATTTTTTTCATTTTTTTGGATTTTTTGCTACCAAGGTGCCTGTTTCCAGGTTTTCACCAAGGCACTTTTTCTTTTTTCTTTTTTTTTGAATTTTTGAATTTTTTTGTATTTTCTTTTTTAGGACTTTTTATGCTTTTTAGGATTTTTTCAGCATCACATATGAATTTTTTTGGTATTTTTTTAGGATCAATAAATATGTACAAAGGATGCCCCCAGATAGAATGGGCATCAAACTCCCAAGCAAGATCACATCGTGTATTCCCAATGTCTAGGAAGGTGAGGGACAAGATGGGTGAGCAAGTTGGTGAATGAGATGGAGGGAAGGAGAATGAAGGTGAACAGAGGGAAGAAATCCTCAATGGAAAACTCCTCAAGAGTACCCAAGCTAGGGAAAAATTGTTGTCATGTAAAGCGCATTTGGACAAGCAATGAGAGGCTAGCATAGGATAAGTCACAAAAGCACATTGCAAAAGAAGGAAGGATGCAGTCCAAAGGAGTAGACATGTCAAGAGGCTTCATAGCATCGTGTTTTACTTTTATTTTTATTTTTATTAGATCAAGACCAAAGGGGAAAAAGACAGCGAAAGGCTAGAATGAATGGAGGAAAATGAATATGAAGGCTAAACATGAAAGGAGTGAAAGCAAGATCATTGTAAGATAGCTCACAAGATAGCCAAATATTCAATTATAGGTCAACATTGTCAAGATCAAAGAGAGAAGATGGAATGGATGAAATATGTAGAAGAACTATGCATGATGCCTATTTGTCAGGTTTTCATCACGATACTTATCCAAGGTGCCACAAGAGAGTGGTTTTCACCATAGGATGAATTTATTTCTCTTTACTTTTGCTACCAAGGTGCCTGTTTCCAGGTTTTCACCATGGCACATTTTCAAATTTTTTTCAATTTTTTTGCTATTTTTTGAATTTTTCTATTTTTTGAATTTTTTCATTTTATCTTTTTCAGAAGAAAGCAAGCCTTTTAGGTAATGCTCCTTGAAAGGATAAATCATTGATATACTAAGGATCCAAAATGATATGCTCAAAGATGCTGATAGGGAAAGGAAAACGCATGAGAAATAGGAAAATGAGGAAAAATGATAGAAGGTAGAAGGGTAATGAATGGAAGAAATGTGAAAAGGTAGATGGAAAAAAAGGTAAGATCAACGTCAATACACACCTTGAAGGGTGACAGGAAAGATGGAGGAAACGTAAACCATATTCTAGTCCAAATGTGAACCATATTCTGGTTCATTATTGCTATGTGACTTTTCAAAAAAGGGATTGGTGTACTTGTTATAATTCTCAAATGTGAATGGAGGAATACGAGAAGGAATATGGAAAATGTTTAGCAGAGGTTTTGGTTTAGGCACATGGAATGGAAGAATGTTTTTGGAAAAAGATGAAGTGGAAGCCTTTGGAAGCTTGAATGTCAACTTCACTTTTTGCTCAACATAAGGCTCTTTCAAGAGAGACTTTGGAATCCATATAGCCTTAGGCTTTTCATTTCCTTTTGATAATTTAGAGAGAATATCTTCAATGATGGGTTTTGGAACCCATACTTGTCTTGTAGTTTTCTTCTTAGATATCTCTTTTGACTTTATATATCCATGTTGATTAGAGGGGACATGGTGATCTTCTTTTTTTGATAGATTCTTGTATTGCTTCTTTTTCTTGTATTGAACATTCAAGTTACTTCCAAAAGACTTGGGACTTGTGGAAGAAGAAGGATGATACGACTGGTTTAAATGGGTGGGTGGATGAAAAGGATTCAAGGGTATGTATCTATGTTGATCTTGAGGAAAGATAGGAGATGGAGGGACGTAAGGACCCAAGATGGATGATGAATTAGGAGAATTAGGAGGGGAAAGTGAAGGGACATAAGGACCCAATATGGAAGGTAGACATGAAGCCCTTAGCAGTGGTGAAAGAGGTCCAAGGATGGAATTGGAAGATGCAAAAGGATAATCAATAAGTTCATCAGCATCTATATCACAATCAAGGATATCAGCATCTTTAGAGTGAGCATTAGAATTTTCAACAGGGTCATGCACATCTTGAATAGGAGCACCTTCTTTGATAGGATTGTTCATAGCTTGCAAAGATTTAGGAAGAGTAGAAAGTGGAAGTGAACATGGAGCGGTAGAACAAGAAGATGGAATACTTTGATCTTGACAAGGAGCTTTGGATAGCATAAGCGCATCATTTTTTTCTTGATTTTCAATAGGCTCAACATTGGAAGTAACAACACCATTTTTAATAGCCTTAATGGAAGTATCATCTTTAGAAAGCGCAAGTGTAGTAAGGTTATTTTGATTGTCAATAAGCTCAATAGTGTAAGTAGTAGCTTGATCTTGCTTAGGAGATGGTGGAATGAATGCGAAAGAGCGTAGAGGATCAAAAGAACCATGAAGTGGATCAGAGACATCATGAAAAGGATTGGATGACATGGAGGGTTCTTGATCTTGATCTTTTTTTATGTTCTTTTCTTTATCATTTTTAGAGTCCTTTTGAAATGGAGCCACTTCTAAGGACAAGGAAGCATGTTGGAATTGTATGGAAGACTTTGGAAGAGATGGCGAAGGACTAGTTGAAGTAGGAATTGTAGCATATAAAGGCTTAGGCTCTTTAGGTTTAGCATTATTGGAAGTATTCACATCCAAGTGAAGGTTAGCTTGAGTATCTTTAAGAGGTGGCCCTTGAGGATAACTATACGGAACCGCATGGAAAGCATTAGGATCTTTGTTGGATGAAGGATTTGTGCTCTTAAGGCTCCTTGAAGGCTTTGTGAAAGATTTGGAAGACTTAGCAGCTTTAGGAGATGTGTGGATATTGGAGGAAGTAGAGGATGGAAGGGGACCATCACAAGACAAAGGTTCAACATTAACATGATCTTGCTGGAGAGTGTAATCTTTATTTTTAGCATGAGAGTTTTTAGACAAGACATGCTCATAGTATCTTTGTTTATAATCAGCACGAAAAGCCTTCTCTTCCTCAATAGAAGTAGATGTATCATATTGTTCACAACAAATATCATAATTTCTCTCAAAATCAGAATCATATGGATCACCATCACAATCTATCCAATAGGATGACCCTTTAGTAAGCCTAAGCACATGACGAGGAGGACTCTTAGGAATAGAGGTGCCATAAGTATTGCTACATTGTCCATCATCATAGTCATCATAGTCATCAAAGGTAGGTGTGTCACTCTTTGTGGAAGAGACATAACAAAGACTATCACGTTGCTCTTTATGGTGAAGAGAAGTAAGACTCTTGGGAGAAGTAGAAGAGGAACGAGATCTTGAAGAAGAGGAAAATGAAGACCTAGTGGAAGAAGAATACTTGGATAATGAGGAATTCGAATGATGTTTAGAAGAGTCATGATAAGATTTGGAAGATGAAGAATGTGAATAGTGTTTAGAAGAATCATGATAAGACTTAGAAGATGAAGAATGAGAATGATGTCTGGAAGAGTCATGATAAGACTTGGAAGGTGAAGAAGAATGAGAAGGTTTAGATGATGAAGAATGTTTGGAAGAAGAAGATCGTGATATGATCATGTTTATGATTCTAACAAAGGCATCTGATTTAATCATCTTTTCTTTTATTTTTGCTATAAATTCATCACTCATGAGAATTTTGGAGGAACAACACTTTTTGAAGATGTCAATGAGCTCAAGATCATCTATTCTTAATAAAGGTTCCAAAGCTAGATAGTCAAGATTCATGGTTCCAAAAGAGGAGAAATCAAGCATAGGAATGATAGAAAAATAGAGGAATGCAAACTAGATAGTAGGAGAAAAAGAATCAAGAAGAAGAAGAAGAATTTCCCATGGGAATAGAAGACTTTAGAAGAACATGGGAAATGGAGAAGAAAGAAGAAGACTAAGAGCCATCTTGTGCAATTGATACCATAACATTCATTGAGATGTTGAGCAACATGACAACACCTAGGATCTAAGATCTAGACTGACCAAGGAAGACTGGTAATAGGATGACCTCACAAAATGTCAACACCAAACTAGGATAATCAAAGTTCTCTATTGTCCAAAGAGAAATGAAAAGATAGAAGCAGGGGCTTTACCAACACTGTCAAAGAGGTGCTTCAAATCAAAGGGTGACTACCCTTGCACTTTTGAATCAGGAGGTTGGACTAGGCCAAAAGATAATTGAAATTGAGATTTAAATGAAAATGATTTGGACAATAAGAGTAAGAGAATTTCCCAAGAATGTAGCTCACAATTTTAGAGATAAACTTTCTCACCAAGAACAACCTTCTAATGCGATATTTCTCTTTGGCTAATGTGATACTGATGTTGGTCTTGACCAATTTGTGCAAAATTTTGAGTTTTCAAGTTCTAATTTCAAATATTTGGATCTGAGGGTGAAAATGTTTGATTTCAATCACATCATTTGGACAGGTTTGCAAATAGTAGGTGATCAAACATGTCTTCAAACATTTGAAACAAGGGCAAAAGCAACCTTGCCAAGACAAACACTTGTGATATCAGAATTGAAAAAGAACCCTATGAATGCTACCGATTGTTTGTATGTTGAGAATGTTTACACTGGTATCACACAATCGTAGACACTTCAAGCAATATCTACCTACAAGACAAGGCTCAATACTTACCAACTTAGCCCACAACTTGATGCCCCCTTGCCTCACACCAAGTGGTTGCCCACAAGAGATATTGGCTTTGTCATGGAAGTGTCAAACAACACAACCAAAGGGACACATATGGTGAGTATCTTGGGGTGATCTGGGTTAGTCCACTTGGATCAATCCTTGCACTAAGAAGATAAGCGGCTAAAATAGGTGGCCTCTAATCTATGGTTCTTAATAAGGATTTCTGTTCACAACACCTCTCTTGCTCCTCATAAAGGACTAGGACCTCGCGGCCTCAAGAGTACCTTAAGCATTCTTGTTCAATGTTTTCCCCATGGTCGCAATCCCATGAGCTACTCACATCAAACGAAGAAAAGTGTTATGTCTACCAAGGTTTTTGGTGTCCTTGATAGCCTTGAGATTATAGTGAGTTGGAATCACTTGCCACCAAGGAAAATGATGACAAGGTTGTCCCCACTTTCCAGCGTTTTCCCAAGGATAAAAATCCAATATATGATCGAATTTAAGATTTGATCAAGAGATTGATAATGTTGAAAATATTGATTATTGATAAAAAATGATTCAGGATTGATAAATTAAATAAATGGGGCCCAAAGTCTAGGCGACCATTTTTGGGTGCATACAATACCATATTTGATCATTTTTAATAGCCAAGTAGATAAACAAGCACGTAGAATAGCAAGCAAGTGATTCCAAGCACATCTGAAAATAATGAACAAGGGAAAAAGCAACCTTGCGCATGAATAATCAAGTGACCAAATTGTGCTAATCCCTGAGAGTACTAATTGTGTATGTTCTAAAAAGTTTTGCAATAACACACATATACCTGAGAATGAAAAATTGGCCTCTCTGGGGTTTTTAGTAATGGTTTGACTCTGTAATTTTTATGATTCAAAGGGGTGAACTCCAATCCCGGCACACCAAGGTTTTGACACAGTCTCAGAACTTAATCTTCAAGAGCTGCTAGGGAGATCTGACAACCCAACAATGAACCATACCCATGGAGATTTCTTCCACAAGGACATTTATATAGCGGCTGTCACTACCATGGTGAAAATGGCTATTACTGCTTGAGGTTCTGTCAACACAATTTTCCCTGTGAAGGGATTATCTACTACGGTTAACCCTCTCTAAAGGTGATTCATAGATTTATACCACAAGGGGACTTGGCTCTAGATTCAAGGTTTTGACACCTCTTCACTTTTAACCCAAACAAAGCAAGCAGATTAATCTAACACACTAAGACAAAGTTTTGTTCCACCAAGGTCTGTGATATCAACTCCACGTGATCTATCAACCTCTCCGGGGAGAGAATGTATCAATCAATAAGAGAAGATGCACTAACCAATTTTGATTCACCAAAGCTCGTGATATCAACCCCACGTGATCTATCAACCTCTCTGGAGAGAGAATGTGTCGATCAATAAGAGAAGATGCACTAAGCAAGTTAAATGTGAAACGCACTAAGTATCCTCCCTACCTACAAGGATTCTATCGTCAAGAAATATTTCTCTAGGAATCCAATCTCTCAAGAATCACGAATAGTGTTCATAGGGCCTAATTACTATGTGAGCACAGATGTATGTTCCGAAAGCAAATCTACCAAAAGCATCCAAAAAGTAGAAAGAGGAACACTTAACACTTAAAGAAAATATGAGATGAGTCCACAAGGTGGAACACTTAACACCTCACACAAGCTGAAAATGAGTCCCCAACTTAGAAAACAAGTGAGTTCCTAAAAGCACAAAAGGGTTGCCAAGTGGAACACTTAACACTTCTATCCTGTTGACCCCTCCCCTTTATGGCGCTAAGATTGCAACCACGGGGTGGAAATGAGGGGCCGACGGATTAGTGAGTCCAATAACCCAAGATAGAAATCAAGATCAATCACAAGTATTCTAAGACTACTTAATGAATCCTTAAGGGATCACAACCTAGTATCAAATTATGCAAGTGTGTAGAAATAGATCAAAAGCATGAAAAGATGCACACAAGCTTGACACGTGAGAGATTTATTTTAAGTCCAAATCAAAATATTTTCAGAACAAGGAGAATACCTTGTGATCCTCGCAATGCACTTAGTAGATTTTACCTAATTTTTAGCAATTCTTGCACTTTTCCCAATCAAAAGCAGCATAAATCAATCAGAAATAGTAAATTTCAATTGTTAGGGTTAGCTGTCAGTCAAAATCCAAAAATCAAATCTAACAAACTATCTGCAAAAATGAAATGACAATTGAAATCTGGTACCAAAACTCATACGATAATGGGTATGTTCCCAGACGACAGTCCAGAAACTCGTATGACACTAGGTATGCTACCATACGATAGTTGAGCTCCCAAACGACAGTGGGTATGTGATGAAACGAGCCTCGATCTGATAGACTATCGTATGACAGTGGGTCAAGTATCATATGACAGTGGGTATGCTCCCATATGACATTTGTCAGAAACTCGTACGACAGATGTACGGACAAAAATTAAAAATTGTAGTTTTGCACAGATCCCGAGAAGAAAAAGACAAAAATTGATAGAATTG
The DNA here is from genome assembly GCA_027943335.1 of Chamaecyparis obtusa. Lineage (NCBI taxonomy): Eukaryota > Viridiplantae > Streptophyta > Pinopsida > Cupressales > Cupressaceae > Chamaecyparis > Chamaecyparis obtusa. The sequence continues at coordinate 650,189 of BSBK01000041.1, forward strand.
AATTGGAAACCTGTTTCAGGGCCCCACGGTGGGTGCTAGAAATGTGTGTGTGAAAATTGTACCTAATCTGTAGACACAACACTTCAGTAAAACATTAGAGGTTAGCTATAATCAAAATCGTGCAAAATTGAAATCTAATCTAACCAAGCGATTTACTGCCTTCTAATAGGTGCGAGATTGATGTTCTCAGATTGTTATCGAGATCAGTGACCTAGATGACACCTAAATGAAGGATTTGAATGCAATTGATCTAGATATGAGATTGAATGCAATTAATCTATTTTTTTTTTTGGATTTTATGATGCAATAAGGAATGAAAACTTGATATGAATCTATGCTAGATGAAATTGATATGCTATGAATGCTATTGAAAATTGATATGCAATGCTAATCTAACAATGATATGCAATATGAATGCAAAAATAAGATTGATCTCACAAAGATGTCGATTCGCAAGAGCTTTGATTCTTCAATTCCAATTCTCTAGCGTGATTGTGCAAAAATATGAGATGCTTTGAGATGAGCTGAGGCTTGTTTTTATAGAAATCCAGGGCTTTGGAGGTGCATGGAAGAAAGCCATAAATCACTCAAATAACTCAAGTTGATTTTTGAGTTATTTTTAAATACAGATAATTAAGTCACAAAAATCATGCAAAAGCACAGTTCAACTCGAATTAGAAGTTTAGATCCACATTAAACTCAAAAAGATGTTGAGTTTCAAAAAGCTAACAACTTGCATTGATTTTCCAATTTTGAGTTTAACTGGTCCTTGAATGTGCATAATAATTAAGAATTAAATAAATAAATAATGTGATTTATCCTCAACTTAACTGATTTTTGAAATAAAATAATTAATTTATGGGTTAATTAACTATTTTACCAAACTTTTATTAAAAATTGTATTATTAAATAATGACAACATGCTTTAATTAATTAAATAAGAATTTAATCAATTATTCATATGATATTAGATTTATTGTCAAAATTAAATAATACAATTAATAATAGATAGAATTAAATTTAATTACATAATTAATTTGGCAAGATATTAAATCTAATTAATTAAATATGAAAATATTCAATTAATCAAACTTAGGATAAATGTGATTTATCGCCAAATAATCATTAAATTAAAGATAATTAAGATAATTAGGAATATTGCCAGGAATATTCGCTAATGCAGAATTTAAGATAATCAATTATGATTTGATGATGTTTAGATGTGCCTTAGATTAGGACTTTGATGTTGATTTCATTCGATTTGTAGATATAAAATATTAATGAACTTATAGCCCATTTTTGGGGTATTACAGCCATAAGAGCTTCAAGTTCATCAAGCTCATCATCGGTATTGCTATCACTATCATCATTCTTATTATTCCTGCTAGACTTGCCAATCTTTAGAGAAGACATGAAAGTGGATTCCACAGACAGAACAACACTGTTGTCAAAGTTATTCAATTCAAAGGTTGTAAGTTTACCAATCAGATTGTCAAGTGTAAGGACATTACCAACTGCAGACCTTGTTTCATGAATAGTAGATATTCTAATTGCGTAAAATTGCAATAAGGTTATGAGGACTTTGCTTACAACTATCTCTTTACTAATAACTCTATCAGATGCTCTAATAGCATGTACTACCTCTTTCAGTCTATTTGTGCATTGCACAATATTCTCACCTTCCTTCATCTTCATATCATCAAATATGCCCCTTAAGCTTTCTGCTCTGGCTCTTTTGACATTCACATCTCCACTGTAAACTTGAGAAATTTTATCCCACATGGCTTGTGTAGTAGTGTAGCTTTTAATATCTTCAAATTAGGCATCGGTATAGGCAGCAACAATCTCCATCATACTAACATTGTGTTCATGCCTGTCTCTCAGTTGATCAAGTGTTAGGGGACCAACGGTCAGTTCTATATAGCCATTCTCCATCAATTCTAGTGAAGAATTCCCAATTCCAGATATGTGCAGCTTCATTCAGCTTTTCCATACTATGAAGTTCTCTTTGTTCAGCTTTGGCACTTCCCTCTTATACATTTTGAGATCTTTTTACTGAAGTCCTTAAAACTCTGTTCTAAGAAACCAACACTCTGATACCAATTGTTATAATAATTGAGAGGGGGGTGAATCAGTTATCCAGTGTCCCAATACAAAATGTATAATCCAAAAACAAATACTTAAAAATTTTGATACTCGGTAACTTAAAATACCGTACTATCTATGCTTTTACCAATTACTAGTCTAAAACATATATTAGTTACCAATCAAATCAAATATGCAACATGCAAATATGACATCAAACAAACATCACAATCAACACATAACATAAGAGATTTAATGTGGAAACCCTGTGAAGGGAAAAACCACCTGGGACCGGCAACCCAAAAATATTCACTCTTCTGAAGTGAGGTCAGTGAAGACCCAACCCTGTTAAAAGTTACAAACACACTATTAGGTGTGACCTTGTTAGAGGATTTTAGACCAACCGTTATTGTCCAACCAGTAGTCACTTTGGAGTTGACAGGATAACAATGTTTATTCTATGAATGATACATAAAAGACTTTCTTAGTCCACTCGGTTAAGAGATTTGACTGTGTACAATGGTTAAAATGTAACAGTAGGTGATCTACCTTAATACAAATTCAATTGCAGATGTACAGATCAATGTTAAGCTCATTCTATCCTCTGATCATTAAATCAATTCTGTTCCAATCAATGTCTAGTAACTTACTATTGCTCGGTAATAGCTTCCTGTCGCTCGGTAAATACTCTACAGTTTGGTTCTCACTAACTAGTTTGATTAGGTATGCATGAAAACTTGTTCACATGATAATTCTATAGTATCCTCCTTCCGACATTACATTCACTATGAAATCTCTAATCTCTTATATAGACAAGTAAACCATTTTCTTCTGCTCCATCAGATTTTGCTGCTTAATCATCTTCATTGATTTTGCTGCTTAAACATACCTTGGCTGATGTGTTAATAACACGTTTGATTCTCATCCTTTAGATCTTTCATGAATTTTGTTAGCCATTGATTTGTGTAACAAACATTATCTGTTACCTCGAAATCATACACTTTCCAGCTCATCAATCTTAACAATTAAACTAATCATTTAATTCTTTTCTCCTACTCAGTTAACAAAGAAATATGTCGGTGAACACAAGCTTAGTTTATATTGTGCTTAGTATACACTAAATCCCATCGATGTATACTAAAATGCTTCATCAACTGACAACACTGCTTTGTGTCTTTTAGGTCTTTTCCTCATCATAGATGAATGAAACATAATCAAGTCAATAACATAAGGTCATAGACTCATCAACAAGTTACTCAATGTATTCTTTATCCTCATCTGTCATATCCATCTTCCTCATGTAGATATTTTTGTACTTGATCTCTTTTACTCCTTTTCTACAGATGTTTCGGTATAGTAACTTACAAGATAAGTGCTGTCAAACTAGTTGACATCAATGACAACATAATACTAATTTAATCATATTACATATCTAATCAATCAGCTTGGTGATCTTAAATCAAAGATTCTTCAATCAAGTTCTAAATTAGTTGTAGTTCATCACAATAAAATGATGAAATTGGCTGAAGATAGTTCTAAAAAGATTGATGATTTTCTAACTAATCAAAGAAGATTTGGAAGTATAGCTGGATTAGGCTATATCGGCAAAGGAGAATCATCCAAACAAGTTGAACAAGTCAACAAAAATCAAAATCAAAGACCTAAGATTCTCTCATGTTATCACTGTGGAAAAATGGGACATACCTCAAATGTCTTTAGAAGCAAAGCACAAGGTAAACCTCTAGTCACTCCTAAGTTTAATGGTTACTGTTATTACTGTGGCAAATTTGGTCATCAAGCTTATGAGTGTAGAGAAAAACTAAATAAGAATGCTAACAATCCTACCATGGAGAAACTCTGTTATACTTGCAACAAACATGGACACATTGCACAAGAGTGTAAAGCTAAGATGAAGCAAGTATGGACACCAAAATAGAAGAGAAAACCCAAACCATATCAACTGAAGAGACAAGGTAATTATTATGTCTGGGATTACAACACATGGGCTAACTATATTGCATGTGGTAGATATGGACACATCACAAAAAATTGTATGAGGAAAATATGGGCTGGATAATCACAAAGCTGGACAAGCACTGGAATGGCATGCTTACATTGTCATAAGGTTGGTCATCTAAGCAAGGACTGCAAAGACCAAGCACAAAAAGAAGGACATGTATTTGAGAGTGGAAACACTATTGCAAATATCATGAGAATCAAGAACACTATGTGGAAGAAGACATCAAATGAGAATGGAGAGTCAAGCAATGATGTCGGTGAAACCTTGTCCACTGGATTAGGTGACATCGGTACCTCTACTTAAGGTGATATAGGTATGTATGGGACTGACATTTCAAAATGATCTTATTTTACATACAGTTCCTTATATATGATGAGAACATACCAAATCAACATGAATATAGATGCATTATGGTTTATATGTTTTGAGCTAACAAATTCATATAGTCGGTACATGTTAGACCGAGAAAAAAGTTACCTGTTGGTAATCACTATTCAAGGTTAACCAAGTATCAGTATCAATCAAGTGAGGAATCATGTGTTAATCGAGTGGATGAAAGTTTACGGTATTCGCCGAGTTGATAGTTGTCACCGAGCTGGTAGTAGGTCAAGCATTAATGACATAAAGTTTTGAGTGGGAATGTGAAAAAGATATAAATACATAGATAACTAAGTTCATTTTCACACAACAATTTTGAAGAGCAATTATTTCACAAAGTGAGTTCGAACAAAGAATTTTCAAGATTATCCAAAGAAGTTATAGATCAAACAGAGCATACTCTTTGTATATTCCAAGTAAGTTGGAACCCTTACTGAGCACATTCATCACTGTTTACCAAAAACCTAGTTTGTTGAAATGGCATCTACTGCGAGCACTTCTAAAGTGGTAGAAGAGGAGGTAAATCTTATTGTGTCAACAAATTATAGTGAACCCAAATACAAGTTACACCTGAAAGTAGCATCAAAAATAGATTCAACGGGTGCTTTCTCGAGCATCCCACCTAGGGTTTTATTAGTTGAAGACATTTGATCATACATTCATTGCAAGATAGGTGAAATAGGAGATTTCGACATGTATGTTACATACTAGGCACTTTGTAGTAAAGATAGAAAGCTGAAACTAGAGCATAAATAGGTTGAAACAATTAGACTCACTTATGCCCTAAATTTTCCAAATAATTTTAAAAATGAATGGATTAGGGTTGTACTAAGTCACTATCATGAGGGCACATTTTTGCCGGATAATCCAATTAAGATTACAAAGAGAATGATTCATAGGGTTTTATCCTACAACTGATAAAGGAAAAGCGTTGTGAAGTTCCTCCCGAGTTAAAGTTGAGAAAAATATAGGCCCAACATGGGATGAATGAGCATTGAAGATAGCTTCTATTGAGGATCTGAAAGTTAAGTTTGCAGTGCATGTAATAGGTTATAAGTTCTTTGAGTCAAGTAGACTAAATAGTGTACCATGTAGTGCTGTGGATATGGCATTCAAAATGATAAAGAACGGATACCAGTTGGACCTTGCTAAACTACTGTTGTGATAGGTTAAAGAGAATATGAAAACAATCAGGTCGACAAAGTCTAATACTTGTAAGTTTGGTTCATTGTTGGTGTGTTTATTTTTCTATCTCCATAAATTCTTTCCCTTTGTCGGTCACATAGTTTGGCTTATTGACAAACCGGTTATTTCACAAATTTTTGATTTTATGACAAGTCTGGGAGATAATGTGAACAATGTTATAGATGATTACTTTGAGAAATTCAAGATTAAGATGAATCTTTGGAGTAGGATTCCAAGCTCACTGGTCGAGAAGTATGAGATGGACATTTTTTTCTTAGTTGACAATGGCCACACTTTAATCAAAGTTGTTGAGCTAAGAACTAAATGGCTAGCCTCCATGGGATATGAAATGAATCTTGATTTTAGTTTGAAATCAATCAAGGCATTACTAGCTTTACCGAAGGAAAATAAGGAGAAAAGGTTTGGAACCTATGAAGAGGAAAAAACAAAAATCAAAACAGGTCTTGTCATTAGCAAAATAACTAGAAAAGCTAAGAAAATGAAGAAAGTTTTAACTGAATAGTTTGGAGATGAATTTGACTCATTTGACGAGTCACCAGTTGAACCTACAATCGAAGGTCAGTTACTGTTGACTGACAAAGCACATGATAGTGAGGAAACTGAGTTTGACAAAGAAAAAGATTCCATATCAGTTTCTCCCACCCCAACTCCAAAGAAGAAGCTGTTGCCAGTGCAGTCTGGAGCATGAACAAGGTCAACAACTAGAGCTTCACCACCTCAAAAAAAGGGAATTGGAAAGGTAACAAAACCTAAAGCAGCTACACTAACCAAAACATATGTAAAAAGAGGAACTAAGGTTGTAGCTAAGGAACCAAAGAAAAGGAGAAGATTAATTAGAGGAAGAGAAGACCTTGAGGATGAAGAAGATGAAAAAAATTAGTTCAAGGTTGTCAGTAATAAGAATAGAACTATAGATGAAGTTACTGCTGATATAATTGAGCAAGGAACACTCACAGATCTAGAACTCAGTCGGTTTGACAACATGTCTACTAAGGATCAGAATAAAATTGAGGAAGTAGTCATCCAGATGATGATAAGCTTTAAATGAGTTCCATTGGAGTTTGGACAACCATTGCCCAAGGCATTAGAAGAAAGAATAAATTGAAAGTGGTCTTATACCTTGGACACCGAGAAGAAAATTTGGGAACAATCTCTAGTTCAGGCAGCACCAAATTTAACTCTTGATGAAATTAAGGATCTTATGGATACATATGCTAGGAGATTCAAAGTAAAAGGCCGATCTATGAAATTTTTAGATGAAAATATGGTAGATATTGATGATTCAAGCCAACTCATCTGGACATCAATTTTTGTAGCCAGAGAGCAAGCTGAGAAAAATACATTTCTTAATCTGTCTAAGAAGAGACAAAGATCAAAAGGAAAATTTATTTACATAGATGATGGTGATGTAGCAAAGAAGACAAAAGAATTAGATGTATCATTTACCAAGGTGATTGATACAACACTTGTAAATGAAGTTATAACAATTTGACAGGATTCATCGGATCGAGTAGAGATCCAAACTAAGGAGAAAAATGATGACGATGTATTCATTGAGGATATTACAAATGGGGATCCTGATGACAGAGATGAAGATGAAGATGTGAACATTGCACTAGATAATACACAAGATGAAGGTCAATTTATCGAGTCTGCATTCACATCATTACCGAGCGAGCTTCCTATTCTTGTAGAAGTAGTTGAAATTTTATCGCAAGAATAACCCAATGGATCATACCCTGAGCAACCAAAGGATACAACAAGGGAACAAGGAGCAGAGATACCTACTAAAACAAACCATCTTGAAGAGAAAGAGGCAACATAGACAAAAACAAAGGACCAAGAGAATCCTAATGTAACTGAGACCACTCCACTAGACACTACATCAGAGGCTCCAACTCAGTCAACTGACACTAAGGTCACTGAGGAGTAGTAGAAGGAAGATATAGTGTCACCCAAGCAGGTTAAACAAAGTTCTAAGGTAAAGGACATTGTACCACTTATAAAGACCTCACCTCAAGAACTGGAGAAGAAGAAGAAGAAAAAGAAAGGAAAAGGGCCAGTCACATTAGAAGAAGTTATAGTTATACTAGATTGTGACCCGAGGACCCTTAGCCCCGAGGATTTGAGAAAATATGGGGAGCTGTGTACAAGGAAGGCAATAGAAGAAAAACTAAGACAAGAATCCAAGAGCAAGGAGATAGTTGAAAATGTAAGAGATATCTTACAACAGGTTGTACCAAAGGTACATATAGATGAAGACACTCCGATCATGGAACAACTTGCTACACTTGTTGGAGAAATAAATGCCATAGATATAGAAGTAGATAAGAGAATAGAAGAAAGGGTAGAATCAAAAATTTAGGACAAACTGGTAGAGAAGATAAGCCAAGAAGTGGCAATCAACAAGGTAAACTTAACTGAGGTAATCAATGAGATCAAATCTATCACTTAGTTAATAAGTCAAGTTTTGATAAAGCTATGCATTGTGGAAACCTTCACTACTGAGATAAGTGAAAAGATCAAATATATTGATAATGAAATCAAATCTAGTGCACAAGAAGCTTCAACCGAGCCACAAGATTTTGCAAAGCACATATTGAAAGTTCAAGAGCTTAGGTGGCTAAAAGCAGATCTCAAGAAATAGGAAGAAAGAGTTAGTGATCAAGTCACAAAATTTCAAACCAAGTTGCTTCCCTACCTGAAAATCTTTGAGAAACACATTGTCAAAGAAGAGACACTTGTTGCAACACCAACAATTTTTGTGTTGGAAAATATCTTTGACATGCATGCACAAGTCGGTCTTGAGCACATTGCTCTCATCAACTTGAAAGAGGAATGGGCAAACCTGTTAGAGTCCTTGAAGAAAACCCATCATAACATTTTTGATAAGCTGTAAGTATACATTTTTATATTTGGCATTAATATCAAAAAGGGGGATAACAATGTATATGCCAAATATGTAAACAGATGCTAAGTATACTACACATTATCGAGAGCATGCATCGAGGGGGAGTATATAAAATTTTGTTTGATAAGTATCTATGTATATATGGTGGAAATAGAAATTTTTTGAGACATAAGGTCTATATACATATAAGGTTTTGATACTAATACCAAAGGGGGAGATTGTTATCTCTATTTGAGCATTAATGATTGTCATTAGTATCAAAGACATCAGTCGGTTACCTATGCTACTCTAGTTGGTAACTACAAGCACTTCAAGCTAGTCAGTTAAGTCTTTACACCGAGAACCAGGGCAGTTCTACCGAGCATTTGTGTACATCGATATCGAGCGAGAGTAAACACCGAGCAGACTAGACACCGAGCACCACTATAATTACCGAGTAGTATATACAATATTTATCAAGGAAGATAGAAAATGGAATAGTAATTAGGAATGACACATTTATCTATGCAAATAGTTACAACAGAATCACAATTTTTTTTACCAAGATCAAGGATCATTTATTGTAAGATTCCATCATTAATTGCGATGATGATCTTTTTGTAATTGCTAGATTTAGGTTATTTTGTACACCGTATATCTTAGGGTTTTCTCTAAGATATTGTAACCTAATTTTGTTAAGCGACAAAAGCAGTATGCTATATAAATGTAATTTCATATTATTTTTGTATGTGTGAGAGAGAAGCTTGACAATGAAGCTGAGAACATGAAAATAAGTTCTTGAAGCATTAGCCAACCTCAAGAATATCAGTTTTCAGAAAGAGCAGAATAGAATATAGAGACATTCAAATTTAGCAGAATCAGATAAGGCTACCGAGCAGTTCAGAGAAAAGATATTCACATAAAAACGTGATATCTATTCAGTACTTCATAGATCTGTATCAGACAAGTTGAGTTGTCATTAGCAAATATATACCTATTATTTTCTAATCATTGTAACAAAGTTTGGTAAAATCTCTTAACAGAGTAGACCTAACAGTCTCTTTGTAAATCTCTTAACCGAGTGCACACTCAAGTAGTGTTGTCAAAATCCTATCACTAGGTAGATCTAATCGATCTGAAATGTTACTCTTAACAAGGTAAGATCACCAAAAGTGATCACCACTTGTAGCCCTAACAGGAAAACCTTTTCTATCTACAGTAGTAAAGAATTTATGGGTGTCATCCTCACCATATTTTTTACCTTCTAACAAGGGTTTCTGCATTACCAAAATACTCATGTTATGTGATGATATATTGTTGATTTTATGCTATTTACCTTTGATAGTTAAATGAATGAATGATGCATGCAATGGAATCAAATGATATAGGAAGGTTACTACTATTTTCTATTTAAGGTTTATGAGTTAAAAGTTTTTGTGGCCACTGATTCACCCCTCTCCTCTCAGTACCCTATCTCTCCAATCCAACACTTGAAACAAAAAATATCAACATGAACTGAGAGATTAGATAAATATTCTTGGAACCTACAAATAATTTTTGCATAGCCTTGCTCCTCCATGTATTTGTTTTTCCATATATTTTCCCCCATGTTTCCCTTTCTTTAGAGATCCCCCTCTGTATCTTATAGCATGATGCATAATAAATTTAAAGTTAGTATTAGTAAAAATAAATTGATGGAGTGTTAATGGTGGATAGGTGAGAGAGCATGTCAAGAATAATGTAGGAGACTGATAATAATACATTTGGTTGAAAATAATATAGTGTTCATGAATGATTATTTGTCATTTCAACCAATATATGATATCAAATTATATCATATCATATAATTTATTTACCATTCCAACATGTAATCTCAATCGCTATTATTAGAAGACTCCAAAAACCAATATTTAATACATTTAAGATATATAACAATTGGCATTCAATATGGACAATGTATTTCTAGATTTGTTGTGGGTTTCTCTTTATCATATTTTATCAACATTCTTGTCATACAATGAAAATCATAAAGTATAAAATTTAAAAATAATTATTTTTCCTCAACAAAAACTTTTTGTCCAATGATTGTTCAAAGAACTAACCAATAAGAAATGAAATAAATATTTTTTCAAAAAATAAATTAAATTACTAAATAGACAAAGCATTAGAAAAAAGATTATGTTGAAAAAATTGACAAAGATAACTGGATAAAAGAAAAATCAAAATATAACTCAAGGGATCGCAAGAACTAATAAGGCAAACCATGCATTCATTATTAAGATTTACGATGAATATCAAACTTGTGAAAGTAAACAATAGAACATGTTCGTATAGTAATAGAGCCATGGGAGCATTACAATTGCATGAATGTTGTGTGCATTTCATTGTTTACAATATAGGTATTTGAATACACATTGGTTTAAAATAACATTGCAACCATATGAATCATTTTGTTTCTCAGAAGTAGATAAAATTGCACCGTATCTATTCAGAGCCAAAAAATAAAATGAATATATATATATATATATATATATATATATATATATATATATATATTCATTTTATTTTTTAGGTATATATATATATATTACTTTTTGGGTGTATATATATATGTGTGTGTTTATATGTATATGTATATGTATATGCATATGCATATGCATATGTATATGTATATGTATATGTATATGTATATGTATATGTATATTTATATGTATATATATGTGTAGACACCTAAAAAACCTTTAGAAAATAAACGTATTTTTATTTTTTGAAAACTCCCGATGACATCATCATTTATGAACTAATTAATTATTTATTTTTATGCCATTAAATCATCCTATTTTAATTAAACACTTTTAATTAAAGAATCACTTCCCAAAGCATTTAAATTGATTTTAAGTGATTTTCCTCTCTTTATTAAATCAATATTTAATAAATGATGTCACATTCCCTAAATAAAATTTATATTTATTTAAAGCCTAAAACCCTAGGAATATTCTAGACATTCCTAAACCCTTCCAATCTTTCCTAAACTTCCCTAAACCTTTCCTAAACCCATTTAGGAGATGTTTCCTACATTTCTTAGCCTAATCCAAGTCCTCATTGACTTTTTGTCAAACCCTTCCCTTAATGAGCCTTACACACTCTTTAAGGCCTCTTAGAGCCTCATAAAGAGAACCATGTCTCTTCTTCCACTCTTTTTCCCTTTGCACACTTCCCTAGTGTTTCTCACACATGTGTGAGCAACCTTAATCCAAGGTCAACCTTACCATACCCCAAACCTTACCTCAAACTCTACTCCTGACTCTACCTATGGCCCTATCTCCACTTCCTAATCCAAGCCCTTCCTCAAATCCTATAAATACTCCTCCTTCCAAGAGAAAAGTATTAGCTTAGTTCATATCATTTATGCATTGTTATCATGGCAGTTTGCATCTAGATCATCTTAAGCTTTTAGCATAATTGTTAGATTTCATTATTTTCAAGCTTTCTAACACATCTCAGCTTAGCATAATGGATTAAACATAGTTTATTTCATTTTTTTACATAGAATATAGCATCATATCACCTCTCTATTTGGTTAAAAACAATCTTAGCATAAGCATCATGTAGCTTAATCTGCACCTTAGCTTCATTTTGGTCCCTTGGGCTCTAGGGAAAAATCAGGTCTTCTATACTTGATTCTGTGCCAATATAGAGTATCCATGGTCCTTTAATGATCCTAATCCACCCTAATCATCATTAGGGACATGCTCCATGTTTTTTGAGAGCACGCCCACATCCCTAAAGTCAAGAATAAATCAAACGGTGACAGGGTGCTCCCGTTTCAGTTCTATATGATTGTCTTTGCGAATGTTTTCTGATTAATGCTTAGGAATATGCTATTAGATTCATTTTAACTAATGTTTTAATATCTATGCCTATTATGAACATGTTAACTTTACACTGATCATATTTTGGCACGCCCGGTGGGACCCTACACGCCTCCTAAACTACATTTTTTAGGGTTTTCCAAGCAAAAAACTCACTTTTTCAGAAAAATCATCCTATTCTAGGTGAATACTCATAAAATTAAGCTCCCTAGATTAATTTCTCATATGAGCAAGGACCTAGACTCATACTAGAGTCACCCAGTACTCGTATGGGAACTTTCTAGGCCTTTTTGGCTTGTTTTTGGTCCATTGGCCATGTTTACTCGTGCCGGACACCATCCCCACTTGTATTGGCCCTATCCATCACTCATATGAGTAAAGGCATGAAAATAACTTGCCTTGTTTACTCGTATGGGAAACAAGGGGCACGTGTAAGGCCTTAATCAAGGTTTTAGTTATTTTTTAAGGTTTTTAAGGCCTTTCTAGGGCTTCTGGGCTCCAAATTTCCAAATTTTAACCCCATCTTTTGCAGGTGCTCTAAAAATCAAGTAAAACATCAATAAAACCTAAGGCCTTCAAGATCATCAACTTTTTTTTATCAATTAGGAACTTCAAAGATTTCATTTGGTTGCTTAAAATGAACACTAAACACACTCTTCGGTGCATTAAATCAAAGAATCTGCAAATATTTCCTATTTGTTCCTAATCAATCTTAAACAACTTAAAACCTTCCTATTTGGTCCTAAAACACTCAAAATCACTTCTAAATTCTTTCAGTTGGCTAAAATAAGCCTCAATCATGCAATTCTAGGGCTTTAGAATGCATTCATGCAAAGTAGAAACACCTTACCTTTTGGTGCATAAAAAGAACCTCAAATCCGCATCTCATTTCTAAATGGTTCCAAATCAATCCTAAGTTTATGAAAATGGTCCTATTTCAAACTCAATACATCAATCAAAGTTAAAATGAACTTCATTTTCAAAATATCAAAGTTCTTGGATGTTTCATGCTATCTAGGAGCTAATCTGTATTTCAGTTTGAATAGTTTCCTAAATAGTCCCAAAGTTTCCTAAATTTTCCTAATTTGTTCCTAAAGCATTGATATATGTCAAAACATTGGTCTTGTTGCAAAAATTGAGAGTTTCTAAAGTTTTCATTCATAAAAATCAATCTAGGAATCTCATTTTTGGCTTTAAAATGTAATCTAAAAACACCAAAATCTTGAATGCACATAAAGGAATGAATCAACATCTCAAAAGTCATTTACTTTCAGTCTCAAAAACAAACAAAACTCAATCTTGAATGAATTAAGGTACAAAAAAATTTCATTTCAAGTTTCCAAAGTGAAGCAAACAACAAATCTTGAAAGCAAAGGCTAAAATACTTGCAAAATGTATTTTCAAAGCTTTCTTGGTTTCAAAAGAACAAATCAAAACTTAAACACATGTGTTTGAAAGAATTCATTTCAAAATCACTTAAATCAATTTTGGAAAGAACCCTTGCTTGCTATGCTTTCTAGGAGTCTTTCAATTCTGCAAATCCTTGACTAGCTAAGCAATGTGAAAAAAGTTGAAACTTAGACAACTTCACTTATTGCACTTTTAGAGAAGCCTGTCTTGAGAGAAAGGTGCTTCCTCTCTAGAGAACGACTTCAAATTGGCACTTCCCCGACTGGTATAGAAATAAAGTGTTGAGAAAACTCTTGCTTCATCCCCTCAATCTTAGGAAATGCGTGTTGCTAGTAGCCCGAGGTAGGTGAATATCCCTACTATTTCAACATGGTCAACAAGGCTCTTAAGTGAGTCACAAACATACAAACCGATTGGGAGGACTCCATGTATCAAATGCAAACTTGTTAAATCAGAAGCTAACCAATCTACTTCTAAAGGTATCCAAATCTTTGTGCAAGGATCAATCCTAGTGGTTTCCTTCACCTTAAAACACTCACCATCTGTATTCCTTCTTGGGATATCAAGCTGTGGGCAAAGATTTCAATACTAACCAGTCTTCTAGGTAGTTTTGCTTGATGTTTTTTCCAAAGTTTCAGACTCAGTACAAAACATCCATTGAAACATACACAAACAAATAGTTCTATACATCAAATCCTTTGCAATATTAATCAAAATCAAGAATTCATCCAAACTTGTAGAATCCTAGTCTCCCAAATCATGGTCTTCCAGTCATCTTGCATCCAATCTTGTCCTCCTATCCTAGGTTAGAAGAGTCATCTTGGTCATCCCCAATCCCCTATCTGTCTACCTCTAGAGTTAGTCTTTCCTTCTATCTTGAACCAAATCCAATCCTAGTTTGACCTCCTTAGTCATCCCTAAGTCCAAAGCCTTAGTCTTCCAATCTGTCTTCATCCTTCATCTCTATCCAACTCAATTTGCAAGTCAGCATGTCTCAAATCTATTATGATGATTTTGGTTGTCACTTGTTTTCTCCCACTCTATCCTATCTCAATAATGATGAAAGCCTTGTAGATCATGATGAGTATTTTGAAAATACTAGCAAGATTGCTCCAAGCACCTTCCAACATCCAATCATTCCTCCAAACTATCCTATCATTCCTTCATGCATATCCACTAGCACTCCCTTTCATGTCCTTGGCAAGGGAAATCCATTATCCTATTCATCCACACCATCCTCCTATCTTGAGCCTACATATCCTCCATATGCATCCTTCATACCTCCACCTCCATTTATGGTCATATCCCAATCACCATTTTTCCATAGAAACACTTCACACTACTTCCCTTATCCAAAACCTCCATCTACTTATCCTCCAAATCATTCTCAAAATCCTAATATTCCAATCCCTTATCCAAATCTACCATCTACTTATCCTCCAAATCATTCTCAAAATCCTAGTTTTCCCATCCCTTATCCAAATCCTCCATCCACTTATCCTCTAAATCATTCTCAAATCCAAAATCCTAATCTTCCCATCCCTTATCCAAAACGTCCATCTACTTATCCTCCAAATCATTTTCAAATCCAAAATCCTAGTCTTCCCATCCCTTATCCAAATCCTCCATATACTTATCCTCCAAATCATTCTCAAAATCCTAGTCTTCTAATCCCTTATCCAAATTTTCCATCTTCTCACTTTCAAATCCACAATCCTAGTCTTCCAATCCATTATCCCAATCTTCCATCCTATCTCAACCCACCATATTTCAATCAAACCCACGTTGCCACAATCCCCTTCTACAAGAAGAATGCATCCTTCAAATCATTTCATATCTTGTACCTCAATCCATCACTCCTACCTCACTGAATAGCCAATCCAGTCCACAAGCTTACTCCAAACCTACCTTTGTGAACTATCTAGTCATGAAATCCTCCAAATCCTCATCTACACCATCATCCCCCCACGCAAGTTCAAAATATTCCACCTCATCTTCACTTGAGGCCCATCCTAGCCCTCCATCTTCTACACATTCTAGTCCATCACCTCCTCCAATCTGAAAGTCTCCAAGGAATTTCACAAGGAAACTAGCAACAAATCCCACTTCTAAAGCTCAAGAGCCATGTCATCTCAATCCTTCATGTGAAGCTGTTAGTGATGAGACCCATCCATCTCCAACATTCATCATTCCTCCTCCATCACTCCCATCTATTATCCTTCTTCCATATATCCCACTCATTGATCCTCTTCCACCTCCTAGTATCATTGAGTCATTCCCATGCATTGAATCCATCCAATCCCCATCCACATCTCCTTCTCCTAGCATTATCCAAAGCACATTCAATGAGCCTCATGAGTTCACCCTTCTTCCTTCCATCACAGTTCTAAAATCTCTCATCCTTTAATCCATACCATTTGAAGAGTTCACCCTTCTTCCTCCCATCATAATTGCATAACCTCCCATCTTTCCATCCACTCCTTCTAAAGAGTCCATCCATACATTCCTTGTCACTCTATCCACACCAATCCTATCCAATGAAGATCTTGTCCAAAAGCATGTTTAAGAGTCCATCGAACAAAATCAAGATCCTATCATCCCAATCCAAGATCCCACCAGCCCAATTCCTCTAATCCAAGATCCTACAATCCCAATTCCAACAATCCAAGATCCTACCATCTTAATTTCTCCATCTCAAGATCCATTACCATCTTCCAATCCCTATCTAGATCCTATCATTCCATCCTCTCCACTTGAGGATCCTCCAAATCAAACTATCCCACTACAATCACTATATCCTCTTGGTCCACTTACATTTGTCAATGGCAGCCCACTTGAAGTAGAAGCAATAAGTTCCATATCTTCCATCAGGGAACTAGAAAATGGATGTTTATCATATTCCCCAAGTCAGAAATATCCTTGTTTGGATAAAATGCTCAAAAAATGGAATTATCAAGGCAAGGGCCTAGGTTCTCATGAACAAGGAAATATAGAGCCCATTCAAGACAAGAAACACCCAAAATCATGTGGAATTGGTCACACACCTGAAGAAGGCACTTCCTCCAGAAATGTTGGTACATCTAAAGATAAATTCAAGCACATATCCAAAAACACCACTACATACTCCCATCATCCCTCCAAAGTATACAATGCTATCCCTCCTCCTCCATCATTGCAACCCAAAACAACCTATCACATTCATCCATCCTCCAAATCTATTTTGGGTCCCTATGTCCCAAAGTCTTCCAGTGCATATCCTTTACATACCAAATCCATTTTGGGCCCTTACATCCCAAAATATCATCCCCCATCTTATCCTACTCAATCCTTCATCCAAAATCCAAACATCCTTAGTCAGGGTCAACAAAGGCACATGCCCATATCTCATATCTTCCAATCTCCTTTCATCTCTCCATCCATATTTCCTCCATCTTGCACATCTCCTCATATTCCTTCCAATACTCCTCATAATTTGGATGCCATGTTGAGAGTGCATAAAGGGAAATATCCACAAAGATCTGAGGATTGTCATGTCTAGTCTAAACAACATGCTCAAGAAAAGAAAAATCCAATCAAGCAATCTAAAGCATCCCAATGGCCACAAAGGCCCATTAAAGAAAAATAAAAATCTACTACATGGCTACAAAGGCCCAACAAAGAAAAAACAAAATTTGATGCATACCAATGGCCACAAAGGCCCACCAAAGATAAAGTGAAGATGATGTGGATCCCAAAGAAAAAAGATGTAACACATCTAACAAAAATATCCACAATGGCATCCAAGGTTGCTAATCCACCAGCTACTCATTCTCCTCCATCTCCTAAATCTATTCTGGGTCCTTATGTCCCAAGATCTCCTAGCACAAATCCTCCATCATATCCGCATCTATCTTCCAAATCCCATCCACTTTAGCCACCTTCTTCACAACATGTGCCAATGTTGGTCTTGACAACATCCCCCTATCATGATCAATTTCCAAATCCAAACACTTTCTACCACCATATGTCCCATCTACCCCATCCAATCTGTGCCTTTGCATAATCCCTCCATCCTAAGAAAGTTGTACCAACATCCAGACAAATCAGAAGATCAGCAGAGAGTCAGGAACAAATTAGAAGATCAGCAGAAAGTCAGCTACAAATTAGAAGATCAATGAAGAAAGTTAGTAACAAATCAGAATATCAGTGAAAGATCAGCACAAAATCAGCAGAAACATCAAGAAAAATCCATAAAAATTTGAAAAATTAGAGAAAAATATCAAAAAAGAAAAGAAAAGAGAAAAACATTCATCCAATCATGTAAACTTGGCAATTCAAGCACCTTGGACAAGTACCATGATGAAAACCTGGCAAATAGGTCTCATGCATAGGTCCCCCCAGTTCCTTTTTGCGATTGGCGGCCATTCGCTTGTATCACATCCAATCCAACATCTCCTCCATCCTAGTTTTCTTTCACCTCCTTCATCCTCCTTTGGATCTTGATGAAAAAATAGACACCACTAGGTATATATGCTTTTGGGCACCTTTCAGAATCCATCTTCCTATCACATCTTCCAACCACCTATCCTCTATCCAATCCATCCTTCCTATCTTCCATCAAATCATACCCCATCCTAATGCCTCTAAATGCATGAACTATCCTAAGTAGAGGCATCTTATTCCTTGGTGACATATTCCTTGGAGACCCATCCAAATCCTTATCTTCCATCTTATAATCCAAATTTTCCTCCAAAACCAATCCCAAGCATTTCCTCTATCCAAATCTGACAGCAGTTCCTCTATCCAATCCTTAAGAAAATCCACTATCCAATCTCCCCAAGCATTCCTCTATCCAATCCTCAAGAAAATCCGCCATCCAAACCCCCAAGCTTTCCTTTATCCAAATCCCAAGAATTTCCTCTATCCAAATCTCCCAGCAGTTCCTCTATCCAATCCTCAAGAAAATCAGCCATCCAATCTCCCCAAGCATTCCTCTATCCAATCCTCAATAAAATCCACCATCCAATCTCCCAAGCATTCCTCTACCAATCCATATCTTCCTCCAATCCAAACTCCCCAAGCATTCCTCTATCCAATCCTCAAGCAAATCCTCCATCCAAATCTCCCAGTAGTTCCTCCATCTGAATCTTAAGTATTTCCTCTATCAGCAATCCAATCCTCAGTAGTTCCTCCATCTTTCCATTACTTGGTTTCTTGCCTTTTCGTTGGTATCTAGCTATAGGCTAACCCCATTAAAATCCAATACCATTCATCCATATCCAACTATTCCTAGCAGTCTTCCAACATCTACCAAACCTATCCATATCTTCTAGCTATCCAACATCCAAGATCAAGACAGCCGATCCAATCACATCCTTAGTCATATGGAAAGCCTTGATCTCAATCCAATCATCATCATTTGGATGTGTCCTTCCCAAATCTATGTCATTTATGGACACATCATCCACCATCAGTCTATCTTGGCTTTCCAACCCAATTGAGGAATCATCCTACATATCTTTATAGCTTCGGCTTCATCCCCAGATTCCTTGTACATCCTATCCTAAGTCTTGTACCATAGCATCAATTGTGTCTCCACCTAAGTACATGTATACATATGTATGTAGGTCCCATCCTTTTGAGTCAGTTAGCCCTTATGTGTTGTGACCTAATCCAGCTCAGCACTTCAACGATCATCCCTTGGTCCTTTTTGAGGTTCAAGAATCTTACCTATCTCTTGTCATAGGAATCCTTATCCAGTTACAAGTCATCCTCTTTGTGTCATATCCTTTGAGTTTCTCAATCCTTATCCTAAATTAGAATCATCCTAGTGCCACCCTTTGACATAAACTCTATCTAGGGAATCTTGTACTTGTCTTTGTAGGCCTCATCATCTTGAGAAAGAGATTAGCATGTACTGGCAAGAATCTCATCTTCCGAAGATCATCAGTCTATCTTAGGTTGAAAATCCAATCCTATTCTTTGATCCTGCATTAGGAAGCAACAACTCATCCCCGATGCTTCACAATCTCCCACTAATCACACCAGGTATGTGATGATGTATCCTTCCTCATGTTCAGACCAAATCTTCCTACCATCAAACTAGGTCAATCATCCTCCATCATCCTACCTATGGAAAAAGGTTTTATGAGATACTTGTTATTTCATTTGTTCCTTTGGATCTTTGCTTATCTTTTGAGCTCTTTTAAATATCTCCCTGTCTATTGTAGATATCATCGCATCTTGTTGTACATATCCTCGTCAGTCCTGTAGTAACATTTGATCAGAAATCTTGTCCCACCCAGCCTTGTACTTCAACAACATCAATTGTTGACTATCCTTAATCACTGTGACTATCTTTGAACTTCATCATTTTCCAATCAGCAACACAACATTCTCCCCATCATCATAGGTCCACATAGATGTATGCTTTTGTATTGTACTTCCTAAGCCTAATCATGGGTCCGCATAGATGTATCCTTTTGTATTGTTTGACCTAATAAATCAAATCGGGTCCATGACGATGTATCCTTCACCATGTTCATACCTAATCTCCCCCCATCAATCAACCATAAATCTCTCTCCTTGGCAAAGGATGACTTTTGGAGTTATCATTTTGACCTTGGATTTTGTCCTTTGGGTCTTGTTAATCTTTTTTTGGCTTCTCATTATTCTCTACTCAAATTCTCCATGATCCTTTATATCATGGTGTGCTGCGAATGAGGACAATATGGGGCAAGGTCATTTGATCTTTTGCTTCTACCTATGAGTTAGTCACGTGTTTGTGGTTTTTCCAACATCGTTTCCACCATGCCTTCTCCGGGTTTCATGTGTGATGATGGGGAAAACCTTTGCGTGCTTGTCTTTTTGTGTCAGTCTTATGCAACACTGGTGACAAGGCCTTGTGATCCCAGTATCCTTGGAAGGTCTCTAGCATTTCTATATCAATCTAGGTTGTTCTCTCAAAATTATCCAAAGCATGGAGCTCCCTAAGTCCCCCATCATGCATCATATAGATTAATCTTGCATCTTATATATAGCTTCATCCTTCATCTCACATCATATTGCACTCATGCATCTTTTCTCTTTAAAGTTTGGCTATTTATTCCCCCTCCTTCCTTCTCCTTTCCCTTCTCTTTTCTTTTCGAGAAAATTCCACAAAGTTTCTTCTTTGCATTATTTTCTTGAGGGGGCACAACCCCTTATCCTCTATTCTAGCTTGGGTTATCTTATTTTCTTGTCTTTAACATCACGCCACTTGCGGCATCACATCAAAGAGGTAAAAAATGTAGACACCTAAAAATCCTTTAGAAAATAAAAGTTTTATTTTTATGCCATTAAATCCTCCTATTTTAATTAAACACTTTTAATTAAAGAATCACTTCCCAAAGCATTTAAATTAATTTTAAGTGATTTTCCTCTCTTTATTAAATCAATATTTAATAAATGATGTCACATTCCCTAAATAAAATTTATATTTATATAAAGCCTAAAACCCTAGGAATCTTCTAGACATTCCTAAACCCTTCCAATCTTTCCTAAACTTCCCTAAACCTTTCCTAAACCCATTTAGGAGATGTTTCCTACATTTCTTAGCCTAATCCAAGTCCTCATTGACTTTTTGTCAAACCCTTCCCTTAATGAGCCTTACACACTCTTTAAGGCCTCTTACAGCCTCATAAAGAGATCCATGCCTGTTCTTCCACTCTTTTTTCCTTTGCACACTTCCCTAGTGTTTCTCACACATGTGTGAGAAACCTTAACCCAAGGTCAACCTTACCATACCCCAAACCTTACCTCAAACTCTACTCCTAACTCTACCTCTGACCCTAACTCCACTTTCTAACCCAAGCCCTTCCTCAAATCCTATAAATACTCCTTCCAAGAGAAAAGTATTAGCTTAGTTCATATCATTTATGCATTGTTATCATGGCAATTTGCATCTAGATCATCTTAATCTTTTAGCATAATTGTTAGATTTCATTATTTTCAAGCTTTCTAACACATCTTAGCTTAGCATAATGGATTAAACATAGTTTATTTCATTTTTTTTCATAGCATATAGCATCATATCACCTCTCTATCTGGTTAAAAACAATCTTAGAATAAGCACCATGTAGCTTAATTTGCATCTTAGCTTCATTTTGGTCCCTTGGGCTCTAGGGGCAAATCATGTCTTCTATACCCGATTCTATGCCAATATAGAGTATCCATGGTCCTTGAATGATCCCAATCCCTCATAATCATCATTAGGGATATGCTCCATGTTTTTTGAGAGCACACCCACATTGACTAAAGTCAAGAACAAATAAAAAAGTGACAGGGTGCTCCTGTTTCAATTATATTTGAGTGTCTTTGCCAATGTTTTTTGATTAATGCTTAGGAATATGCTGTTAGATTCATTTTAACTAATGTTTGAATATCTACGCATGTTCCGAACATGTTAACTTTGCACTGATCATAATATGTATATGTATATGTATATGTACACACACACACATATATATCTTTTGATTTGTTACAAATACAGCTTTTGAAAAAAATAGAGAGATAAAAAAAGAAAGTAGAGATTACCATAAAAAAATTCTAGTATAATTGAATAGATTTTTAATTACAATTACAAATCAAAAGTCTAATTTTCAAATATTGTATTTTTTATTTAATAATAATCTTAGAAATATATTTAAAAATAAGAAATATTCAGAAATAAATAGAATAGCTTTCAAATTCTAGAGAATATCTTGAACAAGAAAATAGTTGATTTGTAAAGAAAAAAATGATAAAAGATTTGTAGAGGAGTTTTAAATCAATATTCAAGAAGATTTGTAAGTAGATTTAAGAGTAGATATAAAAGAAGATTTAGAGAAGACTTGAGTAGATTTAAAGTAGGTCAATTAAATAAATAGATGCATTGATTTATAGCAGTGAATGATATGTTTAAATAGGAAATGCCACGGTGAACAATAAACAATTTTTTAAAAAATTGTTCTACTTTTAGCGAAAATGAAAATTATTAAAACTATGAGACCTAAACCATGTCCGATAAGTAGTGATGAGTAGGGGGATTGGCATGTGGTTGTAAGAAAATGAATTAGGAAAATGATTCAAAGGTTTTCCATATCTGTCAACTAGGATAATGGATTTATTCACAAAAAAATAGTATCAAAGAAACCCTTTGGAAAGGGTTTTGGAGGAATGATAGAAGGCATAATAAAAAGCATCATAATACTTTCTTTAGAAATCAATGGCAAAGGAAACATTTCAACCAAAATCTTTAAAACATAGAGGTGCACCTTAGACCGCCTTCACCTTGGTTTGCTAATAATAGGAATATGAAAAGGACTCACTATGAAAAGGATTTATGCTAATGAAGTTTGCAGGTATCTGGGGTCATTCCCCTCACTAGCTCACAAATTTCTTGGGCTACTGGTGCAAATCGTATAAAATATGGTTCCAAACATCAAGAAGCCTCCCACTTGACAACAAAACCAAAGAAAAATTAATGACACTAGTGACAAGGAAAAATATCAGAACCCTAACTGAAAAAAGATGATTGTGGACTCACAATAGGTTCTAGGGTTTTGAAGGTAGATATCCTGTCATAAATTATTAAGCTAATAGCATAAAATCTTAAAAATTTGGGTTTGCTGTGTATGTGGAGTGGACCAATTCTAAAGATGGAAGAAATGGAGAAATGGCGGAATAAATCATTCCATGGTCAAGTAAGTATCTCTCACCTTACTAGGAAATTTATATTGATTGAATGCAAGACTATGGATTTGAAGAAGTATTTTCTATCAGGTATAAATCTTATGTTTAATGGTTATGTGTTTCATTTCTTTGATTGGTATCAAAAATTTGATGCATTTTCATACAAACCTACCAAAAACCCTAGTTGGTTTAGTCTTGGATACCTACCAACAGAATTTATTAACTCGGATGTTTTAAAGATCATTGGTAATAGTTTAGGATCTTTTCTAGGGTTATAAAAATTTGGATATGATATAGAGCTTAAAATTATGGTAAACTCTAACCCTCTTTGCAAAACTAATACCTTAAAAACATATACATAAGTGGACTACTATAAGATTTACCCTAGATATTATCTAGGGCTGATTGATGAAAATGGATTAATCCTCTCTAGTAATTTCATCTCACCTAAAGATATTCTGGAAAAGTTAGGTTTGCTTCCCCCTACTAAATATTCTATGATGGATTCAATGATCCATTTTGATTTAAAAGAAAATGGGGGGGTTGAAATATTTGTTAACAAGACAAATTGCACACAATTTGATGAGAATGAATGTTATAATCAAATTTAAAATAGTTATAATAATAATGAATATTGTTCTATGGACCCATCTATACTGATTCTTAAGCTACAACTCAACCTTCTATTAATCCCTCCCCTGTCAAGGAGACTGATGTCAACCTAGATCAAGAGGATATTTGTACAAAACTTGAGGTAAATTTGAATATTCTAGGCAAATTGATGGAAGAAGTTTCTTCGGTCCATAACAAGGTGAAGAAATAATTAATCTTATTGTACAAATTGAAGGAACAAGTTAACAAGCATTCAATACTTCACTCACCTAGTGAGAATATGGTTAAGAGGATTAAATAAAAAATAATGTTAATTCATTGAATAAAGATACGAAGGCTTTGAGCTTGATTAATACCACTAAAGAGGATAATAAAATTCCTCCATAATTATAAACCATTTACAATATAATGGGGATCAATCAAGAAATCTATGAACATTATATTTAAGATGAAGAACTTATAGAAAAAATTGCACAAATGAAAGAAGATTTTGTATAAGCCATATTTGAATAGGAAGAAAGAGACGTAGATAAGAATACAAATGTATTGGAGGATGAACCAATCAAACAAGTAATGAGAGAAGAAATAAGAATGGGAAATGTCAAGATAGGTATTGGTACTCCCTATGATGGATTAGGCAAGTCCAATTTGTGGTAAAGACCTAAAAAAAAGAGGGAGGAAATGATTGAATGAGCTTAGAAAATGAGATCAAGCAGCGAAGAACCAATCCAACCTCATAACATTATTTCATGCAGGGAAGGGGAAGGTCCTTCCAAAGGATCAATGAAACTCACAACTTGGAATGTTTGGGACCTTAATGCTCCTAACAAACAATGCATATTAAAGAATACTTTAAGCCTAATGGAATCTAACATTATACTTATACAATAAATAAAAAATTGAGTGAAGAAGAAATGAATAAATTTGAGAAAAGGATTGGTTTATGGAAAACATAGAGCATAGACTCAGTGGGAGCTTTGGGAGGTTTAGTTGTGTTATGGGATCCCATAAAAGTGGTCTTTGATATCAACATTAAAAAACCGATTGGATGCCAGGAAGGATCTGTAACACTATGAGCTCATTAAGATTTTTCTTAATTAATGTTTATGGCCCAATCAAAACTAATGGTAAGAAGGAAAATTGGAAGGAAATGGAAGAACATTTCAACCAGTTTAGTGAGTGGAATTACATAATCACAAGATACTTCAATGTAATCTTGAATATGAATGGGAAATGTGGAGTTAAATATGAATCTCAGTCTTTTAAGGACTTTACTGAATGGGTTAATAGCAACAATATTTTAGATATCAAGATGAGTAATGGATCTTTTACATGGAATAATAAAAGAGATGGATCAAGTTACATAGTAGAAAAATTAGATAGATTCAGGTTTAAATGGACCTTAGGACCTTTGACATAATACTTTCAACATCTACTAACAATGTCAGATTCAGATCACTTCCCTATTGGATTAGATATTAAGGAGGAACAAAAATCTCCCAAACAACCTTTGAATTTGAAAACATGTGGTTCCAAGACAAAAAAAAAGTAATTGAGAAATGGTGGCAGGGGGAGAGCTTTGAAGGATAAAAAATGTTCTTTGTGTCAAAATTGAAATCTCTCAAATTAAAAATCTTAAAATGGAACAAAGAACACTTTAATAATATTTTTTAAGAAAAAATTGAGGTTGAAAAAAATATTCAAGAATTGAATGAGGAAGTTATTAGAGTAAGTATGGATAGAGATAGTTATTTTAAAGAAAAAGAATTCTTACAGAAATATGAAGAGCTTCTATCCAAAGAGGAAACTTACTAGAGACAAAAATCCAAAGAAACTTGGTTGTCTGAAGGTGACAAGAATACAAAATGTTTCCATAAAAGCACAAAAAAGAGAAGGAATTTCAATAGAATTTTAAAGATAAAAAATTCAATAGGTGAGACTATAGATAATCCTCAGTGCTTAGTATAGGAATTTATAGATTTTTATTGTAATACCTTAAACAAATGGGATTATTTTAATTTGAATGCGCAAAAAAATGTTAAATAATATCCCTAGACTTATCACAAATGATGAAAATAGATTCCTTAATATTAATTTTTCTCTAGAAGAGATTAAAAGTGCACTATTCCAACTTCATCTTGATAAAGCACTTGGTCTAGATGGATTCCAAGCGGGTTTTTTAAAAAAAATGCTGGTATTTTTTGGGAAAAGAATTATGGGAAACAATTTAGAGTACTAGAAAATCAAGAAGGTTTCTTAGAGAAATAAAGAATACATTCTTAGCACTTATCCATAATAAATAAAATACCAAAGAACTAGGAGATTTTAGACCTATCTACTTGTGTAACACAACTTATAAGATGCTTTCTAAATCCTTAGAAAATAGGCTTAAAATATTATCACCTAAAAATATATCAGAAGAACAAACTAGGTTTTTCCCCGACAGATCTATTGTGTTAGCATTATAATAGTGGAGGAAATCATTCATTGTGTTTAGAAAAAAAAAGAACCAAGTATGTTGATTAAGTTAGACATTCAGAAGGCATATGATAGAGTTGGTTGGAGATTATTTTGTAAATGCCTCAAAGCTTTTGGATTCTCCAATTAGTGGATCCATCTTATTCTTAGTTGTATTTCTACTCCAAAAGTCTCCTTACTATTTAACAGGACACCTAAAGGTTTTCTTGGTATATCCTAGAGTCTGAGACAAGGGGATCCCATAGCCCCCCTTTCCTTTTGTAATTATAATTGAAGCCTTTGGGAGGGAAGTAGGGAAGGAATATCAGTTAGGACATCTTACCAGTATAAAGGTCATTGAAGGGATGCCTAACATCACACATCAATAATTTTTTGATGATACAATACTCTCGGGTAAATGTGAAAAAATATAAAGCCATAAGTTATAAAGATATTTTAAATTTGTATATGAGAGCTTCAGGAAAAAGTGTCAATACTAACAAATCTGAGGTATTCTTTCCAAATGCTAAGGTTAGGCTAGAAGATGAGATTTGCCAAATTTTAGGTTCTAGAAAAGGTAAACTTCCTTACAAATATTTGGGCATTCCTATTGACACAGGAATGAGAGTTAATAAATTATGGGAACCCATAACAAGTAAGATGGATCAAAAGATGGAAACATGGAAAGTAAAATGGTTAACAAATGTAGGAAGAACAACCATGCTTAGATAGGTATTATATGATATTCCCACTTATCAAATGTCTTGTTTACCTCTTACACAAGGAATCAAACATAAATTAGGAAAAAAAATGAGAACTATTTTGGCAAGGAATCTCAAACAACAAAAAGTTGGCTTTGATTAAATGGGATAAAATTTACAGACCCCTCAAAGCTGGTGGACTAGGCATAAAAAACATGAAATGGAAAAATTTAGCCTTAGAGGCCAAAACTAGTGTGGAAAATGTATCAAGAATATGATAGGAAATGGGTCAAGATACTTCTTAATGAATACCTTCAGGGAAATGATCTGATCAAAATTTTCAAAACACAAAACTCTCCTAAGGGAACTAGAGTATGGAATCTCATTTTGGAATGTAGGGACATAATCAAAGACAAACTTTCTTGGGATGTGGGTTCCATGGATTCAACACTTTTCTAGGATGATTCGTGGGGAGTCTATGCCCCTATGGATAGCTTGGTATCCTCCCCTAGATGTAAAGAATTATTATCTAACCTGTGGGGTAGGAATTTAAAGGACTAAGTTGTTATTCCCTCTTGGGATAAAAACCTAGGTTGGAGTTGGAAGTCTTTAGAAGATGTCCCACTCTCTGCAATAAAAAAGTTGAATTAAACAAAATGTTAAATGCAAGACAAATTGTGTTAAAAAATAGAGTTGATAAACTAATTTGGGGTGGATCCAATTCAAGAACTTACATGTGGGTACTCTCTCTCTCTCTCTCTCTCTATATATATATATATATATATATATATCTATATATATATATATCTATATATATATATATCTATATATATATATATAGATATATATCTATATATATATATATATATATATCTATATATATATATATATATATATATATATATATATATATATATATATATATATATATATATATATATATATATACATACATACATATATAGTTATATAGATTTTTTTATGTTCTTTTATCCTTACTTTGGGTAGTTTTCTTTTGGTCATTGATGTTCCTTTTTTCCCTTTTCCTTAGGCTGGTGGGCCCCTTGTTGTTTTCCTTTGGGATTCTCTCTTGTTGGGTGTTTCTTTTTTATCCCCATGTTTCCTCTCTCTTTTGCCTATGTCTTTTTATGATGGCCTTTTGGATTCTTGATTTTTCTCGGTGGTCATTCTTCCTCATTTTTATACTTATATATATGCTTCCATTTATTCCTTCTTTATTTATGCTTTTCTCATTCTCATTTTGGTTTATTTTTCCTTCCCTTATCCTTCTTATGATTTATCTACATAATCATTCCCTACCATGACCTCTCACAGATGGACCTAAATGCTTCTAGAACCTTCTAGCCTCATTGAGAAAGATTTCCTCAATTATGATTTATTTAAGTTGGTAGCTTACAATATTATGAGTGGAATGCGAATTGATGATATATGAATAGGGTTGATGACAATTCTAGTTAATTAGTAACTTTCCCAAGTCAACAATGATGGAGACCAATGTAGATATATTTTATATTTATAAAAAATAGGCAAGAAACTTTCAGAGGGTGCATCAAGCTAAAAAGGTTGAATCACAACCTTAAACCATTGGATGACATGTCGAGATGAGTAGTAGAGAAGGTAAAGAGTAAAAGATGCTTTGATTATGAATTTATAGTAAGGTTTAATGGTGACATAGTAGGATCTTTTCTATCATTAATGGTGGTAGTGAGAATTCATAAAAAAGAAATTATAACGCTATGCCAATCTATTTTCATTAAAGATATTCTAGGAGGTCTAGAAAATGTTCAGTATCAATGCAAGTCTTGAAATTCCCTACTCAGGAGACTATATGAGGACTGACCTAAATAATTGGAATGCCCTAGAGAATGTCATATGAAGTTTGATATTGGTTCAAAAGGATAGAAGAATCTTTGATGATAATTTGGAGGAAATGGAGAGGAACATCTATTTCCTTCTAAAATGGTTAAGAGTTATTCCTACTAAAAATACTCTCTAGATGGAGGAATACTTGCGAGAGGAGGATTATGAGGTCCCTCCATCATTGAAAATGTGGAGGTGGATAAGATCCAAATTATTACCCCTATTAGTATCAATAATAGTTGGGGACAAGGAAAGCCCCAAAATAATGGCTCAAAAGGGAAGGCTAAGGTGGCAACAAAGGAATCGAAAGATGATGATGGAAACTCAGATGACAACTTGATCATTCTAAGGAGGAAGCATAAGAAATAATTGACACTATTATACATCAATATAACCTAAAACTTAGATAGATTACTAGATGATATAAGGAGTATTAGCTAGCTTTAGAATATTAGGCTAGCATTTTGACTTTCTAAATGATTCTAGCTAGGTGTGCTAGAGATTTGTTTTGATATTAGGACATAAATTTTATCATTACTAAGTAAGGAAGTATCCCAGATAGTTAGATACAACTTCCTATAGTTTTGTCTTTCTTGAACTATACTTCTATATTATATTTCTATGGCTACTTATGGATAAATATAGGTTATGGAATTTGTTGATATTATTTCACAAACTTTATGGGTTTTATATGGTTATTTTCCATTATATTATTAATTTAATTTAAATGAATATTTTTTCTATTATACGTGTATAATCTCTTCTCTATTTCACTATCATGTACTTTGTAACTCTCATAAGTGATTAGATCCTCCTTCGTTCTTTGTTGTGATGTTGAGTAGAGTAGAAAGACATTTTGGATTCTAGTAGATATATATCTTCCTCTTTAATTTGATAGATATATATTATTTGGGATATTAAGAGAATCAATCTCTTATGATTGAATATCTTGTTAGAAATAGAGAATACTAAGAGGGGAGGGTGATTGAGTATTCCACAAAGTTTTACTTTTGCCCAATTATGGATATAACAAATTAACTTGAAGCTTTCATAACAAAGTAAACTAAATAAAAAGCATAGCAATAAAGCAAATGAACTCATAACACCATGTTTATTCTCGAGGAAATCCTAGCCAAGGGAAAACCTTGGTGGGGATGATACCCACAACTGATCCACTAATCAAAAGTATATGGTTAAGGTTGTTGACGCTGTTAGGAGTCTATTACATACATATAGTGTCTTTGTCTTGATTAAAGGACTCTAGGCCTTGTTAGAAGCCTCAACCCTATTAGGAGTTGGTATTACAAAATATGATGTTTGCAAGATGAGCTCATTGCCTAAACATGCAATATACAATGATATCTGAATACAAAGGTAAAGTACATAACCTTTTACTATTGCCGAATATCTTTCCTATTCTGATTTAGCTTTCTAGGCTCTTCGCTTTCATACACATAGTCTACTTGATTTTCATTCTTACAATATACAACTTTGCATCATAGCATTATAACATTACAAAACTTGTTATCTTCGCATTACATGCTTCTTACATATATACAAGTTATTAAGATTAATAACTTCCAATCGGCTTACAAAACATAGGCTCTTTCCAAAATACAAAAATAATTCATGTTGCCTAAGGGTTAACATCTAGGATGTCATCCCTTATATGCTTAAGTCATTATTTTGATAAAAAAAAATCCCTTAACTTAATATTCACATTATGTCTTCTTGCTTTGTTCAGGTCGGCTTCAGCATTGTCTTTGTTATTCTTCAATATCTCCTTCCGTACATGCTGTAAAGACTTGTTCTCTCACATGTGGCTTTGATATACATAGAACTATCCATTTTCAAGTGCACATGCACTAAACCTACTTGTGTGAACATCGCTAAGAAAAACTATCTCTGCTTAGACTAGGTAAATACTATTGTACTTAGAGAATTTTTACTTGCACTCATACAAAAATATTTTCTTCTATTATGCGATAATCATAGTGATTCTATGGTGCCATAATGACAACAATCTGATATCCTACTCAGCCAAATTACCAACAATCTCCCCCTTTGTCACTGGTAGCAACATATAAGAAAATTGGCTAAGTCCTCACACAAAAAAATTTTAAAATTCAAAATTGTGGCCATATAGAAAAAATTTCCAAAATACTTATGTCTTCGAAATATATCTACTCCCCCTAGGAGTATATATCATACTATTGATGCAGGAGCATCCTGGGTGTAAGAGCAATCTTGCATCACCCAAAAATATTTTTGTTTTTATTGTTCAATAAGGGCTATTTTGTGCAGAGCTACTATTTATGGAAAGTTACTATTTTTTGGTAATTTTCGTATGTGCTCAGAATGATCTAATTTCTTTCTTGGAGGTTCATTTTGGTCATATAAGTCTGCCAGTAAAGTTTCATTGCCAGATCAAGTGTATATTGGAAGATATTGAAGATTTTCGGTATTGGCAGCAGGGTACAGAAACTTTGAACTGAGTTTTGAAGGCTTTAGAGGCTCCGGATGAGGTCAAAAATTTGAGTGACGGGCGCTTGCGTGGATCAAGCCTGTAGAGCACTTCGTGGCATTTCTGAAATGGGGTTATAATAGCCGATTGGGTCAACTGGTGATGACTTATGGTCTTCGGAAGTTGGGCCACCTGAAATGGCAGAAAATAATTTTCTTCAAAATTTTTGTTCGGGTTTCAAAGGTTATCTTGAGCCGACTATGATGTAATAAAATGTAAAATAAAATAATTCTAAGTTTGGTCGGCCTTATTGGCTAAAAATTCTGGAACCTTCCTAGGCGGTGGAAAATTACCTATATAAGGAAGGCTGTATTATTATCTTAGGCAGTTCAGAATAGTTCTGGGTAGTAGATCTGGGTAATAGTTCGAGGCTTTTTTCCTACAGAATATTGTAAGGGAATGCCCATGTGGTTTGCATATTGTAATTCTGAAAGTTTGTAATTCCACATTTGTGGAGATAATAAGAAGCCAATTTTCTGTTCTTGCATATTGTTGTTGTTTCTCTATTTTCTGTTATGTGTTTGTGGTATTAAGGGGAGCACCCTTCATCAAGTGGTATCAGAGCAGGTTTTCTTGAGTGTGTAAACAGATCGCCGACTGTGAGGCAGTTTGCACCAGGACCGTGGCTAGGGTTTCAGCGCGCATCGTGAAAATGCCTCCACGAAGGGAATGTGGTGGAAGAGCTGGTGTTGTAACACCTGAGGTTAGAGAGCTGCAGAGACAAGTGCGAGCATTGCAAGAAGAGATTCACAGAAGAATGAATCTTAATGTCAGAGATGAAAGCGAGGATGAAGCCGAAGAAGAATATCAAGAAGGAGAAGCTGAAATTGTGAACCAGGAGGAAGAAAGACTTTTTCGGGCGATTTCCAAGATTGGGAAAAGACCTAAGATTGAGGTTCCTACATTTTCTAGAAATCTTAACCCAGAGGAATTGATCGACTGGATTAATGAATGTGAGGAATATTTTGAGTACGAAGATGTTGAGGATCCTGATAGGGTCAAATTTGTGAAGGCCAGATTGAAAGGTCATGCGAAGATCTGGTGGCAAGAAATTCAATTAGAGCGAAATAGAAGAGGGAAAGATAAAATCACAAGATGGGATCAGATGGTGGATAAATTGAAGTGACAGTTCATTCCTGTTGATTATGAGCTTGACCTACTGAAGAAAATGCAGAGTTTGAAGCAAGCAGGAAGATCTGTTCAGGAGTATACAGAGGAGTTCTACTGACTTCTCATCAGAACAGGCCATGCAGAAGCTGATAAGGAGAAAGTTGCCCGATACCTTAGTGGCTTAAGGCCAAGCATTCAGGAGGAGCTGAATCTAGTTCGAATGAACAGTATTGAAGAGGCATACCAGTTTGCCCTAAAAGTAGAGGAAAAGCTGAACAAGAAGTTTGAGAGCAGACAAAACGGAAGAGGTCATGGTGGATGATCTGGTGGACAGTCATATGGTGGCCGAAATGAAGATCTGAAAAAGAAGGATGAGGCCAGTAGCAGTCAGAATCAGCAAGAAAATAATTCCAATCATTTCTAGGATCAGAATAATAGAGATCAGAGAGGAAGAGGAAGAGGATAAGGATCTGGAAGAGGTGGCTTCCGTGGAACATGTTTTCACTATGGAGAAGAAGGTCATAGGGCATTTGAATGTCCTCAGTGCCAAGGCAAAACAGACAGGAGAAATGAAGGCCAGGCCAGAGTTGCACATGTAGATGAAGATGCCAGATCATCAAATTCTGAAGATGCTGAAAGAGGAGAAACGTTGATTAACAGAAGAGTCCTGTTGAGTGGTGAGAATGAACCTGAGCAAAGAAGGAGCTTGTTTCGCACCAGGTGCAAGTGCGAAGGTAAATGTTGTGATGTGATTATTGATAGTGGAAGCACTAACAATTTGGTGTCAGAAGAGATGGTGACAAAGTTGAAGCTCAAGAGACAGAAACACCCACATCCATATCGGATTGCCTGGGTACAGGATGACCACAAGGTCATGGTCAATGAACAATGCCTGGTGAAGTTCAAGATTGGCGGATACCAAGATGAGGTATTGTGTGATATCATATCTATGGATGCATGTCATATGTTGTTGGGTAGACCATGGCAGTTTGACAGATGTGCTGTACATGATGGTCGTGCGAATACCTATTCCCTGACAAAGGATGGAGTGCGACATAAGCTAAAACCATTGAAGGAGACTAAAGAAAAGGTATGTGGTAATGCAAGGATAACTTTTGTTGATGGAAGAAATTTCCTAGATGGTATGAGGCATGAGCATGTATGTTTTGCTTTAATTCCAAAAGCTGGTAAAGAGGAAGTAGAAGATGTTCTTGTAGAAGTTGTAGATTTGTTGAATGAGTTTCAGGATATTGTATCTGATAATGTGCCTGATGGATTACCACCAGTCAGGAAGATCAGTCATCAGATGGACTTGATCCCAGGAGGGAGTTTGCCAAATAAGGCAGCACACATAATGACACCTGCAGAAAGTGAGGAGTTGAACAGATAAGTACATGAACTGTTACAGAAAGGATTGATCCGTGAGAGTCTGAGTCCCTATGCTGTACCAGTAGTATTAGCACCAAAGAAGAATGGAGAATGGAGGATGTGTATAGATTCTAGGGCAGTAAACAAGATCACAATCAAGTACAGGTTTCCATTGCCACGAATGGATGATATTATGGACTGTTTGAGTGGAGCTGTGTATTTCTCAAAGATAGATCTGAAAAGTGGATATCATCAGATTCGGATCACAGAAGGAGATGAATGGAAGACTGCCTTCAAGATAAAGGAAGGACTATATGAGTAGTTAGTCATGCCTTTTGGGCTAACCAATGCACCGAGCACTTTCATGCGGCTCATGAACGAGGTTCTGAAAGAATTTCTAGGTAAGTTTGTCATTGTTTACCTAGATGATATTTTGATCTTTAGTAAGACATTGGCTAAGCATATGATGCATATTCGTATGGTATTTGAGAAGTTGAGAGAAGAGAAATTGTTGATTAATTTGAAGAAGTGCAGTTTTGTGAAGAAAGAGTTGGTGTATTTGGGATTTGTAGTTTCAGTAGAAGGTCTAAAAATGGACCCAGAGAAGGTACATGCTATCCTTGAATGGCCTACTCCGAGGAGTGCTACTGAGGTAAGATCTTTTCATGGTCTAGCTAGCTTTTACAGAAAGTTTATCAGAAATTTTAGCAGTATTTGTGGACCCTTGACTGAAACAATGAGAGGGGATAGAAAAGAGTTTGAGTGGACTAAAGGAGCAGAAAAGAGTTTTCAATTATTGAAACAAAAAGTTACAGAACAACCTGTTTTAGCACTTCTAGATTTCAATAAGGTGTTTCAAGTAGATTGTGATGCTAGTGGTACTGCAATAGGAGCTGTTATGAGCCAAGAAGGTAAACTTGTTGCTTATTTCAGTGAGAAGTTAAATGATGCCAAGAGGAAATATTCTATTTATGATCAAGAATTTTATGCTATAGTTCAGGCATTAAAGAAGTGGAGACATTATCTACTTCCTAAGGAGTTTGTTTTGTATACTGATCATCAAGCTTTGCAATATTTGAATAGTCAAGGAAAATTGAATCAAAGGCATTTGAAATGGGTTGAGTTTTTGCAGAGTTATACATTTGTTTTGAAACACAGAAGTGGAAAGTCTAATAGGGTTGCAGATGCCCTTAGCAGAAGGCAACTATTGCTGACAGAAATGCAAATTGAAGTGGTTGGGTTCAAGGAACTCAAGAATTTGTATCCAGAGGATCCTGATTTTGGTGAAGCTTGGAAAGCTTGTACAGAACCTGTTACTCTAGACAGGATGAAATGGTTGGATTTCATCATCCAGGATGATATGCTATTCAGAGGGAGTCAGTTGTGCATTCCACGAAGTTCTATGAGGGAGAATCTCATCAAGGAGAAGCATAGTGGAGGATTGGCTGGACATTTTGGTCGTGATAAAACCCTTGGTTTGGTTAGTGAGAATTATTATTGGCCACAATTGCCGCAAGATGTGAAGAAGTTTGTACAGAGTTGCAGAGTATGTCAAATGATGAAAGGAGTGAAGTAGAATACAGGGTTGTACCAGCCATTGCCTATACCAGAGAAGCCTTGGGAGGATATCAGCATGGACTTTGTTCTTGGTTTACCGAGGACACAGCGGGGACACGATTCAATTTTTGTGGTAGTTGACAGATTTTCAAAGATGGCACATTTTATTCCCTGCAAGAAGACTAATGATGCTGTTCATGTAGCAGAATTGTTTTTCAGAGAAGTAGTGAGACTTCATGGTTTGCCAAAGACCATAGTTTCAGATCAGGACACTAAGTTTGGTGGGTATTTCTGGCGTACATTGTGGAAGAAGTTAAAGATAGATTTGAAGTTCAGTTCATCCCATCATCCACAGACTGATGGACAGACAGAGGTGGTGAATAGAAGTTTGGGAAATTTGCTGAGATGTTTGGTTGGAGATAAGCCAACAGGATGGGATTTGATTTTACCACAGGCGAAATTTGCATACAATAATTCTGTCAATAGGAGCACTGGTAAATCACAATTTCAGATTGTATATGGAAGTAATCCAAGAAATGCATCTGAATTGAGAAAGATAGATAAAGGAGAAATAAGTAGTGCTGAAGCTGAAGGTTTTGCAGAACACTTGAAGAACATCCATGAGGAGGTGAGGAAGCATATTAGCAAGATGAATGCACAGTATAAGGCTAAGGCAGATGAGAAAAGGAGGTATAAGGAATTTCAGGTTGGTGATGAAGTCATGGTTCATTTGCGGAAGGAGCGGTTTCCAGTTGGTACATATAACAAGATGAAAATGAAGAAGTTTGGGCCATGTAAGATACTGAAGAAGCATGATTCAGGAAATGCATATGAGGTAGAATTTCCTAGTGAGCTAAATATTTCACCAGTGTTTAACATTTCAGATTTGACAGAGTATCATGAAGGAGGTGTTGAAGATGAGATCACAGCAGCACAGTGGAGTATTCCAGCAACTAGTTCAGACACTAAGGAGATCGAGGATATACTGGACAATCGTGTTGGAAGAAGCACAAGGAACAGGACATATGAAGAATATCTAGTCAAGTGGAAAGGACGGCCTGATGAAGATTCATCATGGCTGACAAAGGAGGAGGTTAGCTGTCTTGGTTTTCCTCTGCACACTTGAGTCATGACAGGGTCACTTCTCAAATTACCCTGGGTGTTTGATGCAGGAGCATCCTGGGTGTAAGAGCAATCTTGCATCACCCAAAAATATTTTTGTTTTTATTGTTCAATAAGGGCTATTTTGTGTAGAGCTACTATTTATGGAAAGTTACTATTTTTTGGTAATTTTTGTATGTGCTCAGAATGATCTAATTTCTTTTTTGGAGATTCATTTTGGTCATATAAGTCTGCCAGTAAAGTTTCATTGCCAGATCAAGTGTATATTGGAAGATATTGAAGATTTTCGGTATTGGCAGCAGGGTACAGAAACTTTGAACTTAGTTTTGAAGGCTTTAGAGGCCCCGGATGAGGTCAAAAATTTGAGTGATGGGCACTTGCGTGGGTCAAGCCTGTAGAGCGCTTCGTGGTGTTTTCGAAATGGGGTTATAATAGCCGATTGGGTCAACTGGTGATGACTTATGGTCTTCGGAAGTTGGGCCACCTGAAATGGAAGAAAATAATTTTCTTCAAAATTTTTGTTCGGGTTTCAAAGGTTATCTTGAGCCGACTATGATGTAATAAAATGTAAAATAAAATAATTCTAAGTTTGGTCGGCCTTATTGGCTAAAAATTCTGGAACCTTCCCAGGTAGTGGAAAATTGCCTATATAAGGAAGGCTGTATTATTGTCTTAGGTAGTTCAGAATAGTTCTGGGTAGTAGATCTGGGTAATAGTTCAAGGCTTTTTTCCTATAGAATATTGTAAGGGAATGCCCATGTGGTTTGCATATTGTAATTCTGAAAGTTTGTAATTCCACATTTGTGGAGATAATAAGAAGCCAATTTTCTGTTCTTGCATATTGTTGTTGTTTCTCTATTTTCTGTTATGTGTTTGTGGTATTAAGGGGAGCACCCTTCATCAACTATACTGTCTATACAATTTTCTGCTAATACTACCCCCCCTTTGACAACAATGAAAAAAGGTGTCAAAATGTTTTACCTTAAGATTCAAAATTTCAAGGCTAGTAGGCTTGCAACACAATCTGCAAAATTTTTCTTCAGTCTTTCTATCTCCTTATCCCATGGTTTCTTTACAACATCTAAAACTCTTAGGAGTGCACATAGGCCAAAAGATGCAATTTCACATGCCTTTAGGTTTGCATAGTGAAATTTTCCATAAGATGTCTTTGAAGAAAAACATTCCTCCAACTGAGTTTCAAGAATACTCAATTTTATTGATACATGCTCTCTTAATAGGGAGAATATTTTTAATCTCTTCTCCTTCTCATCATTCAAAAATCTCATATCATCATAGATTTTACTCATGTTTCTCTCAATGCGTGAGATCTTCACATTAGGGCTTGACAAAAGGTTTACTGCCACTTGTATCTTTGCCTCTTTGATCTTCATTTTCTATGTTATTTCTGATATATGGTTTTCTGATTTTGTATACTGAATGTACAATTCATTTCCTCTTTCCAAATATCTTCTTAAATCTTTGATACAAATATCCAGATTGTCTATATCATTTCTGATATTTTGACATACATCTTGAAATATTTTAGCTTCATAAGCTACTTGGGCTTTTACTGTGGCCATATCTGATAAGTTAGTGAATCTTGTATCAAAAGCTTTCACAACCTCTTTTTCTTTTCCCTATGGATTTTCCTCACTGATTTGACTAGATATTATACTTTGTAGTTTCTCAGTGACCTCAAGTAATGATCCTTCTAGGATTTTTACCTTCTTATTCTTCCCAATAATCTTGTTCAAAGATGAGATCAGCTCTATTTGATCATCATCATCAACTTCTTGTCCAAGACTAGCAAATATTAATTCAATTTGTGGTTTTTCTGTTGCTTCCTTGGGTTTAGGAATGATTATAGTCTACTCCTTACGAAATTCTTGTTCTGCTACTATTGCATTAATCCATGGTTCTACCTTTGTTACTTCTACCTCTTCTTCTTTCCTTGTTTCAATTACTTCTTCCTCATTTACTACCATGTCTTGCTCCTCATTAGCCGAATTGTCAACAATATCTTCAAATAGATTTTCTTCACTGTTTAAAGTGATGTTTGTTCCTTCTATGGTCATAGACTCATCCTTGATGTTAATAGATGGTGGAGGTGATGGTAGTGGATCTATCCAATGTTCTACTTCAATCGCTTGATTAGATACATTAAAGTTCTCACTAGGTCCAGATGTCGTGACCTTTACAACTGCTTTCTTTATCTCTTTGTTTATTTCTTCATAGTTACCTTCCATAATTAGTATAGTTCTTCTTTTATTTCTTAGATGGGTGCTAAGATTCTTCATGATATCCTTAAAGTGTTCTTCATCTTTAATCTCACACAATTTCCTTAAAAATCTTTCTCTAATTCCATTGTCTTCCTCTATTCCTCTCTTTTTCTATTTACTAATTTCTCATACAAGTCATTGGGAATCTTTCCTTTAATGCTATCATACTTCTTGTCTGCCAATATCATGTGCTTGACAACTACATTCTCAAAGTTCAATTTCTCACAATTATCATACATATCATAGTATTTGTTCAATTTAGTGAAATCACCTTCATTTATTATCAAAGGGCTCACTTTGTCAATCTTTGGTTTCCATTTCTTTTTACTGCTTCCTGCTTCCTCATCTGCTTTGATAGATTTGCTTATCAAAATACCTCAAGAATCATGATTTAGGAATTTGTGTAGATCTGGCATGAAATCTTTTTCCAAATCCTACAAACTGATCTTAATCTCCACTAAATTGATCTCCTTGTCACTTATAGTCACTTGAATGATCAAATAATACCGATCATATGCTTTTATCCTATAAATTTTTCAAGATTCTGACATCGCATTAAATTTATTTTTCGCTTCATTACAAAAATTTGTTCTTGGTTACCTATAAAACCTCATTCTTTCCATGTACTCACATACATTCATATTAATTCATGCACTCTTAACTATATCATAATTACATCATACATTATCTCATATTAACTTCACAAGACTTAATTCAATCTACTCTAACTTCTACACAATTCTAATGCTCTACTCTAATACATAATTCATGAAATAATTACTTCAAGTGATTTGAGATGAATAAAGAAAAGATTCACACTCACTATCAGATAATTCACCTATCTGATTTCCTAGTATACTGAGTGTGCTTGCTTGATCTGTGGCTTTAAAAAATTTAACTTCTTCTAAGTTACTACAACATCCTTTCTGACTATTGTTTGCACTCTCATTTCTCCTTGTATAGCTTCTAGGATTATGGTTTCTCATGTTGTTCATTCTACAAAATCTTGTTGTGTGACCAAATTTGTTGTATATCTGAAAAACTACTCAATTGCTTCCATATCTTGGTCCTGTCTGACTGATTTTTGATCTTCAATTTCTAGCAATGTGTCCAATCTTGTTGCATCTATAACAAACAACTCCATTTCTTTTGTTCATATCTTCAATAGGTCTTTTATCTTCATGATTAACATCTCTAAACATTCTACTACTACTATTGTTATCATTAGATCTAGTTTTCTTACAATCAATAGCTCTATATCCAAAACCATGACAATTATAACAATAATCAGAGATAGGTTTGAATTGCTTACCTGTGCAATCTCTCTTCATATGTCCAAAAGTATTACATGAAAAATATCTATCTTTGAATTCTCTTCGCATATCTTTAGGTGTTTCATCTTCTTTACATGGATTAGGTATGTCTTTAGATTTGTTAGCTTCATTGGATTTCCTTTCATCTTTATTCTCAGAGGGTTTCAGATCTAGTTCTTTGCATTCTTCACTTATCTTAGATGAATTATATCCAAGACCAGTTGTATCATAATATGGCTTTAGATAAGACATTTGTTCATCAATCTTCTCACTGTTGGAATATAGTTTTTCAAGATGTTGTTTAGACTGAGTCAATTCACCTTTCACAATTGTATTGTACTTCTCAAGTTTAGCATACTGTAATTTAGTTTTCTCAAGTTCAGATGTCACTTTACAAAGTTTAGACTTTAGATCTTCATTTTTAGATTTCAGATTTGATTCATCTTTTGCTATTTCCATCTTTTAAGCTTAACTTTAGATCTACAATCTTCAACTCATGTTTAAGGATCTCATTTTCTTTCTTTAGATTTGAAACTTCATCACAATCCTTGGCTTGAATTGTAGGTTCTTTCTTTGATTTCAGATCTTCCATATTTTCTTTTAGTTTCTCAATGTAATTTTTTGCATCATCATATTTCCCTTTCAGAGTGTCTCTTTCTTCAGTAAGAATATCAATCTATTCAAGAGCTTCTTCAAGATTCTTCTGCAATTGATCCATATCCATAGAGATCTTACTCAAGCTATTAGGCTTTCTCTGAATAAATTTTTTCTGAGTAACTATGCTCTGATACCAATTGTTAGAAATAGAGAATACTGAGAGGGGGGGGTGAATCAGTATTCCACAAACTTTTACTTTTGCCCAATTATGGATATAATAAATTAACTTGAAGCTTGCATAACAAATTAAACTAAATAATAAGCATAGAAATAAAGAAAATGAACTCATAACACCATGTTTATTCTCAAGGAAACCCTAGCCAAGGGAAAACCCCAGTGGGGATGATACCCACAATTGATCCACTAATCAAAAGTATTCGGTTAAGGATGTTAACCCTGTTAAGAATCTATTACATACATATAGTGTTTATGTCCTAATTAAAGGACTCTAGTCCTTGTTAGAAGCCTCAACCCTGTTAGGAGTTGGTATTACAAAATAAAATGTTTGTAAGATGAGCTCACTACCCAAACATGCAATATACAATGATATCTGAATACAAAGGTAAAGTCCATAACCTTTTACTATTGCCAAATAGATTTCCTATTCTGATTTAGCTTTCTAGGCTCTTCACTTTCATACATAGAGTCTGCTTTCTTTTTCTTCTTATAATATACAACTTCACATCATAGGATTACAACATTACAAAACTTGTTATCTTTGCATTACATGCTTCTTACATATATACAAGTTATTAAGATTAATAACTTCCAGTTAACTTACAAAACATAGACTCTTTCCAAAATACAAAACTAATTCATGCTGCATAAGGGTTAATGTCTAGGATGTCATCCCTTATATGGTTACGTCATTATTTTGATAAACAAAATAATCCCTTAACTTAATATTCACATTCTATCTTCTTGTTCTGTTCAGGTCGGCTTCAACACTATCTCTATTATTCTTCAATATCTCCTTTCGCACATGTCGTACAGACTTGTGCTCTCACATGTGGCTCTGATATACATAGAACTATCCATGTTCAAGTGTGCATGCACTAAACCTTCTTCTATGAACATCGCTAACCAAAATTATCTCTGATTAGACTAGGTAAATACTGTTGTACTTAGACAATTTTTACTTGCGCTCATACAAAAATGTTTTCTTCTATTATGTGATCATCATAGTGAGTATATGTTTCCATAATGACAACAATCTAATATCCTACTCAGCCAAATTGATAACATATCTAGGCAATTTGGTTAATTATGTGACATGAATAATTTATATATGTTTAATTTCAAAATGATGTTAAGGTTATCCTAGCAATATTTAGATGGTAGCCCAATGCTAGAATTAAAGGACTTCATCCTTTGATTATGTTGATGTTGCTTCTCATGGCCACAATTATTCAAAGAATATATGTATATATGTTTACATTCTTATACAGATATATATTCAAATATGTATCTATATATATACATGGTTATATACATCAACATATATGTATGAACAAATACACACACATAGATATATTTGTTCATACATATACAAATACACTCTAACTAGGATTTGCGAGATACCAAAATGAATGTGTTATGAGTTATATTTTATGAGATGCATGCAAAGTTATGAATTTGGTGAATGGTTGAGAAAGATAATTAAAAGTTTTTGGAGCACTGATTCACCCTTCTCCTCTCACTACTTACCTTTCCATACTTAATCTAACAACTCTTTCAAAAGGAAAAGTTATGAAAGGTTGTGACACTAACAAATGATAGAAATGGTGAAGGATTGTGACTTTTTTAAAGGGTGGCAATTGTTAAAGGTTGTGAAGGCTGAAAAGGGATGACATGATGAATATGTGTAACTCTCCCCCACATTATAAGATATAAAGGGGACAAGGTTTCATTTTAGGAGGTCATTCACAAAACCAAAAATAAAAAATGATGACTCAATTCTTTTATTTTTTTAACTCAAAGGTATCCACGTGACTCAGTTCAATGCCCAACCTTCCTTACCTTGGTTTTTCATATTACTAAGTTGGAGTTCAAGAAGGGGTGAGTTGAGGTGAGACTAGCCCTCTAAGAATTAATTGAAGATAAAAAGTAATAAGAAAAAAAAAAAGCAAGTGACTCCTTCAAAAGGAAAAGTTATGAAATGTTTGTTAGTAATGTTATTTACATTCGTGTGTTTTCATTGATTTCAAAATATGATTACGAAGGATCGTAGAACTAGTGAAGAAGATGTTGAGAAGAATGTTTCACTAAGTGCAGGAAAGAGTGAAG
The DNA here is from genome assembly GCA_027943335.1 of Chamaecyparis obtusa. NCBI lineage: Eukaryota > Viridiplantae > Streptophyta > Pinopsida > Cupressales > Cupressaceae > Chamaecyparis > Chamaecyparis obtusa. The sequence goes on from BSBK01000041.1 coordinate 693,607, forward strand.
AAGGCATGTGATGATCTGTGTTGCATCTTTTAAGAGTCTATGAGCTTGTATTTTGGTACAAGACAATGTTTAGAATGGTTGTGTATGATTGAAGAGTCTTAATAGTTTCTTATAGTAAGTTATAGTGAAAACAATGTGGATTGGTCATAGGAAAGTGTAGGGGAAAACAATGAAATGGTTACTATAATTTTGAGTATAACATGTATGTGAGATAGAGTTACGTTTGGAGAGCTTAGGACATGGCATAAGACATGTGGCACTTCATCTTATGTGGACATGAGATCGCACAGATCATGGTGATGTTAGTTGTAGTGTGTGACCTTGCTAAGTCTTATTTGGTGTTGACCTATGAGATATGTGTTCTACCCTGTACAAAGATAAGTTATGGATTATGGAGTATGTTGGCCGATTGATGTTTTTTATTTTCTTGTCCAAGATCCCATGTGTATCTTGGCAAGAGTGTATGTAAATAATTTTTATTAGGTAACTCCTAATTGGTGTTGACCTAATAAATCATTTTATCCTATATAAATGAGTGAATCAAGTGATATGAAGAGTGTGGGTGTGAATGAAAATGTGTGGATTCAAGGACTACTAATGTAGAGTAGGCAATGTGATAATTGTAGTTCATTGGAACTATTTTAGCAAAGGAGTTGTTGTTAGTGTTGGAAGTCTTATTGGAAAAGTAAGATACTGAGAGGGGGGGATGAATCAGTTATCCATAAAACTTTTAATCTTTGACACAAATTCAACATGTATATCATAAAGGACATAAACATAAACTTTAATGCTGAAAAAGATCTAACTACTAATCATATCCATGAAAATGAAACACATAACACAAAGATTTTGATAACCTAGAAACCCTTGAGAGGTAAAAATGGGGTGGGGATGACACCCACAAATCTTCACTACTGCAACAATAAAGTGTGCCTGTTAGGGCTACAATGTTTTGATCACTTCTGGTGATCTACGTTGTGATGGGTCTTTCCTACTAAGAGTTTTTTGACTTATAAAATCTACCTTGATCAAAGGATTTAAACTTACAACTAGGTAAGCATTCTATTAGGAGATTTACAAAGGTCTATTAGGACCATTGTATTAAGATATTTACCCCAATTCACTTGCTAGAATGTATTAGTACCTGATCCTTTAGTTTTCACTTAAAATAATTATAATGGATCTCCTCTTTCCAATTCTTATCTGATCTCAATATCAAATATAACTTTATTTTGTCCTTCACTTCTTTCCTTGATCACTTTGCCTGATCTCAGCTTTTGACATTCAAAAACAATGCTTCTATCCACATACATGCAAGATCTCCTAATACTACTTATTAGGGTTTATATGTCACCTTAAATAAACAACTGATCAATCTTCTAGATCAAGATTAATGATCTAGATTCATCACTTATGTCGCTTATACATTCCCTTTTTTTGATTGGTTACATTGCTTGAATATGGATTAATGATTAAAATAATAACGCATAATCAACTCCTTAATTATCTCAATAATCATTAAAACATGCATAGAAGTCGACCAAAATAGTTTACCTAGGGGTTTGTGTCATTCCAAACACATATACCTAAATAGGTTCACTCGACATATGAAGTCTCTAATGCTTGGTCAAAATTGTTCTCCATATAATGGCATTTGGCATTGACTATTCTATACAACTCAGAATTCATACTGCTCAGTAACTACTAGGATTCTTGATGACCACTAACTTACTCGACAATAACTACTGCTCGGTACATATACAAAATACAAGTCCATACATTACTTGGCCTTAGTAGGATGGCTTGATCACAGTGATGACCGAACAACTCTACCTTGATAATGACTAAGTATTTGACACTAATAGACAACATGACTTGGAGATCAACAATCTTCCCCTTTGAAATTAGTGGAAAAAATACTTTGTCATGACTTTACATGACATAAACAAAATAGTACCTAGTACTTCAGTATTTCCCTTAAGACTGTAACTCGGTCTTCATAAAGACTTCATTATATGTACATGATATATACATGACTCTAACATACAATGAGTATACATTACATTTCAAAATATTATGTCATACCTTTATACATTTCCATCTATCTCCATCTATTTTCCCCTTTTTTTCTTCATCTATTTCGCCCTTGTTTTTGTCACTTTGAGTTGCAGGGGTGTTGGGGTTAGATAATATTTGTCCAAAAATGGTTTGTGGAGCTCTAGAATCATTGCTAATGCATTGTCCCAACTGGATCTAATAGAATCCAAAACTTGTAGTTTAATTTCTAGTTGAGCAGCTAGATCAACTAAACTTTATGCAATAGAGAGATGAGGATCTCTCTATACTAACTCTTTTGTCATTGCCAATTCTCTCTGCATGACCTCCGAATGAGGTATCAACATTGTTTTTATAGAGATTAATTTGGCCCTTATTTTTCCATCATTATCCATCAGCTCGACTAATCTCCCTTCTGCATGAGTCAACCTAGTGAAATGAATAGAGTTGGAACTTGCATTCATGCTCAAAGAATGTCTTGTTGACTTCAAATCTAATTGTAGCTTCTCAATAAGCTATTGATTCTCCTTTGTAAATATTTCTACATTACATAGCTTTTTGTACAAATAATGAACATTTTGTACAACTTCTTCCAAATTACTTACAAGGTTGGAAAGTTCAACCTGTTTAACTGTAATCTCTATAGAAACCTTCTCAAGTACCTTGGTCTCAAACTTTCTCTCAGGCCATTGCATTAACTTCTCATTTTCTTAACTATCATCACTATTCACCTTTTTAAAAATATGAACCAATTTCTCTAATATAGGTGAAGTCTTATTTATATCTTCTAACTCAAATGCATCAACAAGGATATCTTTAATCTCATGTAGTACCTACTTATGTTGATGTTCCTTTCTTATTTCCTCTTGCTTTCTCTTGTTTTTCAATAGATCCTGCAAGATTTACATCTGTTCATAGGTCAAGTTATCATTGTCCCATTTTGGAATCACTATAACTTCATCTTGTGTTACTTGTGTGTTGGGAGACTTGTCCTTTTTCTTGTGTGACTTCTTCTTCTTAGGCTTTGATGTCCTGCTACTCGACAACTATACTAAGGCTAGAATAGCATCTTGTTCCTTAGGATCATGACTCTCCTCAATTCCTTTAAGCACTGTCTCCTTTTTTCCCTCAACATGAGGTCCTGAGATATCTTTTGTAAACTTATTTTCTTGATCTTTCATGCTCTCCTCTCCTTCTTTTATATTGATTTCAATGTTTGTCTCGGTAGGTGTATTGATTTATGTTGTTTTTGACTTACCCTTTTCCTTAGCACTTGTACCTTGTGTATCTTTTACTTCAACTATAACTGAGGTAGAGCTGATAGTTTTTGAATCCATAGTTGGTGCACCCTCAATCTTTGGATAATCATGAATTTGTATTAGAATTGGATTGGTGCTTGACAAAGGTATATTTGAGGCTGCCTTGATAAGAATTTGACTCTTTATTTCTTCCTCGGTTAAGGAGTTTATATTCAATGGTGTATCCTCAGGTACATCCTCAATAGTGATAACATCCCAATGTTCACTCTCCTCTACCTTCTATCTTATTTCTTCCTCAAGATTATGTGACTCATTTATGTCTTTGGTATTATCAAGCTCCACTTGTCTAGATGTGCCTTCATCTTTGTGTGCACTTTTGTTAACTATTAGTCCAAAAATTGTCTTCCATATTAATGTGATTTGTTTAAAAAATTCTTCAACATTCTTCTTCAATATGGAGTATGCTCTCAATTTAGGAATAAACATGTTTCTCTATTGCTCCATGAATTTTTCTCTTTGCTTTGTTGTTAATTCAAGCATTATTTGTGCTAGGGTTCCTTCTCTTATTTGTCTTTTCGTCATAATGGTATAATGCCATCTCTCATCAATCTTACTAAACAATTCATTAGGGATAAGATTCCCTATCTCTAATGGTATCATCTTGAATGTTTCCAACATCTCTATCATTGCATCTTCTATCTTTATTTTATCAGTTTTACTGAATTTTTCAAATTTGATAAATTTAAATCCTACCAAACCTATAGTACTCTTGGTGTTTTGGAAAATCTCATCCACATCGGTTGGATTCTTATGTGTGGCCACCTTGAATTTACTAATGTCCTTTGTATCTTTCATTTCCTCATCTTCATCATCCTTTTGTAGTACCAATTTTATTCTTGGCTTCTTCTTAGGGTGGCTTGGCTCTACCTTAGTTTGTAGTTGTTTTATTTTCCCTAGGATCTCCCCTTTAGTGTTCTTTATTAGAGTTTTCTTTTATGGCTCAGTTTCTGTTGCAGTTGAAGCTGCCCTTGTTCTTGGTCTTGTTGTTTAAAGAGGAGTAGGCTTCAGTTTTAGGTTCTTCTTCACAGTGGGCCCGACAACCATTATTTCTTTTCTGTTATTTTGTGCATCTACTTCCTCATCCTCACTTTCTTCTGACTCACTGCATTGATCCTCACCCTGACCTTGTGTGATTTCTAGTGATGCATTCTCCTCTTCTCCTTGACCTAATATTTTCTCAAGGTTTTTCACTAACTTCTTTCTCTTCCTCTCTAAGGTTGTTGACTTTAAGCTCACTGTTAACTTAGATTTAGCTTCCTCATAATTCCCAAAAATCTTAACTTTACTATCAATTTCCTCTGCAAGTAAAGTTTTAATGGTTGATGATGTTTCATCTATATTTACCTCATAGGGAAATGGTCTCAACCATGCTACCCTTGGTACAATAGCTTGTATAAATGTATGATCAGTATTACCAAGAAAACATACATCATCATAAAATTTCTCAACTAATGATACTGGAATTCTGCTTCTTTTCCTTATTTTATTCTTAAACTCGACAAAGTAGTTTTCCATCACACTATCAAAGTTTTCTCCTAATTATTGAATAAATTCTCTAATCTCTTGTTTTACAGATTGGTCCTGACTCTAGACAACATCTCCTATAGTAGGAAAAGCATTTCATACATAGAAAAAATATATAGACTATTAGGGATCCGAACTTACACATTGAGTTCTTTGCCTTCCTGATTGATGGCAAGTTCTCAGTTAGTTGTGTCAATTGTAGCTCAGTAAGATCATATGTATGATCCTTCTTTACTATTTTCTATGTTTGCTCCACTGCAATTCAAGGAACACTATCCATCCTGCTTGACTGGTAGAACTTATGTGTAATTAACCTCACTCCAAAGTCGATCTCAAGATCAGTGATTGTGGAAATAGTCATTCATCACTTATTCCACGATGCCATAGTGTTTTCTTGAATCACTTCCTTGCTTTGGCATCTCATAGTTTTATTCTCATTAAGAATAGGGTATCCATTGACTCAATGTATGATCTCCTTGGTGATCTTGACTAGCCCATTCTCTAACCATAGTTGCATGTCGTGAATTCTCCTCAAAAAAATCTTGATCCATTCCATTTTGAAATTGTGAGGGAAGTCTAAGGAAAAAATTAACCCTTTGTCAGCAATGTGTTGATGCTCTTCCTTCAATACTCCATTTTCACATGATTTTTTATATGCCTCTCTCAGCTCATAATCTCCACTCTCACTAATCTTACACATGTAGCATGCTCGTACATTGTGGATCATAAAAAATTTAGGCAGGATCGATGACAGGGCTCTCGCGAGATCTCCCTTCACCTCATTCTTACGTATAGGATGATGCATCACTCCTGACTAATTGAACATTCTATAACTCCTTTCCTTTCTTCCTCACTCCAAAAGATGAAATTGATGCCATTTCTTCAAGTTAGGGTTTGTAGAACTGATTTTGTGTAACTCAGTAATAACTAGTCTTACCAACACTTCTCAACGTTTTTTGACAACACATTGTTGAATCTTTACAAACTTCGCACAAATTGCTTTCACAATCACCTTTGAATCACTCTGTAAATTCTCAAATCATTTGGTGAAATGAAAATGAACAGTAAATTTCATTATATAGATTCAAATGTTCAAATTAGGTCTTCAATAAATGCTTTGTACATTGTTGAGTGTAATACAACTATCTCGGTTGTTGCATGATAGCTCGGTTAACTCATTTATATACTCCATCACTCAGTCACAACCATGACTTGGTCATTACTGGCATTTTCACACTTAACTCAGTCAATATATCAGCTCGGTCATTATGAGAGCTCATTACATACTAAGTGACCACCAGACATAAATACTAAAGCTAGGCACCAATTGTGCATAACTATTTTCTCAATACTTGCCTCAAATATGTCCTAATGCATCTTTACTTATGAAGATATGGACTTTAACACATCTAATGTTGGGAGCTAGTGTAAAATATAGCATTTGAAAATATAGTTTCTTACATACCTTCTTTGCTTAGTTAGAAGTAGTGTGATCACCTGATCCAATGGATTGGGTGATCTTAGGTTCATTGGTTCCACTATTTCTTGCTTCTTCTTTCTTTCTCCATGTATGATTCATTTTGTTCTTTATCTGATCAATAATCTCTTCACCTTTTCTTTTTTCATTACTTGGTGTTGGTTCTCTCTTCCTATAGTCTCTTTTTAAATGACCAATCTTGTGACAGTTATAACAGACCAAACTTCCATTCATCCAACTCTTGGATTTACCTCTAAAGTGTTTCCTTATAGAGTTTTCTTCAATATGACCATATTCTCTACAATAATGACAACTATACCATGTATTGTAATTGTTAGGAATGAATACTGAATATATCAGATGGGGGAGTATTTGCAACCATTCTGTAGCAGTTGTTGTTGCATTCATGACTGTGATTGTCATTGATGTCAACGCAGTGATCTACTAAAGATTAGCAGAGAAGTAGATAGTGTTTGAGTTAGCGCACATGGGATATTTAAGATCTAGCTATGAGGAGTTGAGGAATTATTCTATGATGTTTTACAAGATCATGGTTAAGAGCACATATAGAAATTCATCTATTCATGACAGTTATGTGGAAATTAGTGGAAGCAGTATTCAGACAGTGTTCTTGAGTAGCAGTTTGTAGAAATTGGATGATACCTCCTAATCGGGATTGAATATAATCATACAAAGTTGAACATCAGTTGAAGACATGATGATAGTGATGTGGATGTGAGCACAAGGTTTGAGGTCGCACGAGTAAAGAATTATCTTAATTGGAAGCCAACATTTTTGTGTAATTTTTATGTAACGTGTGAAAATTTTTATTTTGTAATTTGTATGCCGACACATTTGTAATTAATTGAGTGTGGTATAAAGGAAGGAATGTTTTCCTTATTGTATGAAGAGAGTGTAGAATTGAATTGTAAGTTTTTAAAAGTTAACTGCGGAATTGTGCAATACTTGTTGAAAGAGGATATGTGAAATACATAGATCTAGTATTGAGATCTAATGAAGAAGTTGGTGTGGTTTGGCACAGTCAGAGGAGAATTAACAAGTTGTTAAGATTAGTAAACTTTTGATACTATTCTATTGAATAATATAGAGATTAGTTGGACAGTGTGTTTAGTGATCTTGCCATTGAAGTTGTTTGGGCAGTGGGTCCTTCTTTCTTCCATAACTCCTAACAGAGTTAGAATATTTTAGTAGGGATTCAAAGTCTCCTAAAAGGGACTCATATGTACTAAATGTATTTCAGAAGACTCCTAACAAATTCCATCCTCTCACAAGGAACTTTCATATTAGTGCATCTTTTGTGGGCATCATACCCACCGGGGTTTACTCTTTGATCAAGAGGTTCCCTAGTCAACGTATCTTGTTACATTGTGTTATTGTGTATGTATATCTTTCTATGGTTGTTGATTACATTGCTTACATGGTTAAAATCTATTGAAGTTGATAAAATTTGTATTTATCTAATAACTAATTCACCCCCCCCTTTCAGTTATCTTGGTGGACTTTACTTTCTAACAATTGGTATTAGAGTGGTAGGTCCTTGAAAGAAAATTTTAACTTAAGGAGATCCGTGGTGAGTCATTTTAGGAAAGAAAGCCCTAAGTTTGATGGAGTAAATTTTGACAACTGGAAAGAAAAGATGAATACACATTTACTTTGTTTAAGACCAGATTATTGGTTAATCACAAAGAATCAAAAGACTATCATTGATGAAGACAAGATTGAAGAATGTACTATTGAGGAAAGAGATATATTCATGTGTAACATACTTTCCAAAGAAGCACGTTTTACAGCTCTTTTGGAAAATGAGTACAGTCAGGTAAAATATCTAAAAACATCTCATGAAATTTGGTTATCTTTACAATCTACTTTTGAAGGTGATGAACATGAAAAGAAAGTCAAATTACATAATTGGATATGTGCATTTGAAGATAGAAGAATGATGGAAGATCAATCTATTAGAAGCTATATTGGTAGAATGTCAGAGATTGTTGCAGGTATAAAATCTTGTGAAGGAACCAAGATAGAGAATGAAGTGATATGGAAAATTTTAAGGACATTGAATTTTATATTTAAGTAGACAACACATATGATTGAACAAGTTATACCTTTTACTAAGAACTTCTACAGAGAAACTGTTCTTGGAAGATTAGAAGCAACAGAGATGAACTTGAGACAATCAGGAGACTTACCTAGAATGGAGACAACATTTAGTGCACTTAGTGTTCTCCCTACTTTGTCAAGAAGCATCAGTGTAAGAAGAGATTATGCTAGCAACAACATATCTAGAAATGAAGAAGACATGAATATTGAAGAATGTATTTTCTTGCTTGTGAAAAGAGAACAAGACAGTAACAAATTTTTTAAATGTTGGCCTTGTCAAGAATATAGTCATTTTGCATCTAAATGTCCTAAGAGAGTTAAGAAGTATAGAAAGAAATTTCAACCTAGGAGATCTAAAGAATGTTATTATGCTAATGATGAAGAATTTGAAGCTAGTATGGAGAAATATTTAAGTGAAAGTGATACTGAGAATGATGATATAGGATTTGTAGCAATAAAAGAAGAAAATCCTGAAACAAAAGTTAAGGAAGAAAAAGTTTTAGTTTCTCAAGTAGAAAAGAAAGCTGATTGGATTATAGATAGTGGTTGTTCACATCATATGACTGGAGACATGAAAAAGTTCATAAAGTTTAACAATTATGATGGAGGAGTTGTTAGAGTTGGAAACAATGCACCTTGTTTAATAAAAGGTATAAGATTTATTACTCTTGATGGAAAGACTAATAATGATGATGTTTACTTTGTGGATGGATTGAAACATAATCTTTTGAGTGTTGGATAGCTAGTTGATAAGGGATATCAAGTTTGGTTTACTGAGAAAACTTGTGTAATCAAAGACAAAGATGGTAATTTGATTGGTACTGGATCTAGAACTAGAGGTAATGTATTTTAGTTGAATGCTACTAAGATGACATGCTTGATTACTAAGTTTGATGATAGTTGGTTATGGCATTGAAGATTTTTTCATATAAACTTTGATAACATTGTGAAAGTAAGTACTACACTTGCAGTAAGAGATTTGCCTAAAATTATGAAGCCTACTAACATGATTTTCAAGGAATGTGTGATGGCTAAATAGAAGATAAGCTCATTTCCCAGCAAGAATTCACAATAGCAGAGAAGTTGGAAATTGTTCATACAGATTTGAGTAGTCCCACAAGGACTAGAGGATTCTATGGATAAAGGTATTTTATGATTCTTGTTGATGACTTTACAAGAATGATGTGGATTGCATTTCTTAAAGAGAAGTCTGAAGCATTTGATAATTTTAAGATTATTAAGAACAAAGTTGAAAATGAATTTGGAATGAAGATTAAATGTTTGAGATCATATAGAGGTGGAGAATTTACTTCAAAAGAATTTAACATTTTTTGTGAAGTGAATGTTATTAAGAGATAGTTTTCAGCCCCTAGGACACCTTAACAAAATGGTATTGCAGAAAGAAGGAACAGATCAGTGACTGAAGCAGCAAGAGCCATGATATTTGAAAATAACTTGGTGAAGATATTCTAGAGAGAAGCAATGAACACAATAATGTATGCAATGAAAATAGTACAGATTAGAGCAGACACAAACAAGACACCCTATGAACTATGGTTTGGACATGCACCATCAATTAAGTATTTTAGAATTTTTGGAAGCAAATGTTATATTAAAAGAGATGATGACATTGGAAAGTTTGATCCTAGAAGTGATGAAGGTATATTTCTTGGATATTCATAAAATAGAAAATCTTATAGATGTTATAATAAAAGAACTAAGACTATTGTTGAGAGCACAAATGTTAAAGTTGATGAAAAGTTCAAAATTTAGGAAAGAATGCTTGATTATGAATCAGATGAAGGAAGTCATCCTAGAACTAATCCAGAGAACATTGAATTATTCTATGAAATTGACAACGATTTGTTGAATGAAAGCTACAGTGAAGAAATCATTGAAGAACCTACAACAAAAAAAAGAACTGAGACAATGACACCTAACATGAATCTATCAAGAAATCATCCCATTGAGCAGATTATTGGAAGTGGTGAAGGGTGCTCCCCTTAATACCACAAACACATAACAGAAATAGAGAAACAACAACAATATGCAAGAACAAAAAATTGGCTTCTTATTATCTCCACAAATGTGGAATTACAAACTTTCAGAATTACAATATGCAAAGCCACATGGGCATTCCCTTACAATATTCTGTAGGACAAAGCCTCGAACTATTACCCAGATCTACTACTTAGAACTATTCTGAACTGCCTAAGACAATAATACAGCCTTCCTTATATAGACAATTTTCCACCGCCTGGAAAGGTTCCAGAATTTTAGCCAATAAGGCCGACCAAACTTAGAATTATTTTATTTTACATTTTATTACATCATAGTCGGCTCAAGATAACCTTTGAAACCCGAATAAAAATTTTGAAGAAAATTATTTTCCGCCATTTCAGGTGGCCCAACTTCCGAAGACCATCAGTCATCACCAGTTGACCCGATCAGCTATTATAACCCCATTTCTGAAACAGCACGAAGCACTTTATAGGCTTAACCGGCGCAAGCACCCGTCACCCAAATTTTTGACCTCATCCGGGGCCTCTAAAGCCTTCAAAACTGAGTTCAAAGTTTCTGTACCCTGCTGCCAATACCGAAAATCTTCAATATCTTCCAATATACACTTGATCTGGCAATGAAACTTTACTGGCAGACTTATATGACCAAAATGAACCTCCAAAAAAGAAATCAGATCATTCTGAGCACATACAAAAATTACCAAAAATAGTAACTTTCCATAAATAGCAGCTCTGCACAAAATAGCCCTTATTGAATATAAAAATAGAAATATTTGTTTTGGGTGATGCAAGATTGCTCTTACACCCAAGATGCTCCTGCATCAGACACCAAGGGTAATTTGAGAAGTGACCCTGTCACGTCTCAGGTGTGTAGAGGAAAACCAAGACGGCTAAACTCCTCCTTTGTCAGCCATGATGAATCTTCAATAGGTCATCCTTTCCACTTGACCAGATATTCTTCATATGTCCTGTTCCTTGTGCTTCTACCAACACAACTGTCTAGTATATCTTCAATCTCGTTGATGTCTGAACTAGTTGCTGGAATACTCCACTGTGCTGCTGTGATCTCATCTTCAACACCTCCTTCATGATACTCTGTTAGATCTAAAATGTTAAACACTGGTGAAATATTTAGCTCAGTAGGCAATTCTATCTCATATGCGTTTCCTGAATCATGTTTCTTTTGTATCCTACATGGTCCAAACTTCTTCATTTTTAGCTTGTTATATTTACCAACTGGAAACTGCTCCTTCCGCAAATGAACCATGACTTCATCACCAACCTAAAATTCCTTATACCTCCTTTTCTCATCTACCTTAGCCTTATACTGTGTGTTCATCTTGGTAATATGCTTCCTCACCTCCCCATGGATGTTCTTCAAGTGTTCTACAAAATCCTCAGCTTCAGCACTACTTATTTCTCCTTTATCTATCTTCCTTAATTCAGATGCATTTCTTGGACTACTTCCATATACAATCTGGAATGGTGATTTACCAGTGCTCCTGTTGACAGAATTATTGTATGCAAATTCCACCTATGGTAAAATCAAATCCCATCCTATTGGCTTATCTCTAACCAAACATCTCACCAAATTTTTCAAACTCCTATTCACCACCTCTGTCTCTCCATCAGTCTGTGGATGATGTGATGAACTGAACTTCAAATCTATCTTCAACTTCTTCCACAATGTACGCCAGAAATATCCAACAAACTTAGTGTCCCGATCTGAAACTATGGTCTTTGGCAAACCATGAAGTCTCACTACTTCTCTGAAAAACAATTCTGCTACATGAACAGCATCATTAGTCTTCTTGCAGGGAATGAAATGTGCCATCTTTGAAAATCTGTCAACCACCACAAAAATTGAATCATGTCCCCCCTGAGTCCTCGGTAAACCAAGAACAAAGTCCATGCTGATATCCTCCCAAGGTTTCTTTGGTATGGGTAATGGCTGATACAACCCTGTATTCTACTTCACTCCTTTCACCATCAAACATACTTTGCAACTCTGTACAAACTTCTTCACATCTTGCTGCAACTATAGCCAATAATAATTCTCACTAACCAAACCAAGGGTTTTATCATGACCAAAATGTCCAGCCAATCCTCCGCTATGCTTCTCCTTGATGAGATTCTCCCTCATAGAACTTCATGGAATGCACAACTGACTCCCTCTGAATAGCATATCATCCTAGATGATGAAATCCAACCATTTCGTCCTGTCTAGAGTAACAGGTTCTGTACAAGCTTTCCAAGCTTCACCAAAATAAGGATCCTCTGAATACAAATTCTTGAGTTCCTTGAACCCAACCACTTCAATTTGCATTTCTGTCAGCAATAGTTGCCTTCTGCTAAGAGCATCTACAACCCTATTAGACTTTCCACTCCTGTGTTTCAAAACAAATGTATAACTCTGCAAAAACTCAACCCATTTCAAATGCCTTTGATTCAATTTTCCTTGACTATTTAAATATTGCAAAGCTTGATGATCAGTATACAAAACAAACTCCTTAGGAAGTAGATAATATCTCCACTTCTTTAATGCTTCAACTATAGCATAAAATTTTTGATCATAAATAGAATATTTCCTCTTGGCATCATTTAACTTCTCACTGAAATAAGCAACAGGTTTACCTTCTTGGCTCATAACAGCTCCTATTGCAGTACCACTAGCATCACAATCTACTTGAAACACCTTATTAAAATCTGGAAGTGCTAAAACAGGTTGTTCTGTAACTTTTTGTTTCAACAATTGAAAACTCTTTTCTACCCCATTAGTCCACTTAAACTCTTTTCTATCCCCTCTCATTGTTTCAGTCAAGGGTCCACAAATACTGCTAAAATTTTTGATAAACTTTCTGTAAAAGCTAGCCAAACCATGAAAAGATCTTACCTCAGTAGCACTCCTTGGAGTAGGCCATTCAAGAATAGCCTGTACCTTCTCTGGGTCCATTTTTAGACCTTCTACTGAAACTACAAATCCCAAATACACTAACTCTTTCTTCACAAATTGCACTTCTTCAAATTAATCAACAATTTTTCATCTCTCAATTTTTCAAACACCATACGAATATGCATCATATGTTCCTCTAATGTCTTGCTAAAAATCAAAATATCATCTAGGTAAACAATGACAAACTTACCCAGAAATTTTTTCAGAACCTCATTCATGAGCCGCATGAAAGTGCTCGGTGCATTGGTTAGCCCAAAAGGCATGACTAACCACTCATACAGTCCTTCCTTTGTCTTGAAGGCAGTCTTCCATTCATCTCTTTCTCTGATCTAAATCTAGTGATATCCACTCTTCAGATCTATCTTTGAGAAATACACAGCTCCACTCAAACAGTCCATAATATCATCCATTCATGGCAATGGAAACCTATACTTGATTATGATCTTGTTTATTGCTCTGGAATCTGTACACATCCTCCACTCTCCATTCTTCTTTGGTGCTATTACTACTGGTACAGCATAAGGACTCAAACTCTCTCGAATCAACCCCTTCTGCAATAACTCGTGTACTTGTTTGTTCAACTCTTCACTTTCTGCTGGTGTCATTCTGTGTGCTGCCTTGTTTAGCAAACTGGCTCCTGGAATCAAATCTATCTGATGACTGATCTTCCTTACTGGTGGTAATCCATCAGGTACATTATCAGATACAATATCCTGAAACTCATTCAACAAATATGCAACCTCTACAGGTACATCCTCTACTTGTTCTTTACCAACTTTTGGAATTAAAGCAAAACACACATGCTCATGCCTCATACCATCTAGGAATTTTTTTCCATCAACAAATGTTATTCTTGCATTACCACATACCTTTTCTTCGGTCTCCTTCAATGGCTTTATCTTATGTCGCACTCCATCTTTTGTTAGGGAATAGGTATTCGCATGACCATCATGTACAACACATCTGTCAAACTACCACGGTCTACCCAACAATATATGACATGCATCCATAGAGATGATATCACATAGTACCTCATCTTGGTACCCGCCGATCTTGAACTTTACCAGACACTGTTCACTGACCATGACCTTGTGGTCATCCTGCACCCAGGCAATCCGATATGGATGTGGGTGTTTTTGTCTCTTGAGCTTCAACTTTGTCACCATCTCTTCTGACACCAAATTGTTAGTGCTTCCACTATCGATAATCACATCACAACATTTACCCTCACACTTGCATCGAGTGCGAAACAGGCTCCTCCTTTGTTCAAGCTTGTTCTCACCACTCAGCAAGACTCTTTTGTTAATTAGCATTTCTCCTCTTTCAACATCTTCAGAATTTGATGATCTAGCATCTTCATCTACATGTGCAACTCTGACCTGGCCTTCATTTCTCCTGTCTATTCTGCCTTGGCACTGAGGACATTCAAATGCCCTATGACCTTCTTCTCCATAGTGAAAACATGTTCCACAGAAGCCTCCTCTTTCAGATCCTTGTCCTCTTCCTCTTCCTCTCTGATCTCTATTACTCTGATCTTGGAAACGATTGGAATTATTTCCTCTATGATTCTGACTGCTACTAGCCTCATCCTTCTTTTTTGGATCTTCATTTCGGCCACCATATGACTGTCCGCCAGATCTTCCACCACGACCTCTTCCATTTTGTCTGCTCTCAAACTTCTTGTTCAGCTTTTCCTCTACTTTTAGGGAAAACTAGTATGCCTCCTCAATACTGTTCATTCGAACCAGATTCAACTCCTCCTCAATGCTTGGCCTTAACCCATTAAGGTATCAGACAACTTTCTCCTTATCAGCTTCTGCATGGCCTGTTCTGATGAGGAGTCGATAGAACTCTTATGTATACTCCTGAACAGATCTTCCTGCTTGCTTCAAACTTTGCATTTTCTTTAGTAGGTCAAGCTCATAATCAACAGAAATGAACTGTCACTTCAATTTATCTACCATCCGATCTCATCTTGTGATTTTATCTTTCCCTCTTCTATTTCACTCCAATTAAATTTCTTGCCACCAGATCTTCGCATGACCTTTCAATCTAGCCTTCGCAAATTTGACCCTATCAGGATCCTCAACATCTTCATACTCAAAATATTTCTCACATTCATTGATCTAGTTGATCAATTCCTCTAGGTTAAGATTTCTAGAAAATGTAGGAACCTCAATCTTAGGTCTTTTCCCAATCTTGAAAATCGCCCGAAAAAGTCTTTCTTCCTCCTGGTTCACAATTTCAGCTTCTCCTTCTTGATATTCTTCTTCAGCTTCATCCTCACTTTCATCTCTGACATTAAGATTCATTCCTCTGCGAATCTCTTCTTGCAATGCTCGCACTTGTCTCTACAGCTCTCTAACCTCAGCTGTCACAGCACCAGCTCTTCCGCCACGTTCTCTTCGTGGAGGCATTTTTGCGATGCACGCTGAAACCCTAACCACGGTCCTGGTGCAAACTACCTCACAGTCGGTGATCTGTTTACACACTCAAGAACTCCTACTCTAATACCACTTGATGAAGGGTGCTCCCCTTAATACCACAAACACATAACAGAAATAGAGAAACAACAACAATAATATGCAAGAACAGAAAATTAGCTTCTTATTATCTCCACAAATGTGGAATTACAAACTTTCAGAATTACAATATGCAAAGCCATATGGGCATTCCCTTACAATATTCTGTAGGAAAAAGCCTCGAATCAATACCCAGATCTACTACCTAGAACTGCCCTAGACAACACTACAGGCCTTCTTTATATAGGCAATTTCCACCGCCTGAGAAGGTTCTAGAAATTTAGCCCTTAGGGCCGACCAAACTTAGAATTATTTTATTTTACAATTTATTACATCAAAGTCGGCTCAAAATGAGTTTTGAAACCCAAACAGAAATTTTGAAGAAAAATTATTTTCTGCCATTTTAGGTGACCCAACTTCCGAAGACCATAAGTCATCACCCGTTGACCCGATTGGCTATTATACCCCATTCTAGAAACGCCACAAAGCACTCTACAGGCTTGACCAATACAAAACACCCATCACCGAAATTTTCAACCTCATCCGGGGCCTCTAAAGCCTTCAAAACTGAGTTCAAAGTTTCTGTACCCTGCTGCCAATACCGAAAATCTTCAATATCTTCAAAACTAGACCTGATCTAGCCATGAAACTTTGCTGGCAGGCTGATATGACTGAGATGAACCTCCATATGTAAAATTAAAACATTCCGAGATCGTAAGACCAACTTACTAAAAATAGCAAGTTTCCATAAATAGCAACTCTGCACAAGATAGCCCTTATTGAATACAAAAATAGAAATATTTTTGGGTGATGCAAGATTGCTCTTACACCCAGGATGCTCCTGCATCATGTATCCAACAAAGTTATGACACTAACAAATGATAGAAATGGTGATGGGTTGTGGCTCTTTCGAAGGGTTGAAATTCTTAAAGGTTGTGATGATTGCAAAGGTTAAACATGATGAAGAGGTGTAACTCTCCCCCACATTGGAATATATAAAAGGGATAAGGTTTTATTTTAGGACATTCAAGTGAAATCAATGTGGGGTATAATATATTATTCACAAAGGAAACAATAGAAAGTGGTGACTCAATTCTTTTTTTTTCTCAACTGAAAGGTATCCCCACGACATAGCTCAATGCCCAACCTATCTTACCTTGGTCCTACATATTCCTAAGATGGGGTTCAAGAAGGGGTGAGCTAAGGAAAGACTAGCTCTCTAAGAATTAATGAAAAATAAAATGGAATGAGAAAAAAAAAAGTGACTACTTCAAAAGAGAAAGTTATGAAAAGTTGTGACACTCACAAAGGAAAAAAATAGTGAAGGTCTATGACTCTATCGAAGAGTGGAAATTGTGAAAGATTGTGATGATTGCAAATGGAAAACATGATGAAGAGGTGTACCTCTCCTCCC
Source organism: Chamaecyparis obtusa (assembly GCA_027943335.1). NCBI lineage: Eukaryota > Viridiplantae > Streptophyta > Pinopsida > Cupressales > Cupressaceae > Chamaecyparis > Chamaecyparis obtusa. The sequence goes on from BSBK01000041.1 coordinate 711,013, forward strand.
ACATTGGAAGATATAAATGGAAGAAGGATTCATTTTAAGAGGACATTCAAGTGAAATCAATGTGGGATATAATACATTATTTGCAAAGGCAAAGTTATGAAAGGTTGTGACATGCACAAAGGATAGAAATGGTGAAGGATTGTGACTCTTTTGAAGGGTGGAAATTGTGAAAGTTTGTTATGATTGCAAAGGGTAGACATGATAAAGAGATGTGACTCTCCCTCACCTTGGAAGATACAAAAGGGAGAAGTTTTCAATTTAGGACATTCAAGTTTAATCAATGTGGGGTATAACATATTATTAAAAAAGGAAACAATGAAAAGTTGTGACTCAATTTTTTTTTGTTAACTCATAGCTATCCATGTGACTAAGTCTAGTGCCCAAACTTCCTTACCGTGGTCTTACATATTGTCAAGTTGGGGTTCAAAAAAGATGAGTTGAGGCAAGACTAGCCCTCTAAAGATTAATGAAAGAGAAAAAGGAATAAGAAGAAAATAAGGAAGTGATTCATTCATAAGGAAAAGTTATAAAATGTTGTGACACTCACAAAGGATAAAAATAGTGAAGAGTTGTGACTCTTTCCAAGAGTGGAAATTGTGAAAGGTTGTGACTCTTTCTAAGAAAAGATATGGTGAAGAGATGTGACTCTCCCCCACATTAGAAGATACAAATGAGAAAAGGTTTCAATTTAAGAGGGAATTCAAATAAAATTAACGTGGGGTATAATACATTATTCATAAAGGAAACAATGAAAAGTGGTGACTTAATTCATTTTTTTTTGTTAACTCAAAGATATAATTATGAATCATCTCAATTCCCAAACTTCCTTACCTTGGTCTTACATATTGTCAAGTTGGGGTTGAAGAAGGGGTGAGCTGAAGAAGACTCGCCCTCTAAGAAATACTGCAAAAGAAAAAAGAATATGAAAAAAAGATTAAATGACTCATTCAAAAGGAAAAAGTTATGAAAGGTTGTGACACTCACAAAGGACAAAATTAGTGAAGGGTTGTGACTCTTTCTGTATCATCAGAAAATAGAAGTACTTCCATTTAGGATTGGTTTAGCCCTCTGAGTAAGTGGTTTGGGGTTATGTCAAATGCCTTGAATGGGTCTTTGACTTGAATCTGATTTTTTTCATTATTTTTCCCTATTTTCCACTTCTTTGCTGCCTCTTTCTGGCATCCTGATCTGAAATTCTAAGGTTATTGACTTTAGGGTCAAGGTCGACCTTTTTGGGTCAATGTTGACCTCAACCTTGACCCAGGGTCTAAATTTCAAATTTTTAAGGTTTTCGAATGTTAGGTTTCAGAAAGAATTATTTCCCACTTTCGGATCGGCTTCTTCGGGCTTCGAAATGATAAATCTTAAAATATATTTGATTTAGGTCCACTTCTAAGTGTATAGGCTTAATGAGAATTTAATTTTCCTATGTTGGGCTCTCTAGAAGTTTGTGCCCTAGACTATTATATAAGGAAGCCTTTTCCTCTCATTTCACATCATCAATCATCAAGAAGCAAGCAAGAAAAGAAGCATTCAAGCAATCTTCTACATTCAATCATTCAAGTATTCAAGTGTGCAAGCATTCAAACATTCAATTCATCAAGGAGATCCATTGGTAGCCATTGAAGGATTCAAAGCTCTATGGAGCCCTCTTGTTGAAGATTTCTCCATCCATATCCATTCAAGCTTCTTCCTATTCCAAGATCCATTGAAGATTGGTATTGAATATCTAATGCAATTGATTAGAGATATCCAACATCCTACAATTGTACATTCATTTGGAGCATCCATACTTATGGATTCAAGGATTTGAATCCTCCACAAGGGTTTCAACATAAGCAAGGTGAATTGTTCTATTTTCTTTATTTATTACTGTAATATCCATTCAATTTCAAAGTTAATTCCTAAATTGGGGTTTGACCAAGGAACACCACTTCCCCCCAAATAAAAAAACCATTTTTCTCGCAAGTGAAGGTGTGGAATAATGAATTACATAGTAGATTCAAATACCCTTTTTGAAAAAATTTCAAGATCCACACATAGAATTTCTGTCAGAGCAGTGTAGGTCAAGGTCAAAATTTTGGTGTTAAGGTCGACCTTCATTTGGGTCAAGCTCGACCTGACATAGAAAATAAAAATATTTCTAGGATTTGTAGATCTCATAGTTTTGGTTCAAGAATGCAGAAGCCAACAGTTTCTGAGACCGTTTGACAAGGTTTCAGCAGATTCTTTTTTGGAGTTAAGTACTTTTTATTTCTTCATTTCAATATTAGTCTTCTAGATTTACTTTTCAAATATTCTCAATTTATCTTTCCTAAACCGTCTCTTTCTAGAGGTGAGGGAGAAGTTAACCCAAGCCATTTATCTCTTTCGTATGGATCATGAATTGACACTTACCTTTGTGTTAATCGAGTCTCATTGGAGGATAAATATTAGTATTCTTCCTTTCCTTTGTATAGAGTGTGGATCCATTTTCCCCCTATATATTTTGGTGAACCCAAAAAGCTTACCCCCTATCTTTTGTGGAATTAGATGCCCTATTGTGTTTGTGGTGTTTGATTTCCTTTTCATGCTTATAAATTCCATTTGAATGCATTTGGTTATATCTAGATCTATTTTCTATGCATTTCTTTATTCGTTATGATGTTGCACAAGTTGTTTCAAGTGTTTTTCAAGTGCTTTATCGATAGGGATGATAATACTCCTATTTGGGATGAACCTTTGGATTTGGATGTTGATTAATCTCTTCCTCATGAAACCATTGTGGACGAGTCTACTTTTTGGGATGAACCCTAGGATAAAGACATTGATTTATCCCCTCCTCATGAAGAAGCTTTGATACAAGAGGGTGATTTATTAATGGATGACATATTCATACATGATGGTGACTCTTTTTCTAAAATAAACTCCCCTTATGAAGACATTTTAGCACAAGAAGATGACATTATAGATGCTTTACCTCCATTTGGTATTCCTTCTAGTGATGAGGCATTAGCGAGGAATGATATGAATTCCCTTAATGCTCTCCCTCTTAGTGATGATCTTATAGAGAATCAAGATCCTACCTCATCTCCTCCTTGGAGGTCTTCTTTTCTTTCTTCTTGTGAATCTATTTGTAGTGTTGAGACAACTAACATGGTTTATCCAAAACCCTTGTTGACTATCAAAGGTTGTCCTCGCATTATTATCAAAGGTAAACCTATGGAATAATTAGATTCTTTCAATGGTCAAGATTTGATAGCTCACACCTTATCATACATGGAATAACCCTCAACCTAATTCGGTGATTTCTACTTCTTTACCACCTTCTCAACCCATTCTTCCTCCTCCACCCCATCTTCCTAGCAAGGAGTATGATTTGATAAACCAATTACACAATACCCCTACCAAGATTTCTTTATGTGAGCTTCTTGAAAATTCACCTACCTAACATGAAGGCTTGCAAAAAGCTCTAGAAAATCTTCCCACTTCACCTCCTAATCAAGAGAACATCAATGCCTTCTTATAGTGCATGCATGCTACCCCGGGTCCTCCTGACATTGTATTTACTCAAAAGGATTTACCTTCTAAACAAGTTCAAAAGAAATATGATGCTCTTATGGTTACTGTTACTATTAATAAGAGTATCATTCATAGGACCTTGATTGATAAGTGATCTGGGCTTAATATTTGTAGCATAGACATGCTCAAAGTGATTAAAGCCGATCTTTCAACTATTCAACCTGACAATGTTCCTATACGTGGGTTTGATAACATTGATAAGAACACTTTGGGCATCATTACCTTACCTATCAAAGTAGGTCCAATCATCTTGAATACTCCTTTTCATGTTATTCCCGGACCTCTTAATTATAACCTCCTTTTGGGTAGACCTTGGTTGCATGAGATGCATGTTGTTCCTTCCACCCTTCACCCTAGAGTCAATTTTATTCACAACAACATGATGTATACACTTCATGCAGATGATGCACCAAATCCTTGTTGGAATATTCAAACCCACACTACTCTTATTCCTAATAGTAATCCTTCTTCATCTAATACTCTTCCTGGCGATGATTGGGGAACCTTGGATTTTAATCCTACCTTTATTGGAGAGTATAAGGTTTCTGATCTTTATTTTATGAAGTAACAAAGAGAGTTTGAACAACGAGCTTTTGCTTCTACTTCTAATGCCCTTTGTAATAGCTTTGTTGCTTCTTCTACCCACTATGAATCTGTCAAACCTACTAATGATGATATAGTGACTACTGAAGTTCCATTGACTTCTTCTAATATGGCTTCTTGTTATGGTCCTGGTTATCATTTCCTAGTTAAACAAAGATTCAATGGTCAAGGATGTGGTAAACATAAATAGGGAATTCAAATGCCCTTATATAATGGGGGGCATGAGCATTAGTATGGATTTGGATTTAATCATCAACAACAAATCAATGTTAACAACATCTCAAATAACACTTCAAAACATGATGAACCTATGAAGGAATTTGACCAAGAAGTTCTTTTGCCTAAACTCCTTCATGCTAAGATGATTACTAGACCTAAATGCAAAAAGAAACATATTCCACACTTGAAGACTCTTCCTTTTTGTTTGTATCACATATTTCATGATCACTCTACTAATGAATGTCAAGCTTTACATTATAAGATTAGGCAGCTCATTGATAGTAAGGTTATTTATATATCATGTGGCAATGAGTTGTATTTCAATTCTATTTTCTCTAAATAACATTTATGTTCCTATTATGGAGCTCCACATTATGTAAACAATGTTAGCCTAATCCTTGGAGGCTCATTTTCTTGTATAGTGTTGTGAGCGATATAATAGGTCCGCTTACATCCTCATTCCTATGCTTGGGGGGAAAGGATGCCATCTCCTTCTTTTCTATCTTTCTGGGATCCACTTTTACCTTGGTTAAGTGGTATCTATCTATTATGTGATATCCAATCATACATGAAAATTTTGATTTGAGGATCTATGTCCTTGATCATAACCTTTTTCATTGTTTGACATTGGGTTTCCATGGTTTCTAAATCTCTCACCTTGGAAATTGAATAGTGTGCTATCCCTCACAAGGGTTACTTTTTCCCTTCTTGCATGATATCTCTTTGCATTCATCCCTTCCAAGGCCTCATAGGAGCTATGACCTTCTTGGCTTGGACTGGGTGTTGTCTATGGATATTGTCTTGATGTTGAAGAAGGCTTTATCCTTGTTATTTTATTTCCTTAACATGTCAAAATAGTATGTATTTTTCCATCTTAAGGAGGGGGCATATATACGGCCTCCCTCATTCTATATTATGCATTTTTTTTCTAACCTTTTATTTTACAACATGCTAAATCCTTAGAAGGTAATGCACATAAGTTGCTAAATCCTAAAGAGATACGCATTTTACAAATGTATTATATGTGATATGAGGATATGGATCCATGGGTACTTCATAAAAGTTGTCAAAAGATGCACTACATACATGCACAAAGTCACCAGAAGGCACACAACTTTATGGGGTGACTATCAAGTGCTTTCTTGGTTGGTCATCCTATCCTTTTTTGTGGTTCACAGTAAGATACACACATCTTACTAGGCAAGCTATCCACTCCTCTCTCTTCTTTTCTCTCTCCTATTATGCTTTTAGATCTAGCAAGGACTCAAGTTCCTTGGGGGTTTGATGGATTCCTTGTATCCTTAAAAATAATAGGGTTTTTTTTCTTCTATCATTGATCTATTTTACCAAGAGTTTGCATCGAGTCCATACTCTTGCTAAAGTGGGGGCTAAATTTATCATCAAAAAATGGAAGCAATTCCATTTAGGACTAGTTTAGCCCTCTGAGTAAGTGGTTTGGGGTCATCTAACATAGGACGGGTAAGGAGAATCCAATTAAGGATAGTCCTCACAAGCAACCAAACACCACAATGTGGAATTACTCAACAAGACAATGTTTTCAACTAAATTTTCATTAACATGTCCGACTGTAAGGCCTTCCAAGTTAGGACCAATTACAATCAAGAAATAGGTCTGTAGGATCAACAAAGATCTAGTCCAACTCTAACTAGTCCAGCTCTGAAACAAATCAACAACTGATGGAAACACTAAGGTAGATCTAAACTTGAGCTCGCAAGCCTCTAATAAATCTCCTTATCTCCATGCATGCAAACCACTAGATCTACTATTACAAACTATCAAATAAAAATATGATCTTCAAGATCTTGTAGGATCTAGATCTAATCATTGACTTCTACTGACTCCTCAATCTAATCTCATGTCCTAAACAACTATCCAAAAAATCTTTAAATACTAATCTTCAGCCACAAGTCAGCTAGATGACATAATTAACTCCTAAGCCAAGTCGACTCCTATTATAAAAAAATATTAAATGCAACAACAGTCGGCTCTCAAATAGCCTTACAAAAATTTAATTCTCCATGTCAGCCTCATGATCTACATAGGAGAATGCAACAAAAGATACTAACAATAAATGCACCAAGTCAGCCAACCAAATCACCAAGAACACCAGTCGGTAAAACAAAACTACCGAGTGTTAGAGAAACAATTGAGCACCAGTGAAACAACCAACCAAGCTAAGTAGCACTAAGAAATAGAGGCATCACCAAGCACAAGTTCCACTGAGCGCAAGAAATTTCACCGAGTTCCTTCAGCGACCAAGCTTCCTTCAATAACCGAGATCGTCAGTTAAAGATGTAACCGAGTACCACATAACCAAAACAACACACCTCCATCCAGATTCATCGAGTACCCTAGAATGCCCCTGCATTAGACACCCCAGGTTCAAAAAGATGTTCTCATAGGATGGAAGAACATCTTTCGGGATTCATCATATAAACCCTAAACTAGTTCTTCACATACAATTCCTCTAGCTTTTCAGCTTGCATACTCTTCCACTTCAGTTTCCTCTATCTTTTCAAGTCTTTCCTTGATAACACACATGATTTTTATCCATACTGATCATCATTCCTCTCAGGATCTGGCAACTCAACTTGGCTACCAATACTCAGACTCCTCCTACCGAGTGTTGTATCTAGCAAAGGCATCAGGGAAAACTTCATGTCTTCCTTCTCAACAGTAAACACATTCTTGACACAGTCATACATAGCTCTACAATCATATTACCAAGGTCTACTGAGCAATATATGACAACTACTCATCTCCACAATATCACACAACATAAGATCCTTATACTGGCCAATCTAAAATCAACAAAGCATTGCTCCCTCACTTCTAGAGCATGAACATTTTGCAACCAGCCAATCCTATAAGGATGATGATGTTTCATTCTATTCAAACCAAGTTTTTGAACAATGTCCTCGGTAATAAGGTTATCAGTGCTACCATTGTCAAAAATTAAATCACAAAGTTTACCTCCGGACTTGCACCAAGTTCTAAACAAGTTAATCCTCTAACAAGGTTCCTCCTTTGTACCGAGTAATGCTCATTGAACTAGCAAGTTCTCAGATTTAGGTTCATTCTAAATGTTCTCATTTACCATAGCAGTCCGTCGGTCACCAAGCTTCTTTTGTGTACACTCAAAAGAATGGTGTCCTTCTTCACCACAATTATAACAAGTACCCTTAAAGATAACTCTACCTATCTTCTTCTTATATTCCACAAGTTTCAGTTCATCTTCAGCAGTCGGTTTATCCTTCACTGAGTGATCAATATTTTCCTTCCTTCAGGGATTACTATGTTGTCTCCTTTTCAACTTATCTTCTGCCTTCAGAGCATACTGATAAGCATCTTCAACTAAATCAATCTTCAGCATACCAAGCTCATCCTGAATATTAAATCTCAAACCATTCACATATCGAGCTACTTTTTCTTTACCAAGTTCTCTATGTCCTGACCGAATAATCAACTTATAGAACTCCTCACTATAGTCTTCCACAGTCAAATATTTTTTCTTCAAATTCTACAACTTCTTAAAAAAGTCAAGCTCATAGTCAGTAGGTATGAACTTAGCTTTCAATTTAGTCACCATCAACCTCCACTGATTGATCTTCATTTCACCTTCATCTTCTCTATCTCTTTGTAATTCTTTCCACCAAAGAGTAGCATGTCCTTTCAACTTAGTCTATGCCAATCTTACTTGAAGGAGATCTTCAATTTCTTCAAGCTCAAAGAAATATTCTAATTCACCAATCCAATCAATCAAGTCCTTGGGTTTCAAAGTACCAGAGAAATTAGAAACTTCCATTTGGTAACTAGTACTTAACCGAGCTCCAGATCTATGCAACCAAATAGTCCTATCTTCACTAGATCTATCTCTCTGGTCATCACCACTAGACCAGTAGCTTCAAAGTCTTCAACAACTTCCTCATAACCATCATCAGTACCAAGATTCCTTGGCATACAAGCAATAGCTCTCATGACCTCAGCGATCATGTCATTCTTCATCAATTCCATCTCAGATCTAAAATCAAATTTAACCTTCTCTGTAATCTTTGATTCCACAATATCATAGAGACCTACAATCACTCTAGGGTCCAATCTTCTCGGAGGAATCCTTCAAGATTTTCAGAAACCCAAAGCAATAAGTCACCAACAAGGTCCTAGTGTAAATAGACTCAACTGGAGATTGATTTACACACTTAAGATCTTCAAGCTCTGATACCACCTGACGTAGGATAGGTAAGAAGAATCCAATCAAGGACAATCCTCACAATAAGCCGAACATCACAATGTGGAATTACTCAACAAGATAATGTTTTCAACTTAATTTTGATTAGCATGCCTAGCTATAAGGCCTTTCGGGTTAGGGCAAATTACAATCAAGAAATAGTTTTGCAAGATCAACAAAGATCCAATCCAACTCTAGCTATTCCAGCTCTGAAACAAATCAACAACTGATGGAAACACTAAGGTAGATGTAAACTTGAGCTTGCAAGCCTCAAAGCAATCTCCTTGTCTCCAAGCATGCAAACCACTAGCTCTGCTATTACAAACTATCAGATAACAATATGATCTTCAAGATCTCACAAGATCCAAATATAATCATTGACTTCCACTAACTCCCCAATATAATTTCATGTCTTAAACAACTAGCCAAACACTCCTTAAATACTAATCTTCAGCCACAAGTCAGTGGGATGACATAATTAAATTGTAAGCCAAGTCAGCTCCTATTACAAAAAAATATTAAATGCAACAATAGTCATCTCTCAAATAGCCTTACAAACATTTAATTCTCCATGTTAGCCCCAAGATCTACCTAGGAGAATGCAACAAAAGATACCAACAATGAATGCACCAAGTCAGCCAACCAAATCACCAAGAACTCCAGTCGGTAAACCAAAACTATCGAGCGTTAGAGAAACAACCAAACACCAGTGAAACAACTGATCAATTCAAGCAACATGAAGTAAAACAAGCATCATCGAGCACAAGTTCCATCGAGTGCAAGAAGTTTCACCGAGTTCCTTCAGCAACCAAGCTTCCTTCAATAACTGAGACTGTCAGTTAAAGTTGTAGCCAAGTACCAAAGAACCAAAAAAACACACCTCCTTGAAGATTCACTGAGTACCCTAGAATGCCCCTACATCATCATGTCAAACGCCTTGAATGGGTCTTGCATGTGGTTGAATGTGGACCTCTAATCCAGCTACACACACAACATAGTCATTACTCACACAATCAAATTATGAGAATGGGTATGGATTACTCAATTCAAAATTCATGGTGAAGTGACCTGTTGCCTCCTAATTAATCGGGGTGTTTAATTACTCTCAGATTGGAGAGCCAACAACCATAAGACCGAGTTAATATGGAGGATTTGAAAACTAGAATGATAACAAAAGTACTATTAATCTAAGAATGGAGATGCAATTTGCAATCTAAAATGAAATGAAAATTTTAATCTAATAACTTGAAAGAAAATATGCAATGCAGATTCTAGTCTAAGAAAACTTGAAAGAAAGATGATAATTAACTAAAAACAATGAAGAGATTAATCTACTATGAAGGATGCAATTAACACTAAATGAGAGTAAACTAATTAATCCAATAAGCTTTGAAAATACGTAAATAGTTGAGACAAAATTTCATTATAGTCTATGTGATTTTTCAAATTGCTCTCTTTTGAATGAAGGAGAAGGTTCATTAAATAGATAAGCTCGGGGAGAGAATGAAGAGGTTCTTGAAAATAAATGGTTGCCTCTTCATTCTCAATTGAGACAAATATTCATGAATTACTTATTAAAAGAATGAATTATTGCCACATAAGGGTGACTGTTCGAATAATTTGAATTATTAATTCAAATAAAAGTGTCCATTCAAATAACAAGTAATATTAATTCCTTTTTATGTATATTAGCCAAATGGGGTGGGTTTTTAATTTAATTTAAAGCACTTAGGACTTTAGAATTAAATTAATTTATCATAGGGGTTTTTTAGCTAATAAAGTCAAATACTTAGGAATTAATTATGTTGTGAGATTAATGAAAATTAGGGTTTTTGCAATTGACATCAAGTCAAAATAAAGTCAGGTAGGAGAGAGAACATTACCTATTAAAATAGGACTTTGAAGATGTGAAATTGAAGAAATGCACCAAAATTGATTGAAATTATTAGGTGCTAATTTTGGGGTATTACATTTGCCCCTCTTTGAATTGATGTGTGAGCAGCACGTTGATTCAAAGAATAGTCTGATGTAACAGATGAGGTTTCAGGATTATTCCTAGAATGAAGCTTAACCCTCAGAGGTCAAGGTTAGGATGCCAAGACACCAAAATAAATTGAATTGCAAAACCACCTTTAGAACGAAGCACGATTCTCCAGAGTCTAAGTTAGATTATGAAGACAACGGTCTAATGACAACTTGAGAAGAGACTGGAATCAGGGTTAGATTGCCCCAATGCCCTTTGATCAAATGATGAAAGATGCAGATTTAGGACTAATCTCCAAAATCAGGGTTAGGTTTCCCTAATATGAAGCTTATCCCTCTGAGACCTAGGTTAGATAGCCTAGATAATGGTCCAAAATAGATTTCAAGAGCCATCTCTAGAATGAAGCTTGGCTTTCAGGAATTAGGGTTAGATTGCCCTAATACCTAATGAGATTTCAAGAACCATCTCCAAAACAAAGCTTGATTCCTAAGGATTTGAGTTAGATTGCTCAGATACCTAAAAGATAGATGACCATATGACTAGATGCAAGGCACAAAGATGCCCCTAGTGAAGAGATGCCCCAAGCGGTGAGGACTTTAATTTAGATCAGATTGAAATGAGACTGGTTCGACAAGATTGAAATGATTCATTCATCCTACCCCCTCGGGAGCGAAATTGAAAGATGACATATCAAAAGGATGATTGACAACAAGAGGTTGTAGAGCAGAAGCAATCAGACTAAATTCAAGAAGTTGCAGAAGCAATTTCAAGTGATCGGGAGGTCCTACTAACCAAGTTTGACCATAGTTGACCAAATTTGACTAGAGTTGACTTTGATGAAAACATTGAAGATTTTGAGAAAATGATGAAAAGATGAGGATCTAGCAGGAAAATGATGCCAGAAGACTGACTGCACAAGCATCTGATCCCAAAGGTCCCATAATTTAAAATGCAATTTTGAGCTATCTAGAGATGTTAGATTTTGATTTCAATCTCGAAAATGGATTCAGAGTAGTCGATTTAGCCAAGGGTGCAATTTTCACACAAAACGAAGCACTTTGAAAATTAGGTCAAAAAGCTATATAAGGCTCGGAGGGGTCACTTTCAATTCATTATTCACTTCATCTTCTTGTGATTTTGAGCTTTGAGAGAGAGAGAAATGGAGGGCATTCCAGTGCACATGCATCAATTTGAGCACTCGCGATGACACGCCCAACCGCCAGAGTATGACCCACCTATAAGTAGTCGATAATCCTCCTTGCATTTCAATTTGTACTACTTTTTAGGTCAATTTAGGGTAGATTTGACAATTTTAGGAGCATGTTCTTCAACTGTCATGCGAGGAATTAGTTTCCTCACACCGGCCTAGGTCACCCCTCATGTGAGGAAATGGTTTCCTCACATGGGTTAGGGTTGCTTCGCCCGAGCTCTACTTGAAAATCTCGCGCGGGGTGCTAGGTCATCCTGCGTGAACTTTCTCACTGTCGCGCAAGAAAAGGTTTTGTCTCACGCAAGGGAACAGTTTCCTCACATGAAAAGCTGCTGCAATGTTGTAACGTCTTTACCAAATTTTGCCTAAATTTGCATGAAATCAGTTGAGTAGAGTGTCACAGAGTCATGTCTAGGATAGATGCATTGTTGTATTTGTTGTTGTTGTTTTGAAGCCATCATGCTGAGATACTGATCCAATGTCATCGCTTGTTTTGTAGGTTGACTTCCCTGACATTGCCTTCTGATCACATCATCTAGTGATCACCACATTGATACAGAGATTAACAGATGCTGAATGTGCTCACATTGAGGGACTCAGTCTAGGATACCTTTGTGATATACCTGACATTCGAGTAAATCATGGGTTTCTAGGTGCACTTGTAGAGCATTTCCATTCAGATAAAAACACATTCCATTTTCCATTAGGGGAGATGACAGTCACTCCTAAGGATATATACAGGATCTTTTGGATACCTATCCATGGCGCCAGAGTAGAGTATGATGTTTAGCTACGGGTAGGCACAGTGGCATTGAGGACTATCTTTCGAGATGATCTGGTGATGGGTCGGGCCATCTCTTGGGAGGATTTGATCAATAGGTACAATAATTCTCATCCATTTTCCATTGTTCTCGCTATGTTCCTAAGTTTTTATCTAGCTCCAGATCAAGGATAACACGGATTGGAGTGCGACTGGGGATCGATGTTGCAGAGGATGTTGGCCAGACCAGCCATCAGATTCAGATGAGGGGAGTGCATGCTCATCCATATGTACCATGAGATGCATGAGATCATCTATCATGGTACAAGGACCATGGCGGCAGGTGTCTTCATTCTTCAGATCTAGGCCTGGGAGCATCTCCCTATTTGCAAGCCTATATATCATGATACACGGTAGGCTCTTGAGCCATATATATACAGGTGCGTAGGTCCGATTACTCAGCCATTGCTAGGTAAGACAAAGTAGTGGTGTGGTCAGCTTGATGATATGGCGGTTGTTGTCTGGAGACCATGGGTTGCTACTGAGCCATGGGATGATGCTCAAAGCTTTCTTATGTGTTTGTCTCATGTCCATTGATTGGACATAGTGTTACCATCATCGAGTGCTTCCTTGTTACACGTGTCCTTCATCAGTTTGGGAGATAATAAGACATCTCCTAGGAGTACTGGCCCTATGCCCACTTTTCCACTAAGGAGAAGAAGGGGTGGCATCTGAGATTAGATCCAGGTGGGTGTGCGATTGAGGCATGCATTGCTCAGGCTAGATGAGATTATATGGTGGACATTATATACTAAGAAAAGTATCTTCATAGAATTAAGGTTGAACAATAAATGAAATAGTAACTAAATACAACCACTATAGAGAAACTGTTTAGAAAATAATGATCGATTGAGCATCCTATGGTTCTCTAACTAAGAATGTTAATGAATAGCTCTCAACAAGCTCCCATTAATGACAGTCCTAGAATGAGAATGATAAAGATAAATAAGCTATTGCTAACAATTATCAAAGTAAATGCTAATTATGCTCTCAAATGCCTTTCTAAGCTTAAATTGCAAGAGGTTCAATGCAATTCTTAGATGTGTGGTTGATAATAATGAAGGAATTAGGCCTTCCTTTTATAGATTTTCCAATGGTAGGGGGTGTAGTTGTGTTTGATCATGATTAAACCTTGGTTGAGTCCTTGGTTCCACCCTTTGAATACAATGAAAAGTTTGTGTCCTCAAAGCTTGGGACAAGTAGACAAGATGGATGGTCAAGATTCTCTTTCACTTTGAGTGATTGAGATTCAATTTGGCTTGATCCATGTGAATGTCTTTCCTTAAATCTCATTGGTTGATTGAATTTCCTCTCCTTTTGGGTTGTTGAGAGTAATTGAGATTTATTAATTGATTTAATTGATTTATTTTAGCCATGTACCCCTTGAATGGGTTGAATTTAATTTAATCCAAGACTATACAATTAATTGATTTAATTGTATTTTGATTTGATTACATTTGATTAAAATGCTCTCAATTTTGATTTATCTTGAATTAAGGCTTGATTTTAATTTTGATTGGCTAAATGTGCATTGTGATTCAATTGCTTCAATTATGTCCTTGATTTTCTTTGATTAGACTTGATTTTCTTTGATTTGATCTTTGTCCATTTTTAGGTGATTACAAATGCCCCTCTTTGAGTTGACGTGCGAAGCATGTTGATTCAAAGAATACTCTGATCTTGCTTGATGATAGGTCCTTATTCATTGATGGTCGATCTTTGATGTTTGTTTGATGTCTTTGATGGTTGATCCTTGATTTATGATACGATATTGATGTAGATATTATCAATATGAAACTCTCAATTGATATGGTTCTGATGATCATTCTGATATGATGGTCATTCTTTGATTAATCTTTGATATGATGCTTGATCCTGATGAAAAATCCAGATATGATACCTGATTTGATGATTGATTTCGATGCGATGCCCCATTCGTTTGATTACAAAAAATTTCCTGATAAACGCTCTTGCTTTGATTTTATGATCGGTCTCTCAATTTTTGATGATGATGTTGATGTTGATATGATTGCATGCCCCCTCGAGAAATGAATCAAAATAATTTTGGATTATTTGGTTGAGAATGGGAAATTTTGATTTGTTTCCCAATATAGAAATTTGAAAATGCCCCGATCATGAGAGAATTTGATTAGAAGAAGATTTGATTGATAAGATGTTGATGCTCCAGATAAGTTGATGATGGTTTGGTATCATTTGATGTTAGTCAAAATCACTTGGTTGATGTTGATGTCTATCTGATAGGATAAGTTGATGGGTTGATATTTCTCTCTCAAGATCTAGAGAGTCAAAACAATGATTTTCCTTCCTCAAGATCTAGAGTTAGGAGATTTGATGCGCTCAAGATAAGAAAATGGATGATAAGATAACTTGATTGATGTTAGATGATCAATTGGATGATTTGACTGATTGATATTTGATACATGATATGATTAGATGTTTTGATGAGATGGAGTTGATTGGATGTTCTCATGATGCAAAATAGGGATTGGAGAGGAGAACAGTCATCCATTGGTGTAGGTGTAGATATAGATATAGGTGATGGATCGAGTTAGGTTGCCCCTAGTTGATTAGCATGATTGATTATTGACGATGTCCTTGATGAAGCATGAATCATTTGATGGATAAGAGATTTCCTTTTTTTGATGATGTTGATAAGGACTTTGATGATCAGATTGAGCATGATTTTTGATGATGGATACTTCATACATTGATGATGTTGGTCAAGACTTTGATTATATTGATGGACCTTTGATGATGTATATTTCCTTGATTTATTCTGATATACATTGATGATGTACCATTGATGATATCATTGATCATTTGATGTATCTTGATTTGGTCTTTTGATGATGATAACTCTACCCTCTTTAGCTTTCCTCTTGCAAATTAGTTTTTGAGCTAAGAAAGGAAAATACATTAAATGCATTTAATCTAAGATGTATGCAGCTAACTGTCATTATTCAAAATTTGGAAGCTTATTTTCATCATCGAGCTTTTGGAACATGAAATTGGTACAACCCTCAC
Source organism: Chamaecyparis obtusa (assembly GCA_027943335.1). Lineage (NCBI taxonomy): Eukaryota > Viridiplantae > Streptophyta > Pinopsida > Cupressales > Cupressaceae > Chamaecyparis > Chamaecyparis obtusa. The sequence continues at coordinate 726,704 of BSBK01000041.1, forward strand.
TGGTTCAACCATGATGATACGAATACCTCTTTCCTCAGATTTTAATATTGCAAGTAAACAATCAAAGAATTGATCCCTTTCATATACAAATGTCCTCGATGATTCTTTGATGATCATGTCATTAGACGGATTCACATACTACTATGAATCAACCCAACAAGCACTCAAGTAGCAATCAAGAAAATATCATGTCTTCATCATTGCTCATCTAGTCAAACATCATCGATTTGCTAAAAAGACATGGTTCCAAAAATTTAGTAACACTTTGAACATTTTTTTGTTTTGTTTGTAGATCCATATTTCAAAAACTTCATCCACTTTGATCCTTAGTTATGTTTAATCCTTTTAGATTTTGATTTGATTTTTTGACTTAGAGATGTTTGATATGATTAAGCTTTTTAGATTTTGAAATATGATATTGATCATGAAGTTCAAGTGTAGCCATTTTTCAATTTTGATGTAATGATTTGAGCCAACTAATGTCTTCTTTGCTAAGCTCATTGAATTTGGATTGGTGCCCCTGGTTTGATTTAGCAAAGATCATGCTTTGTTGGGCAATGAAAGTTTTGAGTGTTTACTTAAGATTTGCAATTTTTAGATTTTTTAGATTTTTTTTGAATTTTTAGAGATTTTTTATGTTTTTGGAATTTTTAGAGATTTTTGATGTTTTTGAATTTTAGAGATTTTTTATATTTTTTTTTGGATTTTTAGAGATTACTAGTTCTCAAACAAGTTCACATTGAATTTCCCCAATGTCTAGCAAGGTATAGGATTTGCAAACTGATGATTCACCAATGAATAGGCAATGATGGATGAAGCAAGTGTGTTACCCATAGGACCATCTCCTCAAGACTATCCAAGCTAGGGAAAAATAATATCTCAATATAGGCCAATGATGTAGTTTTGGATAACATATGGAATAATGACCTGATGTCATGACAATGGTCTAGAGAAGTGGACATATCAAGAGACTTTTTATAACATTTTTTTTTTCTTTCATTTTTCATTTGGATCAAGATCAAGGGATCAATGTGTATAGGATCACACAATCATGATAAAGGGGTGGTGAAGGCTATGAGTGAATGGTTTGGGATTATGGAAAAGCTTCTTAGGAATAATGAAGGTGGCTTTAGGATAAGCAAGATCATGATAAGGTAGCGTGAACATAACAAGTGAATAGGCTGATGAATAGGATAACTCATATCAAGATACTTACTGCTCATGGATATGTTCAACCTTGTCAAGACCAAAGGTGAAAGATGTAAAATGAATGCAAGTGAGATAAATGGTAGAAAGATGGAGGATACGATGGATGAAACTTTCCCTGAAGTGTAGAGTGCAAGAGAGAGGAACTACACATGATGCCTATTTGCCAAGTTTTCATCATGGTACTTGTCCAAGATGCCACAAGAAGTGGTTTTCACCATATGATGGATTTCTTTTCTTTTCTTTTTCTTCTTTTTTTTTTCTTTTTGGATGGACTCAAGCCTCATTCTCTTTGGATACTCCTTGAAAAGGTATGATATGACAAGCCAAGGCTTCTGAAAGGTATGCTCAAAGATGTTGATAGGGTGATGGAAAGGTGATATGGTGGATAAGGTAGACGGTGGCTAAATATTTATGCCATGGATTGGATAAGGGAAATGGAAGGATAATGAATGAGAGGATAATAAGTCTTTCCATGTGTAGGCATGAAAAATGGAATGGAAGGATAATGAATAGGAGGATAATAAGTATTATCAAGATCAACATCGATACACACCTTGAAGGGTAGTGGAATAATGGAGGAAAAATGGGTGAAATAGCTTGAGACTTTGATGTAAGAGAGGATATGGATCTTGGGACACAAGGACTCAAAATGGATGGATGAGATGAAATGCGTTTGGGAGAATGTGGAGTGGAAGCCTTTGGAAGCTTAAATGTCAACTTTGAGTTATCTTTTTTGTGTAAGTCCTTCAAAAGTGACTTGGGAATCCACACTTTCTTTGATTTTTCTTTCCTTTTGGATGCTTTAGAATGCATTTTATCAATGAGGGATTTAGGAACCCACATTTTCTTTGATTTTTTTTTTTTTCTTGATGGACCTTTGTGGTCTCTTGAATATTTCTTTTTTTCTTACATTCACATGTCGATTAGATGGGACATGGTGCTCTTCATACATAAGTGGATTCTTGGATTTTTTATTTTTGTGTTGCACATCTAAATTGCTTCCAAAGGACTTGGGATTGGTGGATGAATAAGGTAAATATGGATGGTTCATATGGATGGGTTCATATGGAGGATTGACATGGATGGGTGCTTGGTTTTTTTAGTATGTATGTCTTTGTTGATCTTGATAGGGTATAGGGTAAGTGGATTGTGGGATAGGGATGGTAGGAAAGGTTGATGGAGAAATGTAAGGGCCCAATATGGATTTGGAGGATGTATAAGGTTTCAAGTTTTGGATATAGGGACCAAGGATGGATTTGGAAGATGTATAAGGAATATGATTATGTACAAATGGAGGTAAATGGGATGTGGGAGGGATATCAACATCTTTATTTTGAACTGCATGGCCAAGGCTTTCATCTTTTGGATTTATCTTTGTACCAATAGGCTTATATGTAGCTTTGATAGGAGTGACTTTGATAAGAGAAGTTGAAGCTTGAGGGGATTTATTCTTATGTAATGGATTAGGAATAATGGGATGATTTTGAGGTAGATATAGAGGCTTATGAAAAGTGGATGTTGGGGTACTTTGATCTTGACAAGGATCTTCTGATAGCTTAGGAAGAATACTTTTCTTTTGGTTTTCAATAAGCTCATTAGAGATGGAAGGAATACCTTGATCTTGCTTAGGAGCTGGGTAGGATATAGGAGGTGAATGGGGTGTTTGAGATGGAAGTATATCTTCTTGAAAGAAATGGAAGGGTATGATGGATTCATCATGGGATTCTTGGGATATGGGACTTTGGTCAACTATAGGATAAGGAGGGATATTATGTTGATCTTGATCCTTAATAAGACTTGTTTCTTTGCAATTTTGATTAGTCTCTTGACATGGAGCCACTTCTAAGGACAATGTAGGAGTTTGGATCCACACGAGGGATTCTTGAAAGGATGATGGATATTCATTTGAAATAGGAATGATAGGCATTGTAGCACATGAAGGCTTGGAGTCTATAACCATTGAAGCATGGAAGAATTTTTTAGTAAGATGTAGGTTAGCTTGGATCTCTTTTAGAGGTAGCGCTTGAGGGCATACATAGTCATTATGAAAATTGTTTGCATCTTTATTTGATGGAGGAACATTGGATAGCTTTGCTTCTATATGAAATGGAGGAATGGTGGAATAGGTGAAAGCTATAAGAGGACCACCACTACTAGACATGTGTCCATAAGTTTGATCTTTCTTGAGAGTAGTATCTTTATTAGATGAGTCATTAGGATTTTTAGTTTCAATTATGTCATCATTAATAAGATTTTGGATTTTATGTTTCAACTCCATGCAATCTGAAGTTTCATGCTCATTATGTCTATGATATGCACAATAGTTACTCAAAAAGATAAAACCACATGAAGTGATTTGAGGCAACGTGATGAGATCATTTTCAAGGAGTTTTTCCAAAGCTGATTCATATGAAATTCCAAAAGGAGTAAATGATCTATCCCAAGGATATTTGGATGTATTTGTGTTTCTCAAAGAGTTGTCATATGCTGAATATTGTTGAGATGGGACTAATTCCTCTTGATTTCCTTGATCAAATATGAGATTCTCTTGATATTTTGAAATAGGTTCTTCATCAAATATTGGTTTATCATTAGGATTATTTTGATCAAACATATGGTTTTGATGATATTCTTTTTGATCAATTTGTGAATTATCAAAGATATGGTATTCATGATGTTTTTCTTGATCATAGAGGTAAGGAAACAATGTTCTTAATGAGAATTGATTGGATAATGTTTCCATTTCTTTTCCCATTTCTTGAATTCTTGTGAATAGAATATTGTTTTGAATTTTTACTGTTAATTGATTTTTGGATCTTAATGAATGTTTTCTTTTTGTAATCAAAGATCTTCAAGCACAAAACAATGATTTTATCAATTATCACAAGAAATTCTTCCAAGCAATCTTCCTTAGGTCAAATTTGGCTTTTAAATGGCTCTAATGAGGTAGGCTTGCTAATTTATCAAGGATTTAATATTGATTCCGTTCAAATAGATCTTAAACTTTCATCCCCCAAGTATGTTAAGGGGCTTCCCACATGCACAAAATTATGATTTGGCACAATCCGTGAGGACTACTAGAGGAAGTTCAAAAAATTTAAAATCCGTTTGTCACACACCCCATTAAGGATGCATGCATTTCATTTTAGAGTGGGTTGGATTCCTACAGCAAAAGTGAGTGTATCCCACTTTGGGATGTCCCTCTCACCAGCCTCATTAAGGAAAAAGTCGGGAGGTGAGCCCCACTAACTAATGAGAATTGAGTATTGCTACTATTTTCTACAAACAAGGGGTTTTGATTAAGTGTTTGGTTTATTCCTTTAAGCTATCCAAATTACTATATTTTGAAAGGACAAAGCCACAATTTAAGCATGCAAATCACCAAGTTTTAAGGCTTACCTTTCCTTGTAGCTAACAAAAGTTAGGGGCATTTTTGAGTTATTTCCACGATCTTATGCTTACCTTGGCTATAGTTCCTTTCCAATGTTCTTTTTTTTTCTCCAACAAGTTAGTCAACAAAGCCAACCAAAGTTAAGAAACCAAAGATAAATTTGAAAAAACAAAGACAAACTGAATTTTAAGCCTTACTTGTCAAACCTTTGCCTTCTCTGTTGAATCTGCTCTCTGGATTTTTTGCTTTTCTATGGTCAGACATCCTGCAGAGTCATAAAAATCATTTTACCATAGGCAGATACTAAAACTTCATAGTTTATGCAAAAGCACCCTTTAAATGCTTAAAAGCGCCCTTTGAAGTTAAAAGCACCATTTAAATGTGTAAAAGCACCCTTAAAATGCTCAAAAGCACCATTTAAATGCTTAAAAGTGCCCTTTGAATTTAAAAGTTCTATTTAACTCTGTCAGTAAACTCAAAAGCACACAAATAATTTGTAAAAGTGTTGCAAAATTGATTAAAGGCGGTAAAAATAATGTAAAATCGCTATGTAAATGAGAAAAAGAGCTCAGTAGTCTGGGTAAAAGCGTTGTCAGTCTGTGCAAAAGCACTGTAACAATGATAGATAGAAAATAAAAGGATCAAAAGCATTGTGGATCAATGCAAAGGTGCACAACTTTATTGTGAAAGCACCGAAACAGTGCTTAAAAGTGCCATTTAACTGTGCAGAAGTGCCCTTTGACCTGTCAAAAGTGTTGTTTCTTGAAAAAGCTGAGAGTTAAACACATGCAAATTTGATAATAATGATAAATTTTCATACAGTTAGTAAAGTGGAGCATTCTGCCCCATAGTGGGTGCCATTTTGTATACTAAGAAAAGTATCTTCATAGAATTAAGGTTGAACAATAAATGAAATAGTAACTAAATACAACCACTATAGAGAAACTATTTAGCAAATAATGATCAATTGAGCATCCTATAGCTCTCTAACTAAGAATGTTAATGAATAGCTCTCAGCAAGCTCCCATTAATGACAGTCCTAGAATGAGAATGATAAAGATAAACAAGCTATTACTAACAATTATCAAAGTAAATGTTAATTATGCTCTCAAATGCCTTTCTAAGCTTAAATTGCAAGAGGTTCAATGCAATTCTCAGATGTGTGGTTGGTAATAATGAAGGAATTAGGCCTTCCTTTTATAGATTTTCCAATGGTAGAGGGTGTAGTTGTGTTTGATCATGATTAAACCTTGGTTGAGTCCTTGGTTCCACCCTTTGAAGACAATGAAAAGTTTGTGTCCTCAAAACTTGGGACAAGTAGACAAGATGGATGGTCAAGATTCTCTTTCACTTTGAGTGATTGAGATTCAATTTGGCTTGATCCATGTGAATGTCTTTCCTTAAATCTCATTGGTTGATTGAATTTCCTCTCCTTTTGGGTTGTTGAGAGTAATTGAGATTTATTAATTGATTTAATTGATTTATTTTAGCCATGTACCCCTTGAATGGGTTGAATTTAATTTAATCCAAGACTATACAATTAATTGATTTAATTGTATTTTGATTTGATTACATTTGATTAAAATGCTCTCAATTTTGATTTATCTTGAATTAAGGCTTGATTTTAATTTTGATTGGCTAAATGTACATTGTGATTCAATTGCTTCAATTATGTCCTTGATTTTCTTTGATTTTATATTTGTCCATTTTTAGGTGATTATAGACATCACCAATGCAGGGATGACGCCTACATACAAGGACCACTGCCTAGCCCATCCTTGTCCCAGATTCACAAATCCTGTGGGGATGGGAGCACAGCAGTAGGTACTAGTAGAGCAGCCTGTATAGCAGCAGGCTGCACAATAGGGATAGTAGCAATAGTAATAGGTACCTATACAACAATAGGTACCATTAAAATGGCCTAGCCAGAGAGCATTGAGGCCCAGGTCGGCGCAGACAGACATCCCCTAAGGACTATGGGGTCAAATGCAAGTGTTGGGAGCAGTGGGTCTCAGCAGAGATCCACCAGGAAAAGGATAGGGGATACCTCACTGCAGACATCTTCAAGAAATGGTATAGATATGCCAAATGTTCCTATAGGAGCAAGGACATCATAGTTGCAGGAGGCTCTCAGGAAGAGCTGGGAGAGAATTAGGCAGGTTCAGTAGGAGAGAGATGACTACCATACCCGAGTCATCATATAGGAGACCTGCGTAGTTGGTAGGGATCAGGAGATCAGGGAGTTACGCGAGGAGCTAGCGAGAGCACGGTTGGAGATTAGATATGATTCTGATTAGGAAGCTTACTATTATGCAACATATTGCAGAGCCATTCTAGATGTATCAGAGTAGGTGCCTCCATTTTTCAAGTATGTAGGAGCACCATAGAGACCACCATAGGAACCTCCACAGAGACCGATGCCCCCTCCCCTGAGACTGATGCCACCTCCATAGGCACTAGCATAGGGACCACTGCCACCACCTCCTCTAGGTGGCAATGGGCAAAGTTAGCATATTTGATATATATTGTAGCTCCATTTTTTATACTGTGCTCGAGTAGCACCCTTCTTTTGTACATGACATTGATCTGACCAATATATATATATATATATATATATATATATATATATATATATATATATATATATATATATATATATATATATATATATATATATATATATATATATATATATATATATATATATATATATATATATATATATATATATATATATATATATATATATATATATATATATATATATGAGATCATGATTTTGATATCATCACACTTGTTTATACATTACTTTAATGTTTATGTTTTATGAGATGTTTCCTAGATGCTCTAGATGTATGGATAGATATGTATGATATGCACATGTTTTATTTATGATGGTATATGAATATGCAATGTGAAATGTGATAGATGGTAGATGAATAAATGTAATGTATGATTTTATTTATGCTTCTAATGGATGCACATGCAAATGAATATGTAAATGTATATGGATTTATGGATGTAAATGAAAATGAAATGTATGCAATGAAAGTGTAATGTATATGGTACTAATCATCTCGTGCAGGATTTTAGCAATATATGATAGGTACTAATCAAAAGGATGTTTCAAAGATTGAGAGTGAGGACTGAACACTTGTGCAGCCAAGACAAACTTGTGACAAAAGATGAGAACCTTTGATGAATAGATCCAAAAGAAAACAATCAAGAGAGAACCAAAATGCAGTCTCAATGCAGGCCTAGAATGAAAATGCAAGCCTAAGCTAAATGCAAGCCTAAGCTAAACGCAAACCCTAGGACTTGGTTGTTGGACTCATCATATTTATCATCATTGAGTTCTTTTAGGCACAGGACATTCGTAAGATGCCATACAACCCTCACTGACATTTCAATCATGAGAATATGAATATGACACAAGTCTTAGATTTGTTGGAATGAGATGTAATCATTAAGGCACAAGAAGCCAGAATGACCTAAACACCTATTCCTTTTGATTTAGCAAGTTAACATAAGCATCAAAGCATAATTGCTAGAATGACCCGAATGTTTCTTGCATACAAACACACCAAACACACAAGAGTTCCTTCTTTTGCCAAAGGTTTCTCACAATGACCCTTATGTTCACTTAGCAGGACGAGCATTTGCAATTTCACTTGTAGCAGAAAGAAGTCACTCAAAATAGACAAGGAGAAGAACCAACCTCACCAAAGTTTCCATATAAAAGGAGTCGAGGTACACATGGCCATCCAATATGTGGTGAAGGCTTTTATTGATGGACACCCCTCTTATGTGAATTCATTGGATCATTGGAACTAAACTAGCAAATAGAAAGCAAAGAAAAGATCATGTCCCCAGTCTTCACATTTCTTAGTCAAGAAAGACATCTTAGATTCACTCAAGGGGAAATGATAAAGAAAAAAAACAAACAAGCACCCAAAGGAAAATCTCATCATGCTTCAAAAGAACACAAATTCAGTTTTAGTTTTAGTTTATGTTTGTGTTTAAGCGGATTGAAGTCAAATCGAAAGTGTACAACATTCGAAGTCTCAACGGGATAGCGACAGCAGGCAGATGCAGTGAGAACCATTGGTGACCGTCATAAGAGATGAAGTCTCAAGAAGATATCAGGGAGCTAAATAAATTATCAGCAAATAGACGCAGTGAGAAATGCTGGTGACTGATATGAGAGAGATCCTCAAGGCAAGAAATCTCAGAGATACTAGCGAAACATCAACAAGCATACACAGTGAGAACCACTGGTGACTGATGTAATGAAAACATCTTGAAAGAGAGGGGTTTGAATGAGAGCTAGGTATTAATAGGTAGGCACAGTGGGAACCACTGGCAACTGATACATGAGAGATCCTCAAGGAGAGAGATCTCAAAAGTAGCTAGGCATCAGCAGGCAGACGCAGCGAGAATCGCCGGTGACTGATGCACGAACAAAACTTTTGAAAGTGATAGGACAATACCCCCTAGACCAGGAAGGTGCCCCCAAGTGTAACTAGTTCCAATCCATGAAGAGTCGAGGAAAATATCAAAGACAATTGAAAGCAAGAGCATGAGCTAGCAAACTAAAGCAAGAAACAAAGTAAAAGCAGGAAACAAACTAAAGTAGGAAAGAGAAAAAGAAAACTAAAGCAGGAAAGCAAGAGCCAAATGGTGTCGAGATGAGATGTAGCTTCAGGAAACAAGAGGTGCATGTTTACCAGGTTTTCACCATCTTGGCAGAGATTCTATTTTTGCTACCATGACGCCTGTTTACCAGGTTTTCATCAATGGCACATTTTCTTCTTTTTCAATTTTTTTTGTACTTTTCTCTTTTAGATTTTTTTTGTATTTTTGAATATTTCATTTTTTTTGTATTTTTGATCTTTTGACTTTTTTTTTGTATTTTTTCAAATTTTCTATTTTTTTTATTATTATCAAGGCACCTATTTACCAGGTTTTCACCAAGATAATAGATACATCAAAGCGCCTGTTTACCAGGTTTTCACTAAGATGATCATTTTTTTAGGACATTTTGCAATTTTTAGGATTTTTTGCAATATACCATTTTTTTGAATTTTTTTAGGACCAATAAGTATGTACATGAACATACGAGTAATGCCTCAGCTGTAGAATTTCTTCAAGTGAAGAGCGTTGATAGGCTCTTTGAGTCGTTCTCCTTCAGTGGTGGAGAGTCAATAAGCACCAGACCCAAATGCTGTAGTAATAACATACGGACCAAGCCAATTTGGTTCAAATTTCCCTTTCTGGACCCGTTGCTACTGATTCTTGGGGTTCTCTCTTAGAATGAGATCACCCACTTGAAATTCCCTTTGTCTGACTTTCTTATTGTAGGCTTTAGACATCCTCTTTTGGTATGCTCTTAGATGATCGAATGCCACCTTCTGACATTCATCCAGTAACTCAAGCTCTTGAAGCTGGGATATTCTATTTTCTTCATCAGTGATGAGGCCCCTCAAAGAGATTCATAATGTTGGAATCTCAACCTCAATAAGCAATACTACATCTACTCCATAAACCAAGGCAAAGGGCATGGCCCCTGTTGGAGTTTGAATACTTGTTCTATAGGCCCACAAAGCTAGATTAATCTGGAGATGCCAATCTCTACTAGATTTATGAACTATTATGTGTAAGATTTTGAGAATTGTCTTATTAGAAGCTTCTGCTTGTCCATTACCCTGGGGATAATAGATAGATGACCAATGTTGAATAATTCTGACTTTGGTGCATAACTCTCTCAGGTCCTTGTTATTAAATTTTCCCCCATTGTCAGTAATAATGGATGAGGGTGCACCATAGCTACAAATGATATAGTTCAGTATAAACATAGCCATAGACTTGCCATCAACTATAGTCAGAGGCACTGCCTCAATCCACTTAGTAAAATAGTCAGTAGCGGTGATGATAAACTTATGTCCTCTTGAAGAAGAAGGATGTATCTGACCTAGCAAGTCAAAGGCCCATTGCTGAAATGGCTAGAAATCGATGAAAGGAATAAGCTCTTTAGCAAGAGCATGAATCAGATTTCCATGAAATTGGCATTGTTTACAAGTCTTGGCATATTGAACAGCTTCTTTCTCCATGTCCGGCCAGTAGTAACCAGCTCTAATAAGTTTCTGAACTAACATCAGACCACTTGAATGAGACCCATAGATACCTTTGTGTACCTCATCTAGCACACTTTTGGACTCATCGGGTTCTAGACACCTAAGAAGGGTATCGTCTAGACAATGTATATACAAGTCATTTGCTATGATGACATACCGTGAAGTAGTACGAATTAGGTGATGCTTTTCATTCTGGGTATAGGTGTTTGGAATGATTTGGTCATGAAGGTAGGAATAGATATGGTGGTAGTGAGATGAGTCATGTTCAATGACTGAACAGATCATCTTGGATTCAAGAATATCATAGGCAGGGTAGTGTAATGCCTCCACCAGGAATTCATGTCTGAAGTCATTTTCTGGAAATTGTAACATTGAAGAAAGAGTGGTCATAGCATCAGCTACTTTATTGTCTGCCCTTTGAATTTGTTGGAAAGAAATGTGTGCAAAATATTGTTTGAGATCATCCACCATTCTTTTCTAAGGCACTAGCTTGTCATCTTTTGTCTAGTAGACATTATTAACTTGGTTGATAATTAACTGAGAATCTCCAAAGACCTTGGGCTCATCCACATGCCATTCAATGGCTATCTTCATGCCATTAATGAGAGCTTCATATTCAGTGATGTTGTTTGTGCAGGGAAACAATAATTTATAAGCTTTTGGTAATGAGTATCTTTGAGGTGTTATAAATAGAATGCCTGCTCTTGATCCTTGTTGAGTAAATGATCCATCAAAGAACATGCTCCAAGCCTGATGTGTGAGAAGCATGATGGATTCATCTGGGAATTCAATACTCAAAGGCTGATGATCTTTTAGAGGAGCTTCTGCCAGCTGATCAGCAATTGCTTGTCCTTTAATAGCTTTTCTTTCCACATACTCAATGTCAAATTCACTAAGTATCATCACCCATTTCACTAATCTACCTGTGAGGGCAGCCTTGCTCAATAAGTACTTTAGTGGATCAATTTTTGCAATAAGCCTTGTAGTATGAGAAAGCATATAATGCCACAACTTATAAGAAGCAAATACTACTGCTAGATAGGCTTTCTCAATGACAAAATAGTTCATTTCATAAGAAACCAATGTTCTGCTGATATAATATATAGCTCTCTCTTTGTTGTTTTGATCTTCTTGAGCTAGGAGAGCACCCAAAGATGTGTTCATTGCTGAGATGTATAGTATGAGAGGCTTCCCATGAATAGGAGGCATCAATATAGGTGGATTAGCAAGATACTATTTAACCTAAGTGAGTCCCCTATAACATTCTTCGTTCCACTCATAAGTCACACCCTTATGCAAAGTTTTAGTGAATGGTTGTGACTTGTCAGCGCCAATTGTGAAATGAAGCGTCAGATAGATTGTAGCCTTCCCTGTAGTCCCCTCATTTGAATGATATTCTTGGGTGGAGGCATTTCCATAATAGCTTGCACTTTTTCAGGATCAACTTCTATGCCTTTAGCTGAAATAATATAACCCAAGAGTTTCCCGGAAGTGACACCGAATGCACACTTTTTGGGATTAAGTCTGAGACTAAATTGTTCCATGCGGTCAAGTATTAGACCCAAATCTATGAGATGAGTTCTTTGTTACATACTTTTGACCAAAGTATCATCCACATAATCTTCTATTATTTTATGCATCATATCATGGAAAATAGTAGTGAAATCTCTCTAATATGTTGCTCCAGCATTATTAAGCCCAAAAGGCATGACATTCCAGCAAAAGGTGCCCCAGGTAGATGTGAAAGTGGTCTTTTCTTGATCTTCTAGCATAATTTTTATTTGATTATAGCCAGAAAAGTCATCCATCAAGGAATACATCTCATATCCTGTTGTCATATCCACTATCATATCAATGTTGGGTAGTGGAAAGTCATCTTTTGGACATGCCTTATTTAGATCCCTGAAGTTGGATTTATCATGTTTGGTGACTGGAATAATGTTTGAAATCCACTCTACATAATGAATAGTCCTTATGAAACCAGCCTTAAGAAGCTTTTCTAGCTCTGCTTTGACCAAAAGTGCTACGTGTGGATGAATCTTTCACAGCTTCTATTTAACAGGTTTGATACCTAGTGCAATAGACAAATGGTGCATGATTAGATTGGGGTCTAATCCAGGCATGTCAGAGTAAGTCCATGCAAAGTTTATTTTCTTTCTCCAAAAGAAGCTAATGAACTCTTCTTTTTCTTTTGCAGACAATGATTGAGCTAGATGAATAATTTGTGGAGCAGCCTATGTACCCAAATTCACTAGCTGTGTCAGCTCAATCAATACTGATGATCCCTCCTGAAAGTGGCTCGGAAGCATATCAAGCATCTCATCCTTGGGCACCTCAAAGAGGTTTTCACCCTTGGATACATTTTTTATTTTTACTATTTTTGGCTCTAATACTACCACAAAGTGGTTTTCACCATCAGAGCATCTATTTTTTCTTCTCTTAATTTTTTGACTAAGATACTTGATATCTGCCTCTGTCATGCTGACACTACTTTCACTGGTGGAGGACATCATAGGTTCAATAGCATGGAGGTAACAAGCTAGATCATAATAATTCTATAACATTAGGACTTCATTGAATGTGAAAGGGGAGTTCTAGTTTATCAAATCGGGACGGTGGAGTGAAAGAGAAGTAGTGACTAGTTCAATTGCATTCATGGTATAGCCATCAAAAGCGCGGACAAGTAAGTCAAGACCTAGAGAAATATCATCTAAAGGAGTGTTTGAATCCCTATAAGACCTTACATCAGAAGTAGAGGACAAATTAACACCAATGGTGTCTAATTCTTGTGACCTAATGCTAGACCCTTCACCTACTTCGAGCAATCTTTCATAAGTATGCACCATGTCTATGTCTTTATCAAAAGTAGCATCAGACAAAGATTCAAATTCATACTCATGTGAGTTAGTACTTGATGTGGTAATTTCATTAGCACTAGCTATATCATCATCTTTACCCCAAGTAATATTAATAGCTCACTGAAGTAGATCTTTTTCAAACTATTCTTGGAAATGTGGGGGTATGTACCATTCACGTTGAGAGTCGATATCAGCCATTTGTATTTCTCTCCATTGGTGATATGTAAGTCGATGTACCGAAGAGGTCTCATCAGAATCACTATTAGTTTCTACCATGTGGATAGGTATAATAGGTTCATCTGGTTCTGCAAAGAGTGTAGCAAGTTCCAGAGGAATAGGATATGGAAATATGTCTTCATCAGAGTTGGCCTCTGGATTTACCTCTGGAGTAGTATCTTCAAATTCTGACTCAGGTTTAGGTTCAGGTTCAAGCTCTGGCACAAATTTGTTTATCCCTAAATGAAAGGGAATCTTTTTGAAGCCTAAGACAGTAGTATCCTTTGTGCAGTGACCTATAGCTTCAATGGGATTCAGTAAACCATTATCATTCCTTCCTATAGGACCACTCCCCTTATAGCCAAAGCACTTCATGATCTTGAAGGCTTCACTGTATGGCTCTTGTTCTAAGTCTAGAGGTGGAGTAGTTGTTTCAACTATTTCTTTTCCCTTACAGATCCAAGCTCTAATAGCTCTTTCTTCATCCTCATCTTCTAAAGGTGTAGATGCCCTTACAAAGGTGCCATTGTAGATTGTTTGAGGAGGATCATTAGAAGTTTTGTTATTCTTAGAAGGTCTCCCATAAGGGCATGGAGATGGAGGTAGAGTAGCAAGTGATAGCACAGGTTCAATTTGGTATTCTCCCATGCCTATATCCTTAAGTCTCAAAGTTTGTTCCATTTCCTTTAGCTTAGCATTATAAAACTCAGTGGACTCTTGATTAGCCAGAACAAAGCTATTTGTAGATTGCGCAAGAATGTTGCAAGAGTAATTGGTATTAGTAGGAATAGTAACTTCCACCCCATGGAATGGAAACTTAATCCATTGATGGTACGTGGATGGAATAGCCTGCATCTCATGAATCCATGGCCTACCCAACAAGATATTGTAGGCAAGAGGAATGTCAAGAACTTGAAAAGTAACATCTCTCTCAACAGGTCCTATGCAGATAGGTAGCACAACTAAGCCTTGGGGCTTGCATTCTTCTTCATCATAAGCTTTCATGGTAATCTTTTTGTGGGAATCTATACAATTCTCATCATAACCTAGTTGAGTGAGCAGCTTAGCGAAATAAATATTAAGACTAGCACCATTATCTATGAACACTCGGCAGACGCGCTTAGGACCTATCATGACCTTTATATGCAATGGAGCGTTATGCGGATGGCTCAAAGAGTGATCATCTTCTTCAGAGAAGGATAGATAGTGAGGCGAGGTCAAATGACCCACCATAGATTGGAACCAGTTGAGATCGAGATCCTTGCGAACATTTGCCTTGGTGAGGGCTTTATCCAAAATCTACCTATGAGCAGGTGAGATCTTCAACAACTCAAAAATGGTAATCTAAGCATTGGTTCACTGGAGTTGATCTAAGATGCTATATCTAGCCACACTAGATGTAGGAATTGATTTTGTGTTCTTGTTGGTAGGGCCAACAGTAGTCTTATCCGTAGTTTTCTTCAGAGAAGATGTGGAAGTATTGGGACCTTTCAAAACAACTCCTCCTCATGATCGAGTAACAACATTAGCACAATCTTGAGTTTCTTTAGATTCAGACAAACAAGACACGAAACTACGCAAGATGAAAGGAGCCTTAGGTTTGGGAGCATTGTCACTCCCCTTGGAAGTGATCATGTCACAATACTCTATCTCTACAGGTTTGATCATACCAATAACATTTTCATCATTAGTGTATGTGTAATTAACTTTAGCATTGGTATTCTTGGTGTTTGAAGACTCACCCTTGTTGTGAGGAGGGAAGGGATCCTTAAAAGCTTGATGGTCTAAATTCTTATTATGGTTCTCCACAAGAATGTCACCATTGTCAATGAGATCTTGAACCTTATGCTTCAGCTGGAGACAAGTAGAAGTCTTATGACCAATGTTTTGGTGATAGTCACAGTATGCATTATCATTCCACCAATGAGGTCATGGTTGTGGGTCATAAGGACGCTTTTCCAAAGGAGTAAGAACTTGATTCTATATAAGATTTTTATAGACCACATCAAGAGGCTCTCCCAAAGAGGTGAATTCACACTTGGGTCGAGAGGCCCAAGGTTTGTTCCTAGAAAATCTTGAAGTTTGTTGATTATCCATTGTGGTCTTTTCAACAGCCTTAGTCACTTGTATACTGGAAGTAAGATTAAAAACAAGCTTTGAAGGCTTCACGGTAACATTATCCACCACTCCATCATTTACTACATCCATGTTCTTATTGATAGTCTTTCCTTTATCCTTGTTCATGGAGAATCCTTGTTTATTGTCCTTATTCAAAGTTAATTCTCCTTTCTTAACCATAAAGGCCTCTATTCACACTGCTTGTTTAATCATGCTATCAAAGGTTAGAGGACCTTGTAATTGCACTTGGTATCCAAAGTCTGGGAAAAGATTGTCCAAGAAAATGTCGAGTCTCTCAGACTCTGGTAGCTTGTGAGGACACCTCGTATATAATTGTCTCCACCTTTGGAGAAATGTTAGGAAAGATTCTCCTTGTCGTTGTTTTAAATTGCAAAGATCCTAGATGTTGACCGGATGCTAAATATTATGCGAGTAATGTTGGAGAAAAATATTAGCCATTTCGTTAAAGGTCTTAATGCCAGTGGGCAATCTAGAGAACCATTCCATATCTGGTCCAACCAAACTATGAGGAAATAGGTGCATAAGATAGCTTTGATCATGCATGAATTCCATAGACAATGCACCAAACTCCCTCAAGTGATCTTGGGGATCAGTTGCACCCAAGTATTTGTCATATTTAGGGAGCTCTACACCTCTAAGAAAAGGTGGCATATGCAAACTTCCATCAAAAGGGAAAGGACAAATACTTTCCATTGTGAATTATTGAGCGGGTTTGTCCTTATTCTTCACAAGTTGACTAATCTGATCTTTCATATCTCAGACCATCTTTTGGAACTTTGCGGTCTCAGTTTATTCTTCCTTGGCTACAAGCGTTTCAACTTGATAGTCTGGGGGTAGCTTGGCCCCTTGTTTAGCTAGCTCAAGAAAGTATTTTTCCTTCTCCTCTAGAAGGAGGATCTCCATCATCTTAATAAGACCCTTGTTTGCCTTGGCAATGTCTATGTCATTTTGAGTTATGGTGTCATCACCATCATTGCCAAGGATCTCATAAATGCTAGGGACTTGACCTTGATTCTAATCGAAAGGAGGAGGTCGATAGTGATATGCTGGTTGACCACCCTGAGATTTGTTTTGAGCTTGTTGTTGATCATCTTGGGTTTGATCATAGTGTTTCTCATTTCAAGGTTGAGCATGCATTGGTCATTGGAAGATTGACCAAAAATTTGGTTGTTTTGAGACGAATGAAAAGTTTGGCTATATTTGCCTGGTTGGAAGTCAAATGGCTCTCCCATCTTGTCAATGTAAGAACATGCAACAATTGAAGCCTCATTAAAATGGTATGAACGATGTCGAAAGGGCATAACTAAGGTAACCTTTGGTGCATGAACAAGATCAAAAGGATCAATAGGTTCAGATGAGTTGATATCGTCAACAGGATCGATAGGCTCAATGGTTGGACTAGTTCGAGGAAGCGGTCTTCCAAAGTTGTGAAACAATGAGTTTTCTTGGAAGAATGAGTTGTCTTGATCTTGAAATGAGAAATCAGGTTGCGCTTCAAACAACGAATTAAAAAACTCTAGGAACACTAGAGTTGATTAAGACGAGCTATCTTTCAAAGTACTCAATGAAGAATTTGAGGATTCCTCACAAAGTTTAGATTTCACAACAGATTTAGGATGATCTATTTCTTGATTAGGAGGTTTGCTTCTACCTTGACCAGTATTCTGAATGGAATAAGTTTTCCCACTTGTAGTCGTGACAGTCATAGACGAAGATGAAATGAGAGAAGACTTGGGATAATGCAAAAACTCTGTCTCTAGGAACAACACAAAGGAGATAAAGGCTAGAACAACCAAGATGCGAGATGGACCTGGTATGAATCATCAAAAGAGGTGGCTAGAACAACCGAGATAAGAATATTGCAACATGAGGTAAAAAAGGCATAAAGAGATAAGGTAAACCAATGAGAGACAACATGAGTCAATGCAAAGATCGATCGATTCCCAACTCGGGACAACCAGTTTCTGACACTGAACAATAGGAAAATAGA
Organism: Chamaecyparis obtusa; assembly: GCA_027943335.1. Lineage (NCBI taxonomy): Eukaryota > Viridiplantae > Streptophyta > Pinopsida > Cupressales > Cupressaceae > Chamaecyparis > Chamaecyparis obtusa. The sequence goes on from BSBK01000041.1 coordinate 744,641, forward strand.
AAAATAGACCTCAGACAAAAAGTAGATCAGGAAAAAGTTTGACCAGTCAACGGGAATTTAGTCTTTATTTTTGAAATATGGATACAAGTTTGCATGAAAGAGTACCAGGTCACATGAGAAAACACCAAACTTCACATGAAAGAATAAAGTCTTGCATGAGAAAGTGTTCTAAAAAGTGAAACTTCACGTAGGAAAGATCCAAAGTTTGACAGTTTGACATAGTTTTCAAGGTAAAAGTTGAATTTTGAGATACAACCTGAATTGATCTTTGACAAAAAATCCAGTTTCCTAACAGGTTTGAAGAATTTTTTAGTCAACAATCTCATTTTGAGGTTTCAAGCATTCATTTAAAGACACAAAGGTTTAGTTCAAGCAGTTGTGATACAAGAAGTAGTCGTTAACAGACCTATCAAGGACAAAGCAACTTGATAGTATCAGGGGAGTCTTTGTTTGATCATGAGTGGACAATGTTTAAGACTTGATAACAAACAAATAGCTATCCCTACCAAAAAATGGTGAGAAGACAAAACCTTTGCCCCACTGCTATGCGCATATGTGCACCTCACATAGCTGTGTCACCCACTAGAGGGCACCTGTGTTTTTGTTGTTTCCATAGACTCAATAGTATATGTTCAAAGGTTACCCTTGTGGTAGGGGCTAGTGTCGTATACCACCTTCAAGCATCCAGGTGTATGCCTATGGTGGGAATCTATGGGAGAGATTCTTCCCCCTCCCTGTGCAAAGATTATGCCTCCTTTCAGAGGTGAACCAGGTAGGCCACTAGCTAAGGAAAGTTTTTAATAGGCTTCCATTCATACTAACCTTTGGTGCCCTCGATACAGGGTTGAGGCCTCGCACCAACACTTGAAAGTTGTACACCCCCACAAGCAGGACTAGGAGCGGCGCCGCTCAGTACAACAAACAAGGCCTTCTCAAGATGATAGTCAAAATCATGAGAAGGAAGCTAATATGGCTTTGGATTCTTTAGACTCAACAAAGAATTCTTTATTAAAGTGAGGTGGAATCACTGACAAAAGGTGCGTACTCACTTGGGTCATTCCCGGAGGTTCAACTTCCGGCAGGCCCTCTAAAGGTGACACAACTTGGCTTAGATCCGAGGGTTTGATTTTCTATTTCTCTCAAAGAGAGAAGAGAATAGTTCTCTACCTCATCACTTTACCCAAACACATCAAGAAAATTCATCACTGAGTTAGCTTCACTCCACCAAATCCACAAGCTTTTGGGTTTCTGGTTCTCTCAAAGAGAGAAGAGCATAATCCCCTGGCAAGTAGAAGTGTTAAAGATTCACTACCTTTCCCCGCTTCCCCAAGAATTTATCATATTAGTAGGATCATTGGGTTTTTAGATTCATTCATGGTCATCACCTCCATGTAATGAAGAGCCAAATTCCCTAGCCCACTATCAAAATTCTCAAGAAATTTTAATGAGGCCCTAATTAGACTATGTGAATGAAAGCAAGAAAACAAACACAACATTTTTATGAGATCTTTGACTATCATCCTGCAATCAAACCATAAGCATGTTTTATGTTATTCGACAAAGATCTAGCAAAAACCTATTATACTGTGGAAAGAACAGAGAAATGGAAATTAACAGCAAATAGAAACTATTAGAAATCTAGAACAGAAAACACAAAGACTGGAAATTTTTTTAAAAAAATTGGAGTCAAATCTCATGCTAGGAAGTACTCCACAGTGTGTGAGAAAACATAGGGTACTACGTGAAGATTGTGAAATTTCACATGAGAGAGTTCTATTAAGAAAGAAACTTCACGCAGTATGCTCTAGATTCTCGCAGGAGAATCCGTACATAGGAAAGTACAAAGACACGACAGAGCTCAAATTTCCTGTCAGAAAAATCAAGAATGAGGCAAGAAATTGATCTTTTCTGCCCCATGGTGGGTGCCAGAATGTATGTGGTTGAATGTGGATGTCTAATCCAACTACACACACAACATAGTCATTACTCACACAATCAAATTACGAGAATGGGTATGGATTACTCAATTCAAAATTCATGGTGAAGTGACCTGCTGCTTCCTAATTAATCAAGGTGTTTAATTACTCTCAGATTGGAGAGCCAACAACCATAAGATCGAGTTAATATGGAAGATTTGAAAGCTAGAATGATAAGTAAAGTACAATTAATCTAAGAATGGAGATGCAATTTGTAATCTAAAATGAAATGCAGATTTTAATCTAATAACTTGAAAGCAAATATGGAATGCAGATTCTAGTCTAAGAAAGCTTGAAAGAAAGATGATAATTAACTAAAAATAATGAAGAGATTAATCTACTATGAAGGATGCAATTAACACTAAATGAGAGTAAACTAATTAATCCAATAAGCTTTGAAAATATGTAAATAGTTGAGACAGAATTTCACTATAGTCTATGTGATTTTTCAAATTGCTCTCTTTTGAATGAAGGAGAAGGTTCATTAAATAGACAAGCCCAGGGAGAGAATGAAGAGGTTCTTGAAAATAAACGGTTGCCTCTTCATTCCCAATTGAGACAAATATTCATGAATTACTTATTAAAAGAATGAATTGTTATCACATAAGGGTGACTATTCGAATAATTTGAATTATTAATTCAAATAAAGGTGTCCATTCAAATAACAAGTAATATTAATTCCTTTATATGTATATTAGCCAAATGGGGTGGGTTTTTAATTTAATTTAAAGCACTTAGGACTTTAGAATTAAATTAATTTATCATAGGGGTTTTTTAGCTAATAAAGTCGAATACTTAGGAATTAATTATGTTGTGAGATTAATGCAAAGGGTTTTTGCAATTGACATCAAGTCAAAATAAAGTTAGGTAGGAGAGAGAAAATTGCCTATTAAGATAGGACTTTGAAGATGTGAAATTGAAGAAATGCACCAAAATTGATTGAAATTATTAGGTGCCAATTTTGGGGTATTATAGGTCTTTGGCTTGGATCTGGCTTTTTCCCCTATTTTGCCCTATTTTCCACTTCTTTCCTACCTGTTTCTGGCATCCCGATCTGAAATTTTGAGGTTCTTAACTTCAGGGTCAAGGTTGACCTTTTTGGGTCAAGGTCAACCTTTTTGGGTCAAGGTTGACCTTTTTGGGTCAAGGTCGACCTTGACCTTGACCTGGGGTCCAAATTTTAAATTTTGAAGGGTTTCGGATGTCGGGTTTCGGAAAGAATTATTTCCCGCTTCCGATTCAGTTGCTTTGGGCTTCGAAATGATAAATCTTAAAATATATTTAATTTATGTCCACTTCTAAGGGTATAGGCTTAATGGTAATTTAATTCTCCTATGTTGTCCTCTCTAGAAGTTTGTGCCCTAGACTAGTATATAAGGAAGCCTTCTCCTCTCATTTCATATAATCAATCATCAAGAACCAAGCAAGAAAGGAAGCATTCAAGAAATCATCTATATTCAATCATTCAATTATTGAAGAATTCAAGACTTCAAACATTCAATTCATCAAGGAGATCCATTGGTAGCCATTGAAGATATAAAGCTCTATGGAGCCCTCTTGTTGAAGATTTCTCCATCCATATCCATTCAAGCTTCTTCCTATTCCAAGATCCATTCAAGATTGGTATTGAAGATCTAATGCAATTTATTAGAGACATCCTACATCCTACAATTCTACATTTATTTAGAGCATCCATACTTGTGGATTCAAGGATTCGAATCCTCCACAAGGGTTTCAACATAAGAAAGGTGAATTGTTCCATTTACTTTGTTTATTATTGTAATTTCAATTCAATTTCAAGGTTAATTCCTAAATTGGGGTTTGACTAAGGAAAACCCCTTCCCCCCGAACAAAAAAAACTATTTTTCTTGTAGGTGCAAGTGCAGAACAGTGAATTACAGAGCAGATTCAGATACACTTTGTTAGCCCATTTTCCTGTCATTCCTAAAATCTTAGAAAATGGTCTTCATCCTTGCAAAGATTATGAAATTGCCATGTCCTACTATAACACAGTTTTGATCAACAAAGAAAATATAAGATGTTTTGTGGCTTGCAAACTTAGTTAAGGATAGTTCAAGGTGTGTGTAAGCTCTAGTTCAGATCACAAGAATTTTGGTGCAAAAACTAGTGATATATAGAAATTTCAAGGTATGAAGAATTAGGGTTTATCCATGCCCAAGGGTTTCAAAATTTGTCTAATTCCATTAAAAAAATCCTAGCCAATTATATTTCTTTGTTACATTTTTCCTAGTCACTTAAGTTCTCTTTTTGCACGTGCCTTTTTCTTTTCCTTTGTTCACGTGTTCTTCAAGTTCTCAGGTGGTTAGTCATTTCATCTAGCGACTTGGTAAATGCAGTGTCCGCATTATCTCTTGATCTTGGTAGTTAATGGCCTAACATCTAACGACTTAGCAGGCGGTTATAGTTTCCTTTAGTGGTTGAATCTCTAGATGATGCAGTCAAGTGTGATGGCACTCAGAGATTGACTAGGGACCATTGATGTAGATTGAAATCAATGGCTGGTGCTAGTTCTCATAATGAAACCTAAGGTTAAGAAAATATCCAGGGAATGCGAGATTGCCTCAATCATGTAATCTCCAAGTTTGATCATAGTTAAAGGCTAGTCAAGGTTTTCTCTTTGTCACCAAATTGCCAGATAAAAGATGAGTTAAGTCAAGAGCTTGGTGATTCAGCAATAACCGTAGATGGAAGATCAGAGCAAGGGTTATTGTTTAATCTCAGAAGCTAACTAAGGTTAAGGAAAAGATCTAGCAATTTAGCAATCAAATAATTTGTGTGAACTTTGGTTAGGCTTGGGTTAGATCAAATTTAAGGTGAGGTCTGGGCATGGCGGTTAAGTCTAACATCCAGCGAATTGGCGACAATGTAGTTGCATGTTCTCTTGATCTTGATAGTTAAGTGCTAAACATTCAGCAATCTAGTGACACAACTATCTTCTGATCTCATGATAAACTCACTTAGTCTTCAAACATTTAGGGAATGAGTGATAACCATTGATTCATATCAAGATCAATGGTTGGCACGTGTTCGCTTAATAGAAATTATGATTAAGAAAAGATTGGGTGACCTAGTGAATACCTTCGATCACATGATCTCTGAACCAGACATGGGTTAAGTCAAAAATTTAGCGACTAGGAGATTTCTTCATTCGTTGGATTTCCAGATAAAAGATGAGTTAAGTTAAAAGGTTTCGTGACTCAGCGGTGGCTATTGATGCAATTTAGATCAAATGTTGGTCACGTGTTCTCTAGATGAAACCTTAGGTCAAGGAAGGATTATGCGATCATGCGAATGCTTTTTTTGCGTGATCTCTAGTCTAAGCCTGAGTTAAGTAAAATGTTTTGTGACCTACCAAATGCCTTCAGTTGCCAGTTTTCCAAATAAGTTAGGGTTAAGGGACTTGTCGTGGTTAGAAATAAAGAAATTGCATGGTGTGCTGACGTGTTCATTTTTTATTGGTTGCTGATAATAATGATGTGGTTGGGTGATGTTAAAAGGCTCAATTGATTGTTTGTCAATGTGTCGGGAAAGGATAGAGATCAATGGTCTTATTTTAAACTTGACCAATTGACCGTTGTAGCTAGTAATTTGAATTATTTAAGGGTTTTCTGTGAGTAAAGGACTAGTTATTAAATGCATGGGCGGCCGATCTACTCAATTTGATCTTGTCCACTATCATAGTATGGTACAGAGGTGATACTTGTCTATGGAGGATGTCCATGTCATGGAAAATGGGTGAACCAGTCTTTCCAATCATGATGCAAGTGAAGTAAATAGGGAGCTAAAATGATGCAATTTCCAGTCTCTAATGTACCAGTTCAATTTTTTTCCATAAATGAGGATCAAATTGGATATAATCTCTCTCGATTTCCTAACATGTCTTTTCTACAAGAATTTCTTGATTGAATCTGGTTGGTGTGGTTGTTGGAAACCCTAACCCTATCCTAGTCATCTGTCGTTTATTGCATCCCGATTTTCAGGGATACCAAGATGACTAGTAACTACATATAGCAGCTTGTATTTTTCAAAGGATGGTGAAATTGGTAACTAAATAGAGAGAGAGCTTGGATCTAGGGTCTAGTTCTAGTATTTTTCCATTTTCAATTATTGATACCGAAAATTTTAATGAAAATACACTTGAATTCCATCTCAGATTTGTGAATATCTTCTTGTTTTGATCTTGAATTCTTATATGTTAATGTTGCAAAGCAATTTAATATACAGTTTAAAAAGTAAATTGTGAAGTTGACCTTGAGTTCCTTCAAGGAAGGATTAAATTCTTAAGGATAGATTCAGAGAATTCATAGTTCTTATGAGAATCTGATGTCTAAATGTGAGAGTGAGAGGAATAATAGGAAAAGCACTTATTCTAGATTTGGGTGTGTTTGAGTTAAGTTTTCTATTGATGTATGTTTTATTTGACTTTGTGCCCTCAGATAAGACATTTATTTATTCTCAGGAAGCAGTTCTTCATCATCAATCAACTTATAAATGATAAAATCTTTCAATCAGTGTGTCAAGGACATCAATGCTTAATATTTACTGATTCCTTTAAGAAGTGAGTCTAAGGTACACCCACCTAAGCATTAAGGCTCAAAGTGTAGGAGGACTAATATCCTAGTCCTTGTTAATTGGCCCTTTCTCTTGTTAGATTTGGAGTGGGTTACAAGAGTCAGAGACATTTGTTTGTCAATCATATTGTAAATCTGCAAGTAGAAAGAAAATGAACCAATACCCTTTACAGCAAACTTTCTGGATCCACAAACATAATTTTCATCAGAGCAGCACAATTCAAGGTCGACATTTTGGGGTCAAGGTTGACCTTCATTTGGGTCAAGTTTGACCTAGCATAGAAAAGAAAAATATTTTTGGGTTTTGTACATCTCACAGTTTTGGTTCAAGAATTATTGAAATCAACAGTTTCTAAGACTGTTTGACAAGTTTTTCAGTAGATTATTTTTTGGAGGTAAGTATTTTTTATTCCTTCATTTCAATTTTAGTCTTCTAGATTTACTTTTCAAATATTCTCAATTGCTCTTTCCTAAACCCTCTCTTTCTAGAGGTGAGGGAGAAGTTAACCAAAGCTATTTATCTCCTTTGTATAGATCTCAAATTGACACTTATCTTTGTATTAATTGGGTCTTATTGGAGGATAAATCTTGGTATTCTTCCTTTCCTTTATATAGAGTGTGGATCCATTTTCCCCTTATACACTTTCTAAAGGTGGAAATTTTGAAAGGTTGTGACAATTACAAAGGGTAGACATGATGAAGAGGTGTGACTCTCCCCCACATTAGAAGATATAAAGGGGAGAAGGTTTTATTTTAGGAAGACATTCAAATGAAATCAATGTGGGGTATAATATATTATTCACAAAGGCAATAATGATAATTGGTGACTCAATTTTTTTTTTGTTAACTCAAAGGTATCCCTGTGACTCGGGTCAATGCCCAACCTACCTTAGTTTGGTCATACATATTGTCAAGTTGGGGTTCAAAAAGGGGTGAGTTAAGGCAGGCCTAGCCCTCTAAGAATTAATGGAAGAGAAAAAGGAATAAGAAAAAATATAAGAAAGTGACTCCTTAAAAAAAAAGTTATGAAAGTTCATCACATTCGTGAAGGACAAAAATAGTGAAGGTTTGTGACTCTTTCGAAGGGTGGAAATTGTGAAAGGTTGTGATGATTGCAAATGGAATACATGATGAATAGGTGTGAATCTCCCCCACATTGGAAGATATAAAGGGAGAAGGTTTCATTTTAAGAGGAAAATCAAGTGAAATCAATGTGGGCTCTAATATATTATTCACAGAGGCAATAATGAAAAGTGATGATTCAATTCTTCTTTTTTTGTTAACTCAAAGTTATTCCTAGAACTCAAGCCAATGCCCAATCTATCTTACCTTGGTTTTAAATATTATCAAGTTGGGATTCATTAAGGGGTGAGTTGAGGCAAGATTATCCCTCTATGAATAAATGGAAGATAAAAATGAATAAGAAAAAAATAAGTGACTCTTTCAAAAAGAAAATTTATGAAAACTTGTGACACTCGCAAAGGACAAAAATAATGAAGGGTCATGACTCTTTTGAGGGTGACAATTCTAAAATCTTGTAACGACTAAAAAGGGAAGACATGATGAAGATATGTGACTCTGCCTCGCATTGGAAGATACAAAGTGGAGAAGGTTTCAATTTTGGAAGAAATTCAAGTGAAATCAATGTGGGGTATAATATATTATTCAAAAAGGCAATAATAAAAAAGTGTTGACTCAAATTTTTTTTGTTAACTCAAAGGTATTCCCGTGACTTGACCCATTTCTCAATTTGCCTTACCTTGGTCTTACATATTGTCAAGTTGAGGTTTAGGAAGGAGTGAGCTAAGGTAAGACTAGCCCTCTAAGGATTAATGGAAGAGAAAGAGGAATAAGAATAAAATAAGGAAGTGATTCCTTCAAAATAAAAATTTATCAAAGTTTGTTACATTTGCAAAGGACAAAAAACATGAAGGGTTGTGACTCTTTTGAAGAGTTGTAATTGTGAAAGGTTGTGATGATTACAAAGGGAAAATATGATGACGAGATGTGACTCTCACCTACATTGGAAGATACAAAGGGGAGAAGATTAAATTTTATGAGGACATTCAAATGAAATCAATGTGGGGTATAATATATTATTCACAAAGACAACAATGAGAAGTGGTGATTCAATTCAATTTTTTTGTTAATTCAGAGGTATTTTCGTGACTTAGCACAATGCCCAACCTATCTTACCTTGGTCTTTCATATTGCTAAGTTGGTTTTAAGGAAGGGGTGAGTTCAGACAAGAATATTCATCCAAGAATTAATGGAAAAGAAAAATGAATAAGAAGAAAATAAGGAAGTGACTCCTTCAAAAGAAAAAGTTGTGAAAGGTTGTGACACTCGTAAATGACAAAAATGGTATTTTTTGTGACTCTTTCGAAGGGTGGAAATTATGAAAGGTTGTGATGATTACAAAGGATAGATATGATGAAGAGATATGACTCTCCCCCACATTGGAAGATACAAAGGTGATAAGGTTTCATTTTAGGAGGATATTCAAGTGAAATCAATGTGGGGTATAATATATTATTCACAAAGGCGACAATGAAAAGTGGTGACTCAATTCAAATTTTTTTGTTAACTCAGAGGTATTCATATGACTCATCATAGTGCCTAACCTGACTTACCTTAGTTTTTAATATTTCCAAATTGGGGTTCAAGAAGGGGTGAGCTAAGGTAAGACTAGCTCTCTAAGAACTAATGGAAGAGAAAAATGAATAAGAAGAAAATAAGAAAGTGAATCCTTCAAAGAGAAAAGTTATGAAAGGTTGTGACACTCACAAATGAAAAAAATGGTGAAGGGTTGTGACACTTTTTAAGGGTGGGAATTGTGAAAGGTTGTTATGATTGCAAAAGATAAACATGATGAAGATGTGTGATGCTCAACCACATTGGATGATATAAAGAGGAGAAGGTTTCAATTTAGGAGGACATTTAAGTGAAATCAATGTGGGATATAATATATTATTCAAAAAGGAAGCAATAAAAAGTCGTGACTCATTTTATTTTATTTTGTTAACTTAGAGGTATCCTGTGACTCAACCTAGTGCCCAACCTCCCTTACATTGGTCTTACATATTGCCAAGTTAAGGTTTAGAGAGGGGTGAGCTAAGGAAAGACTAGCCCTCTAATGATGCACATAGTATCCAGAAAACCATGAACATTGGGTAAGCCTGGGATTCAACGTTAAACTTTCTACCAATGGTGACAAAACTGATGGCCCAAGATAACTCTGCTACCCATGCAAGTTACGATGCAAAGAGCACAACAAGAAGACAAGGAAATGTACTATATCCTTCACAACTTCTCAATCTTGGATTTGGAACAATCCAATCTTCCTAACCATGGGATATGAGGTATATCAACCAAGAAGTGATGTCTAAGAACCTTCCCTACTTCACTTCAATACCCTAAGGTCTTACACCAATTCTTCCAAAATGGGGACTTAGGGACATTTTCCCTATTTTAGACCAAATATGTAAATCTTCACCAGTGACACTTCCTACCCAACTTAAAGGTTGGAACACCTTATTTGGGAAATATGAATAGAGAATCAATCAAGAAATTAATTCCACAACACCCACAATACACTAAAGTCAAATTGACCTATGCATCCTATTAGATCTCTTCAAATGGCTTTTGGTGTGCAAATTCCCACTATGGATGAGACTGAACAAACTATGGGTAGATTCAAGTACCCTCTTGGAAGACTCTAAGATCCCAAAAGTCCCAAGGACCAACTCTACTCCAACATCACTCAACCCTCACAATGCTCACAAACCTAATTGGCTAGATTAGGCTTGGATTACACTACAAGTGATCAAGGATGGGTACATAGAATCAGTGTAGGGTTTTGGAAACCTTCATCTACCTCCAAAAAACTCAAATCCACCTTCTAACTAGTCTTTCCAATGAAATCAATTGTCTACACACCACTTCATACAACCAACTGGCTAAATACATAGAGATATTTAGCCTAGGGCTTGATGCAAAACCCTTCAGACCTCTAGATCTCACCCTGATTCTTAGGAATCATTAATAATACATTCCTAAATTTCATTTCCCAAGTGGCCATGGAATTCCACTAGTGAAATGTCAAGTTAGGGCCCCATTTGTGCAATAGGCTTAGTTTGGCCTCCTTCCTGGACTACCTTTTCAAATTTGTTTATATATTTTTCTATACAGACCCAAATGAAATCAATCCAACTATTCTAGAAATTATATTCACAAATATTTCTAATCATATCATTAATTTGATCTAGTCACTCCATACACATTTATACTAGGTAGGGTTTGCTCAGGAAAACTGGTGTTTTTTATTAAAATTGCATCAAACTTCATGTTACAATGTCTAACCTCTTGGAGAGTATTTAACATGCTTAAATATGTTCAAATCCAAGTTCCAACTGGTCCATGATCACTTGTGACCATTGGAAACCAAATTTGAACTTCTCAAGCAATTTTTCAAAAGTTGCTTGAGCAACTTTTACATCTTTTGCAACATTTTTTTGTAATTTTCCATTTTGGCAATCCTAATGACTTGGACACCTATACCTGACTAAATATGCTCAACATGATCCAAATCATTGGAATCATGTCTAAAATTCCTAAAATACACAAAATACCTAATCACAAATATCACCTATGGACTTGAAATCCAAGTGGACTAAGGCATCCTAAGGCTTATAGGCGTGCCTTAGGGATCCTTGACCACATAAGTTGGATAAAAACATAATAAGGATGATCTCAAGGATCCATCCTATTATTACAAAGTAAAATATAAAAGAAAACATGAGGAACATCTTGGATGTTGTCCTGGGTGCCCTGCATCATACTCCTCAAGACAAAAGAACGCAAGTCTCTTGAGTTGGGATGTCTTCTAGTTGGAATCCAACCTTTTGAATAGCTTCAAGAGTCATCCAAGTGGAATCTTCCAATGTTTGACATTTCCATTTGACTAAGAATTCATAAAATGTAGTCCTCCTTATTTTTTTGGTTAATCTCTTGTCTAGGATGCACTCAATCTCTGGAATGGAAGGTGTGGGTAAGTCTTTCATCTCATTTCTATGTTGAATATCTTCCTCACTGGCAACACAAAAATCACTAACAAGACCTTTATATGCATATAAGTTAGCCACATTAAAGATAGGAGATAAACCAATATGAGAAGGTAATTCAATCTTGTAGGCATTGTTTCCACACTTCTTTAGGATCTTGAAAGGACCAAGTTTCTTCATCATAAGGTTGGTGTACTTCTCCTCGGGTATAATTTCCTTCTTGAGATGAATCATCACCATATCTCCCACCTTAAACTACAAATCTCTTCTCTTCTTATCTGCATTCTATTTGTACTTATCTAAGGTGTGTTGTAGCTTTTTTTTAACCTTCCTATGGATGTTCTTCATAACCTTAGCAAAGTCTTCAGAAAAGGCACTCCTTTTATCCATATCCTTAACATCTTTGATTTCTAATACACCCCTAGGGTGAACACCATACACAATCTAAAAAGGAGTTAAACCAGTGCTCCTATTAATAGAGTCATTATAGGAGAACTCTGCTTGGGCTAGAATAGAATCCCAAGTAGCCCCATACTCTTGGGTTAGGCATCTCAACAAGTTACCAAGTGATCTATTTATAACTTCAATTTGATCATCAGACTGTGGGTGATATGCAAAGGACAAAGATACATTGGTTCCAAGTTTTCTCCATAGTGTTCTCCAAAAAATGTCCCAAAAACTTAGGGTCTCTATCATATATGATTGACAAGGGTAAGCCATAAATTCTAACAACTTCCTTAAAGAATAACCCTGCTATATGAGATCCATCATGAGGTGTCCTACATGGTATAAAGTGTGCTATTTTAGAGAACCTGTCCGCTACTACATAAATACTATCAACTCCATTTTTAGTCTTAGGAAGACCAAGGAAAAATTCCATACTTACTGAATCCCATGCCTTTGAAGGGATAGGAAATGGGATATACAACCCTGTATTTGATGTGTGATCCTTTTCTTATTGACAAACCAATCAATTCTCCACAAATTTTTTGACATCTATTTGCAGCTTGGGCCAGTGGTAAAATCTCCTTATTAGTTCAAGTGTTTTATCCACACTAAAGTGTCCTGCTAAACTCTCATAGTTCTTCTCTTTGATTATGTTTTCCCTTATGGAACCTTTTGGCACACATAAAAAACTACATTTGAAAATTAATCCATCCTGCACAAGGAATTATGAGAAATTAGTTTCGTATCTCTCTATGATATTAGTTCAAACTTGATAAGCATCCTTGAAGTCATCATTTGTGGAAAACATATCTTTCATAGCATGAACCCCAACACTCTCCAATTGAATGGTTTGAATGGTTAAGTGTCTCCTACTAAGATCATCAACAACTTTATTCACAATCTATTTCTTATGTTTGATAGTAAAGGTGTAAGATTGTAAAAATTCCATCCATTTCACATGCCTATGATGAAGTTTATCCTTCCTATTTAAGAAACTTAGAGCATGATTATCAGTAAAAATAATGAACTCCTCAGGAAATAGTAATGCCTCCATTTTCTAAGGGATTGAACCATAGCATATAGTTCAAGGTCATAAGTTGAATATTTTTGTTTTGCTTCATTCAACTTCTCACTAAAGAAGACAACTGGCCTCCCTTCTTGGCTTAGGACCCCACCAATAGCCTTGTTAATAGCATTACACTCCAGTGTGAATACCTTGTAAAAGTCTGGTAGAACTAGGATGGGTTGCTCTATAGTTTTTCTCTTCAAAAACTCAAATGATCCATTAGCTTCATTAGTCCATTCAAAAACACATTTCATTCCCCCTTAATGGTGTTAATGATAGGATTATAAATGCCACTAAATTTTCTAATGAACTTCCTATAGAAACTACACAAGCCATGGAAAATTTTTACCTCTGAAGCAGTAGTAGGTGGTGGCCAATTGAGGATGGCTTCAACCTTAGAAAGATCCATCTTGAGACTACTTTTGGATAACACAAAACCTAATAACACAAGTTCTTCTTGAAGGAACACACACTTCTCCAAATTGACCTTCAATTTTTCCTCATGGAGATTCTTCAATACCATGTCCAAATGCTTGATATGTTCATCCTTGATCCTACTAAAAATTAAAATGTCATCAATATATACAACAAAAAATTTATTGAGAAAAGGTTTCAATACATCATTCAAAAGTCTCATGAAAGTGCTTGGAGCATTTGAGAGACCAAAAGAAATTACAAGCCATTCATAAAGACCCTCAGTGGTCTTGAATATTGTCTTCAACTCATCTCCACCCCTTATCCTTATTTGATGATAGCCACTTTTGAGGTCCACCTTGGAGTAATAACTTTCTCCCCCTAAATAGTCCATTAGATTCTCCATTCTAGGCATAGGAAACCTATATATTATGGTTATCCTATTGATTGTCCAAGAATATGTACATAACCTCCATGTACCTTCTTTCTTAGGTGCTAAAATTGACAGGACTACACAAGGACTCACACTCTTCCTAATGAACCCTTTGGACAACAATTATTCAATATGTCTTGTTATTTCCTTATTTTGTTTAGGGGTCATTTTGTATGCTACCTTGTTTGGGAGTGTGGCCCATAGTATGATGTCTATGAAATGACTCACTTTCCTTTGTGGTGGTAAGGTTTCTAGGGTACTTCTTGTAATCAAACCACTGTACTGATCCAATAGTACCTTAACTTCTTTAGGACCTACATCTCTGCTCATGGCTTTGACCTTTGGTTATTATATGGGTTTCCTTTGAGGTCTCACAACTAATGAAAAACAAGGTGTATCCTTCTCCTTTAGGACCTTCATGAACTCTTTCTCTCCTACACACATGAAATTGCTCACAACATGCTTCTCTTTCCCATCATCAGCAAGTGGATTCATGACATACTCAACACTACCCTTGTAAATGCTATATACATTAGTTCTCCCATCATGTTTAGCATTGATATAAAATTTCCAAGGCCTCCCTAACAAAATGTGACATGCATCTATTTTAGTGACATCACACAAGACTCTATCCACATATTCACATGTGTTAAACTCTACCCAAACTTGTTCACAAATTAGTGTTTCTTTGTCTTTTGTTAACCATGAGGCTTTGTAAGGAAATGGATGAGGTTTTCTTTGTAGTTTCATTTTATCAACCAACTCCCTAGAGTAAAGATTATCTATTGATCTAGAGTCTACAATCACTTTGCATACCTTATTGTTTATTCTGTAGCTTTTCCTGAACAGTGACTTCCTCTAAGGTGGCTTTGAAGTATTAACTTCTCTTAATAGTGACTTCATCATGAGGAATTCTCCTTGTTCTAGATTTATAGCTCTTGAAGTTGTGGTGTGATAAGAGGACACACTTTGACTATCCTCCTCTTGTGTTTACTGCACCCTTCTATCTCCTCCTTGTCTATTTGTACCAAGCTTATCAGGACATCTAAAAGATTGGTGCCCAATCTAGTTATAAGTGATGAATTTACTAGTGAAGACACTAGGTCATCTTCCACAAAACCTCCCTCTAGTGTTTGACCTCCTACCTCTTAATGCACCCTTATTGCTTTATTCACCCTCTGATTCCTAGCTACTTGATTCACCTTGGGTCTTAGGGAATGATCCTCTCCCATTGAACCTACCTCTACCTCTGAAGTTATTCCCTCTTCCTCTATTATTTTGTTCTCCTTTCCTCCTTTGCTTCTCCTCAACCCTCAGTGTCATTTGATAGCACTTGTGGACTATCTCAAGGTTGAATAAACTTAGTTCATCTTGGATGCCAAATTTGAGACCATTTATTTAAGCACCTTGCCAATTTTTGTTTCTCACTCTCTGGTATCTTGGCTTTAAGAGTCATTATATGGAACTCTTTTGTGTAAGTACTCACATCAAGGTCTTTTTATCTTAGACTTTGGAGTCTCTTATGTAAGAATACTTCATAATCCTTTGGGACAAATTGTCTCTTAATCTCCATCGTCATCTTCTTCCAAGTGGTGATTGGATTCCTCCCTTCTTCCATCTTTTTATTTTGCAAGAAGTTAAACCAACTTAGGGTTGGACCCTTCATTTTAGACTTAGCTAATCTCACCTTCTAGCTCTTAAATACTTCCTCACATTCAAAGTAATTCTCTACTACTTAAATCTAGTCTATGAATTCCTCTGGATTCATCTTTCCAAGGAACATGGGGATGTCACACTTATCTTTCCTTCCAACCCTTTCTAGGGCCTCTAAGAGGGGTTGTTGGTTAGCAGGTACCTCTCCTCTTTCATGTATGGGATCCTCTTCCTCATCTAACTCTTCAACAACACTCTTCCCTTGGTTTATCTTTAACTTCTCCAATTCTACTTCAATCCTCCTCCTCCTCCTAGTAGCTTGCTCTCTCAAAATCTTTGCCAATTCAACATTGGTCACTCTTCAGGGGATTTCTTCATCACCCTAATCCTCCATGATTCAAGTGGCTTCCCAAAGTACAATCTTAGGGCTCTGATACCACCTGATGTAGAGAGAACAACAAGAAGACAAGGAAATGTATTATCTCCTTCACAACTCCTCAATCTTACATTTGGCACAATCCAATGTTCCTAAGCTTTGGATATGAGGTATATCAACAAAGAAGTGATGTATAAGCACCTTCTCTACTTCACTTCAATACCCTAAGGTCTTACACCAATTCTTCCAAAATGAGGACTTAGGGACACTTTCCCTATTTTAGACCAAATATGTAAATCTTCACCAGTTACACTTCCTACCCAACTTAAAGGTTTGAACACCTTATTTGGGAAATATGAATAGAGAATTAGTCAACAAATTGATTCCACAACACACATAATACACTGAGCTCAAACTAACCTATGAATCCTACTCGATTTCTTCAAATGACTTTTGGTGTGCAAATTCCCACTACGGATGAGACTAAAAAAATTGAGGGTAGATTCAAGTACCCTTTTTGATTCCTCTAAGATCCCCAAATTCCCAAGGACCAAGTCCACTCCAACAACACTCGACACTCATAATGCTCATAGACCTAATTGGCCAAATTAGGCTTGGATTACACTACAAGTGATCAAGGATGGGTACATAGAATCAGTTTAGGGTTTTTGAAACCTTCATATACCTCAAAATGACTCAAATCCACCTTATAATTGGTCTCTCCAATCAAATCAATTATTTGCATACCACTTCATACAACTGATTGGCTAAATACATATAGATATTTAGCCTAGGGCTTGATGCAAAACCCTTCATACCTCCATATCTTTCCCCAAGCCTTAGGAATCATTAATAATAAATTCCTAACTTGAATTTTCCAATTGGCCATGGAATTCCACTAGTGAAATGTCAAGTTAGGGCCCCATTTGTGCAACAGGCCTAGTTTGGGCTCCTTCCTGGACTGCCTTTTTAAATTTATTTATAAATTTTGTTATACAGACCCAAATGAAATCAATCCAACTATGCTAAAAATTATATTCACAAATATTTCTAATCATTTCATTAATTTGATCTTGTCACTCCGTACACATTCGTGCCAAGCAGGGTTTGCTCAGGAAAACTCTTGGTTTTTCATTCAAACTACGTCAAACTTCATGTTACAATGTCTAACCTCTTAGAGAGGCTTGAACATGCTTAAATATGTTCAAATCCAAGTTCCAACCACTCCATGAGAATTTATGACCATTGGAAACCAAATTTAAACTTCTCGAGCAACTTTTACATCTTTTGCAACATTTTTTTGCAATTTTGCATTTTTACAATCCTAATGACTTGGACACCTATCCAAACACCTATACCTAACTAAATATGCTCAAAATGATCCAAATCATTAGAATCATGTCTGAAACTCCTAAAACACACAAAATACCTAATCACATCTATCACCTATGGACTTGAAATCCAAGTGGACTAAGGCATCCCAAGGCTTATAGGTGTGCCTTAGGGATCCTTGACAACACAAGTTGGATCAAAACATAAGAAGGATGATCTCATGGATCCATCCTATTATTACAAAGAAAAACATAAAATAAAACATGAGGAACATCCTGGATGTTTCCCTGGGTTCCCTACACTAGGTTGTGGTGACTCAATTGTTATGAATGGTGGTGACCCTTTAGGAAATAATGTATGAAGTAAATTTCATTCCAATTATTAAAGGAGGACTTATCAATCATTATCCTTCATCCATTGTCTCCCAAGAAATCAAACAATCAATCAATTAGAAAGATAAAGAAAATAGTAATCAAATTCACATCAATTATCACTTCAACTTGGGATCCAGAATACATACAATTCAAAAATCAAGCATCACTCTATCAAATAAAAATGCATTCAATTACCATCCATCAACATGTCAAAATATCATTTATTATATCATCACTTCCCAATCATCTAATCGATAACTATTTAATCATAACTCACCAATACCTCAAATCATCGAGCCAGTCAAACCTATCTTACAACAATTTGTCTTACAGCATTTAGAGAATCTGAATATTATTATATATTGGTATGAAGTATTAGTTCTTATAATAAATAGCATAATGGGTTTTATTTATGATTTCTTCCTTATGAATAATGGTCCTATTCATGAATTCTTTCTTATAAATAATGTGTATTAATATGATATTTTTATGGCACCCTTTATTTGGAGAATACATGCAATAATGTGTAACTCTTCTATGTTTATCATAGCTAATCATGGTAGGGATAATAAGGGAATAAAAGGAGGGAGAATCTGTTGTGAGGTATTCTTTTAAGCACACCAGCTCATGGTGGCGACAGATAGTCCCATGAGGCCAAGGGGGGGCAAGGATGCCATGTCCTTGGGCTTAGAAAGGAAGGATGCTTCGAACACCCTATTGTTGTTTTCTCAAACTCTTTCCTTTGTTGTCCATTATGTTAAGGAGATCTAATCATAGGAGGGATGATAAGCGTCATGCTTTGGGGACCCTAGCCTAAACTTTCTTCATTTTTGAGCTATCCTAAGGCTGATTGGAATCTTTTTGTTGAGAGGATTAATTTTTGCCTTGATCCATTTGAAAGGATTGGGATGTCAAGACTTTTCTTGAGGATGATGATGTTGTACTACTACCAAATTATTATTTCCTATGATCCTACTATAGATTTTTGGTGCATAACTCTGAAAAATTTAAGTAATGTTGAGCGTTTCTATGAATTTCTCATAGTTAGATAGAATTTTCAAAGTTGTGACTACCATATCCCCTTCCTTAATTTCTCAAACAATGGTAACAAATATATTTTTCTATCCAAGACACAAATCCCAATGCAAGAACAAAGGTAGATGTAGGTACATACTTCAAAAAAATGAAGTATGATTGGCACAATGCCTGAGGTACATATTTTTGACAAACACATAAAATTTTGTCGAGCCCTAGAAATCTTGAAAAACCCACAAAAAATATGTAGCTTAAAAAAATTTCCAACCAAGAAGTTAGAATATTTAAAAAAAAAATTAGTCAGTTAAAAACAATGAGCCCTAGGGCAGAGCCAAATCTGAAAAAAATTGATCTTAATGCACAAAGGCTTGTCACTGAAACCCTAGGTTGTGTTTGAGAAGTCTAAAGTGTGGTGTGCAAATAGATGAAGAATAAATACAAAGTGGTTTGAAATGCTATAAATACGAGCTAAAAAACTAAGGAAATCCCATGTGCAAAAATAGCCAAAACTAAGATCGTATGAGTTAGAAAAAGGGTCGACTAATGTAGATAAATAACCCATAAAGGGTCATATGGAAGGTTAAGAGCCATCGAACAAAAGAAGGGTAATCAATTTGTAGAAGAATGACTACAAAAAAATATGGAAATTGTGATGCAGAAAAAAATGACCACATACAGAGGACTAGTGATGCATGGGAAAAGAGCTCGAGCCATAAAGAAATAAAAAACATAGGAAAATATGACTATGAGAAGACCAAAAAAATGCAAAAACATATTTTTATTTGCAGAGAAATGATCTTCAAACCAAAGAGAACAAACATGAAACTTAAGAAAACATGAAATCATTTTTTGTTTTCAAGGTCGGGATTTCAAATCATTTAGAATCGAAAGCAAAAACACTCATCCCTACAAAAGGGTAGCCAAAAAACCCTAGGCGCCAAGAAAATTAATTTTGAAAGAATTTAAAAACTAATTTTCGAAAGAAATTATAATTAAAAAAATTATTATCACTACTGTAATATCATATTATGAAATTAATTGGTAAAAAATTGAATGTATTGAATGAATGATCAAGCGGTCATGTATAGATTACAAGGAGACGATGTTTCTATTATGAAACAATCATAGAACTAGAAACTATCTATTTTTTACGGAATCTACAATGTTGACCTTTAAATAAGGAAAAATAAAGATATCATAAAGATATTATTCTAATAATTTTGACATTACATTTTTCCACATTTCCATCTAGCAATAGCATTAAGTATTCAACAATATATGTTGATATCTAGTCATAACTTTTAGGGTTCACAAAGTTAATATGAGTTCAAATAGTAATATCACAAATTTTATATGTAGGAGAGACCCAAAACCTTGTCTCCCACCACCTCCTATGTCTATCTTAGAAGAGAGATTTATGTAAGGGTCTTTCTTTATTGGAAATTAACATTTATTTGAGTAATAAAATGTCCTAAAGTGTGATGAAATATTTTATCCAAAAATTATTTTTCCCTCATTTGAGAACTTATTACAAAAAATTGGGAACATGGGAGTCACGAATGTCCATCACATATTTAGAATGTTGGCACATATTATGAGAGAGTTAGAAATTCTGAAATTCTTTACTGCATACATAGTATTCAATAGGTCTTCTCTTAAACCCAAGTCTAACTTATTATCTACACTCTCTTTTACTCATCTTTAGCTTTCCTTTAAATTACTATATTTTTCCAAATTTTAGTACACATGATATTTTCTTCTATTAAGAAGTTTCACAATTTTTTGTTTTAACATTTTTCTTGTTGTGAAATTTGAGGTGACTTATGCTTTTATCACATATATTTACTTTTTTATTAAATGCATCTATAGTGGATCTACTCCTCTCTTTCATGTTTTGGAAGTATATGTTTGTACTTTGCTTTGTCTTCATCTCTAGCTAGGCAAACACCACATTTTATTAAAGCATTCTCAACTTGTTTGTTGTCACTCTTGCTTGTCAGTTACTTATTGATTCACATTATATCTTTTGATTGGCCTGTTATAAATGAGTTTATGTTGAATCAGTGAATACTATATCCATCTAAAGGGTTTCCTCTTTGGTTATCCTTTTGAGTTGTTTTAGTTTCTTCTTGTGTTTTGAGTCAAGAATTCATTATTTTGGTTTTCTTTCATTTTATTTTAACCACATAAGGCTAAGCTTATTTTCCATCATATTTGTATTGGAGAATTTGTATTAAATCTATAACCTATTAGGTTAGTAATAAATAAAATTGATGTTAGTGATAATAATTAAATAAATAATGTGAATAGTTTTAAGTTGTAGGTTGTAGTAGTTGGATACAAATGCATCCCCATAATATTGATAGGTTATTTTAAGGGAAAGCACATGCCTAAGTAATAAAATGTAAAATTTACCTTGAATAGGTAAAGATATCCCAAAGAAACCAATATATCAATTGTTATTATTGGCTGCAATCATGGAGTAATATGTGTATTTTCTCTACCAAATTCACTTTGGCATTAGAACAATATAAGATTCAATCCAAGACAATAATATGCAACAACAATTAAAAATCGAAGTCCATTAATAGAGAAATCATAGTTGTATATACCACATGCCTAACAACCAGGGAGATTGTGGATGATACCAAAAGTATTTTCATATTCAATGCTACTTTAAAACTCATGGAGAAGAGAATAACTTGTATTGTGGCATTTAGAAGCCAATACAAATATATTTGAATTGATAAAGCAAAGGAAGCAAAGCACAAGCTTTGTAACGAATCTTACTTTGATTGAAACTAACATTGCTCTAATTTATAGAGGTATTTTTAGATTGAACTTTGTGATTAAATAACACTATTTATGTATTCTTGTATAATAATTAAAGTATCGAGTCGTACTTAGAAAAGCTAAATAAAGTGTTAAAATCGTAATTGAAAGGTCGTGAGATTTAATTTTGGTATTGATATGTTTTGTCAATTCATTAACAAGGTGTAAATAAGACTAAGTGGCATGTAAACATTTTTAGTACACGTGATTAATGACTTAAGAATCATTTATCACATTGAGGATGGTCATGGGTTCAAAACTCACAAAGGTTTGCAATGAACTTAAGGAAGTTTTTGACAAGGTGCAAACATTGTGTTGAAAAATTGGATGAAATATTGAACTCAAGATTTGTTGACCAACTCTACAAAATTGGTGACTTTTGTATGATTAAAAATCATGAGATAAGTGGTTTGGTGTAATATCCTATTTTTAAAATAGAATCTAATAATAAACAATAATAATAGCTTTAAAATATAAGAAACAAAAATATAAAAAAAAAAATTAAAATATAACATGATTAAAATTAAGTTAATGAAGGGTTAAAATGCATGAAATGGTGAACTGAGGCAAGACTAGCCCTCTAAAGATTAACCAAAAAAAAAAGAAATAAAAACAAAATAAGGGAGTCATTTAAAAGGTAAAGTTATGAAATATTTTAACACTCGCAAAGGACAAAAATGGTGAAATGTTGTGGCTCTTTTAAAGAGTGGTAATTGTGAAAGGTTTGACTTTTTCTAAGAATAAATATGATGAAGAGATGTGACTCTCCCCTGCATTGAAAGATACAAAAGAGAGAAGGTTTCATTTTAGGAGGACATTTCTATGAAATGTGAAATATAATATATTATTCACAAAGGCAACAATGAAACATAGTGACTAGATTTTTTTTTCCTTAACTCAAAGGTATTCTCGTGACTCAGCCCAATGGCCAACCTGCCTTACTTTAGTTTTTACATATTGCCAAGTTGGGGTTCAGGAGAGATGAGTGAGGCAATACTAGCTCTCTAAGAATTAATGGAAGATAAAAAATAAAAAATAAAGAACTAACTACTTCAAAAATTAAAGTTATGAAAAGTTGTGACACTCATAAATGACAAAAATGGTGAAAAGTTGTGACTCTTTCAAAGGGTGGCAAATGTGAAAGGTTGTAATGATTACAAAACTCAAATATGATGAAGAGGTGTGACTCTCTCCCACATTAGAGAATATAAAAGGGAGAAAGATATATAAAGGGAGAAGGTTTCAATTTGGGAAGACATTCAATTGAAATCAATATGGGTTATAGTATATCATTTACAAATGCAACAATGAAAAATGGTAAGTAGAGACTCAATTTTTTTTGTTAACTCAAAAATATCCCCATGACTTAGCACAGTGTTCAACTTACCTTACCTTGGTCTTACATATTTCCAAGGTGGAGTTCAGAAAATGGTGCACTGAGGCAAGACTAGCCCTCTAAAGATTAACGAAAAAAATGAATAATAAGAAAATAAGGAAGTGAGTCATTTAAAAGGTAAAGTTATGAATCCTTGTAACACTCACAACAGAATAAGAAGAAAATAAGTGATTCACTCAAAAGGTAAAGTTATGAAAGGTTGTGAACTCGCAAAGGACAAAAATGGTGAAGGGTAGTGATTATTTTGAAAAGTGACAATTGTGAAAGGTTTTGACTCTTTTTAAAAACAGATATGATGAAGAGATGTGACTCTCCCCCACATTAGGATATATAAAAGAGAGAAGGTTTCATTTTAATACATTAATATGAAATGTGGGGTATAATATATTATTCACAAAAGAAATAATGAAATGTGGTGACTCATTTTTTTTTGTTAACTCAAAGGTATTCATGTGACTAAGCCTAGTGTCTAACCTGTCTTATCTTGATCTTACATGTTGCCAAGTTGGGGTTAATAAAGGGGTAAGTGAGGCAAGACTAGCTCTATAAGAATTAATAAAATATTTAAAAAAATTTAAAAATATAAAGAAGTGTCTCTTTCAAAAGTCAAAGTTATGAAAGATTGTGACACTTGCAAATGACAAAAATTATGAAAATTTGTGACATTTTCAAAAGGTGACAATTGTGAAAAGTTGTAATGATTGCAAAAGACAAATATGATGAAGAGGTGTGACTCTCCCCCACATTGGAAGATATAAATGAGAGAAGGTTTTAATTTAGGAGGACATTCAAATGAAATCAATATAGGATATAATATATTGATCACAAAGGCAACAATGAAAAGTGGCAAGTCAATTTTTTATTTTTGTTAACTTAGATGTATCTTTGTGACTTAGTCTAGTGCCCAACCTAGCTTAGCTTGGTCTTCTATATTGCCAAGTTAATTTTTAGATATGGGTGAGTTGAGGCATGACTAGCCCTCTAAGTACTAATGCAAAAGAAAAATGAATAAGAAGAAAATAAGTGACTCACTCAAAAGGAAAAATTATGAAATGTTGTGACGCTTGTAAAAGATAAAAATTATGAAGTTTTTGAAGGGTGGTAATTGTGAAAGGTTGTAATGATTGCAAAATGAAAACATGATGATGTGTGATTCCCCTCCACATTGAAAGATATAAAGGGACAAGATTTCAATTTAAGGAGACATTCAAATGAAATCAATGTGGGGTATAATATATTATTAAAAAATACAAAAAAAAAAAATAGTGACTCATTTTTTTTTGTTAACTCAGAGCTATCCTTGTGACTCAACACATTGCTCAACTTACCTTACCTTGGTCTTACATATTGCCAAGTTGGGGTTCAGAAAATGGTGAACTGAGGCAAGACTAGCCCTCTAAAGATTAACGAAAAAAAAATGAATAATAAGAAAATAAAGAAGTGAGTCATTTAAAAGGTAAGTTATGAATGCTTGTAACACTCACAAATAAATAAGAAGAAAATAAGAAAGTGGGTCATTCAAAGGGTAAATTTATGAAAGGTTGTGACACTCGCAAAGGAAAAAAATGGTGAAGGTTGTGATTCTTTTGAAAGGTGACAATTGTGAAAGGGTTTGACTCTTTTTAAGAGTGGATATGATGAAAAGATGTTACTCTCCCCCACATTAGAATATACAAAAGAGAGAAGGTTTCATTTTAGTACATTTATAGTAAATGTGAGGTATAATATATTATTCACAAAGCCAACAATGAAATGTGGTGACTCAATTTTTTTTTTTAACTTAGGTATTCATGTGACTAGGCCTAGTGCCTAACCTACCTTACCTTGGTCTTACATATTTCCAAGTTGGGGTTCATGAAGGGGTGAGTGAGGCAAGACCGACTCTATAAGAATTAATGGAAGATAAAAAATAATAATCTTGAAAAATATAAGGAAGTGACTCTTTCAAAACTCGAAGTTATGAAAGATTGTGACAATTGCAAATTATAAAAATGGTGAAAATTTGTGACGTTTTCAAAAGTTGGCAATTGTGAAAGGTTGTAATGATTACAAAATGCAAATATGATGAAGATGTGTGACTCTCTCCCATATTGGAAGATATAAATGGGAGAAGGTTTCAATTTAGGAAGA
This sequence comes from Chamaecyparis obtusa, assembly GCA_027943335.1. Classification (NCBI taxonomy): domain Eukaryota; kingdom Viridiplantae; phylum Streptophyta; class Pinopsida; order Cupressales; family Cupressaceae; genus Chamaecyparis; species Chamaecyparis obtusa. Next base: position 769,760 of record BSBK01000041.1, read on the forward strand.
CATTAAAATGAAATCAATGTCGTGTATAATATATTATTCACAAAGGTAATAATGAAAAGTGGTAATCTAATTTTTTATTTTTGTTAACTTAGAGGTATCCTTGTGACTCAGTCTAGTGCCCAACATAGCTTACCTTGGTCTTATATATTGCCAAGTTAGGTTTTAGATATGGGTGAGTTGAGACATGACTAGCCCTCTAAGTGCTAGTGCAAGAGAAAAATGAATAAAAAGAAAATAAGTGACTCCTTCAAAAGGCAAAGTTATGAAATGTTTAGACACTAATAAAAGATAAAAATTGTGACGTTTTTGAAAAGTGGTAATTGTGAAAGGTTGTAATGATTGCAAAAGGAAAACATGATGAATATGTGTAATTCTCCCCCACACTGGAAGATATAAAAAGATAAGGTTTCAATTTAAGGGGTCATTCAAATTAAATCAATATGGGGTATAATATATTATTAAAAAATACAACAAAAAAAATTAGTGAATCATTTTTTTTGTTAACTCAAAACTATCCTCGTGACTCAACACAGTGCTCAACTTACCTTACCTTGGTCTTACATATTGCCAAGTTGGGGTTCAAAAAATGGTGAACTGAAGCAAGACTGGCCCTCTAAAGATTAACGAAAAAAAATGAATAATAAGAAAATAAGGAAGTGAGTCATTTAAAAGGTAAAGTTATGAATGCTTGTAACACTCACAAAGAAATAAGAAGAAAATAAGGAAGTAAGTCATCAAAAAGTAAAGTTATGAAAGGTTGTGGCACTCACAAAGGACAAAACTGGTGAATGATTGTGATTTTTTTGAAAAATGACAATTGTGAAAGGTTTTGACTCTTTCTAAGAGTGGATATGATGAAGAGATGTGACTCTCCCCCACATTAGAATATACAAAAGAGAGAACGTTTCATTTTAGTACATTGATAGTAAATGTGGAGTATAATATATTATTCACAAAGGAAACAATGAAATGTGGTGACTTAATTTTTTTTTTGTTAACTCAAAGGTATTCATGTAACTCAGCCTAGTGCCTAACTTGCCTTAGCTTGTTCTTACATATTGCCAAGTTGGTGAAAATTTGTGATGTTTTCCAAAGGTGGCAATTTTGAAAAGTTGTAATAATTGCAAAATGCAAATATGATGAAGAGGTGTAACTCTCTCCTACATTAGAAGATATAAATTGGACAAGCTTTCAATTTAAGAGGACATTCAAATGAAATCAATGTGGGGTATAATATATTATTCACAAAGGCAACAATTAAAATTGGTAAGTCAATTTTTTTATTTTTGTTAACTTAGAGATATTTTTGTGACTTAGTCTAGAGCCCAACCTATCTTACCTTGGTCTTATATGTTGTCAAGATAGGTTTTAGTTATTGGTGTGTTGAGGCATGACTATCCCTCTAAGTATTAATGCAAGAGAAAAATGAATGAGAGGAAAATAAGGAAGTGACACTTTCAAAAAGCAAAGTTATGAAATGTTTGGACGCTCGTAAAAGATAAAAATTGTGACGTTTTTGAAAAGTGGTAATTGTGAAAGGTTGTAATGATTGCAAAAGGAAAATATGATGAATATGTGTGATTCTCCCCCACACTGGAAGATATAAAATGATAAGGTTTCAATTTAAGGGGACATTCAAATGAAATCAATTTGGGGTATAATATATTATTAAAAAATGCAACAATGAAAAGTAGTGACTCAATTTTTTTGGTTAACTCTGAGGTATCCCCGAGACTCAGCACAGTGCTCAACTTACCTTACCTTGGTCTTATATATTGCCAAGTTAGGGTTCAAAAAATGGTGAACTGAGGCAAGACTAGCCCTCTAAAGATTAACGAAAAAAAATGAATAATAAGAAAATAAAGAAGTGAGTCATTTAAAAGGTAAAGTTATGAATGCTTGTAATACTCATAACAAAATAAGAAAAAAATAAGAAAGTGAGTCATTCAAAAGGTAAAGTTATGAAAGGTTGTGACACTCGCAAATGACAAAAATGGTGAAGGGTTGTGATTATTTTGAAAAGTGACAATTGTGAAAGGTTTTGACTCTTTCTAAGAGCGGATATGATGAAGAGATGTGACTCTCCCCCAAATTAGAATATACAAAAGAGAGAAGGTTTCATTTTAGTACATTAATATGAAATGTGAAGAATAATATATTATTCACAAAACAAACAATGAAATGTGGTGACTCAATTTTCTTTTGTTAACTCGCAAATGACAAAAATAGTGAAGGGTTGTGATTCTTTTGAAAAGTGACAATTGTGAAAGGTTTTGACTCTTTCTAAGAGAGGATATGATGAAGAGATGTGACTCTCCCCCAAATTAGAATATACAAAAGAGAGAATGTTTCATTTTAGTACATTAATATGAAATGTGAAGAATAATATATTATTCACAAAAGAAACAATGAAATGTGGTGACTTAATTTTCTAATGCCTAACCTGCCTTACTCTGGTCTTACATATTGTCAAGTTGGGGTTCATGAAAGGGAGAGTGAGGCAAGACTAGCTCTATAAGAATTAATAGAAGATACAAAAAAATCTTGAAAAATATAAGAAAGTGACTCTTTCAAAAGTTAAAATTATGAAAGATTGTGACACTTGTAAATGACAAAAATGGTAAAAATTTGTGATGTTTTCAAAAGATAGCAATTGTGAAACATTGTAATGATTGCAAAATGCAAACATGATTAAGAGGTGTTACTCTCCCTCACATTAGAAGATATAAATGGAAGAAAGTTTCAATTTAGGAAGACATTCAAATGAAATCAATGTGGAGTATAATATATTATTCACAAAGGCAACAATGAAAAGTGGTAAGCCAACTTTTTATTTTGTGACTGAGTATAGTGCCCAACTTGTCTTACCTTGGTCTTATATATTTCCAAGGTAGGTTTTAGATATGGGTGATTTGAAGCATGACTAGCCCTCTAAGTACTAATGCAAGAGAAAAATGAATAATAAGAAAATAAAGAAGATACTCTTTCAAAAGGTAAAATTATGAAATGTTGTGACACTTGTAAAAAATAAAAATTGTGACATTTTTAAAAATGTGGTAATTGTGAAAAGTTGTAATGATTGCAAAAGGAAAAACATGATGAATATGTGTTAATCTCCCCCACATTGGAAAATATAAAGGAAAAAAGTTTCAATTTAAGGGGATATTAAAATGAAATCAATGTGGGGTATAATATATTATTAAAAAATGCAACAATAAAAAGTAGCGACTCAATTTTTTTTGTTAACTCGGAGGTATCCCCGTGACTCAGCATAGTATTCAACTTACCTTACCTTGGTCTTACATATTGCCAAGTTGGGGTTCAGAAAATTGTGAACTGAGGCAAGACTAGCCCTCTAAAGATTAACGAAAAAAAAATGAATAATAAAAAAATAAGGAAGTGAGTCATTTAAAAAGTAAAGTTATGAATGCTTGTAACACTCGCAACAGAATAAGAAAAAAATAAGTGAGTCATTCAAAAGGTAAAGTTATGAAAGGTTGTGATACTCGCAAAAGACAAAAATGGTGAAGGGTTGTGATTCTTTTGAAAAGTGACAATTGTGAAAGGTTTTGACTCTTTTTAAGAACAAATATGATGAAGAGATTCGACTCTCCCCCACATTAGGATATACAAAAGAGAGAAGGTTTCATTTTAATACATTAATATGAAATGTGAAATATAATATATTATTCACAAAAGAAACAATGAAATGTGATGACTCAGCTGGTTGAAGATTATTTTTAGCTAGTAATGAATGCCTTCATAGTTTTTTTGTTTACACTAATGGCTTCTGATATGAAAAACAATGGCTTGGGTGCTTGGTACATAAATAATTTTGTAGACAAGTTTCTCAAAATCTAGGAACATTAATGGTGTCTGGTCTTAGTAAGAGGGAATTGTTGTTTATTGAGTGTCATTATAGGAAGCATTTTATTTTTCTCAGATGATTTATGCTACAAATATCAATTGTGGCTTTTGTAGAATAATGTTTTTGTAAAAGATAATTATGTGCATGGGAAAATTAAAAATGAAATCAATGCATAGATCTGATGACCTTCAATTGTTGATATTATAAGGTTACAGCTCTTGATGTAACTAATAAATTTCACCACAAAGTGCTGATAGATTTCAAATAAAGACATTGTTTTATATTAGAACCAGGTCTCATATTAATTCATGACATTTATTTAGAATGATGGAGGTGCCCTAGCTTGGTTGCAGGTTTTCATGCATGGGTTTTGTGGAAGCGTTTAAGTAGCGGGGTAGTTTTTTGTTTATTGCAGTGGGTTTTGTTTCTGTTTGGTGTCTGAGGGGACTTTTTTATTTTGTTGGCAGTTGTTTTGGTTTTTGTTTGTTTTCTTGGCTTCAATCTTTGCATGGCAAATATTTCTATGGCATCAATTGTGGATCTTTCTCGCATGGACAAGGCTCATAATGGGTCCTATTCAAGCATGCATGCATAGCAAGCAGATACATTTTATACGAGTGCTGGCTCTAATATGAATAAGGTTAATGGGTGTCTTCCTAGAACCTAGGATCACCCAGTTTTGGTCATTTCTCTTGATTTGGTGGAAGGAGATGTCTCATATTGGAGCAGACATGTTCTGATCTGTAAGTTTCTTGGCATTCACATTCTTTTGTCCACTCTGGAAGCTTCGATTCGGCGTTCCTAGTAGATTGAAGGAGATATGGAAATTATGCTTGCAGTCAATAGCTATTTTATGGTTATTTTCTTGAATATGGAAAATCACAATAGAGTTTTTGAAGGTGGCCCATATTTTTATAATCAGGTTGGATTATTTATTAAACCATGGCATGCAGTTTTTAATTCAGCTGAAGAGATGCCTTCTCGAGTTCCTATTTGGGTTCGTCTACCTCGCCTCCCCCTGGAGTTTTGGCGAGAAGACATCTTACATAAAATTGCTAGTCTCTTGGGAAAGCCTGTGGTAGTTGCTACACAAACCCTTGATAAAAAGGTGATTTCTTTTGCCCAGATTTGTGTTGAGATAGATCTAAATAATCCCCTGCTACATTCAATAGAAATTTGTTTGGGATCTTCATCATGGATTCAATAGTTAGATTATGAATCTCTACCTTTTCGATGTCAATTTTGTCATGAGTATGGCCATCTCCTACGACAGTGCCCTAAAGTTCGTAAGGAAGCTCATTCCCCCTCTTCAGCACCTCCTCCTCTGGGTAAAGAGGACAAAGGGAAAGCTCCCATGATGGTTGAACCTCAGGGAAAGGACAAGGAAGGTTTTGTACTTGTTAAAACTAAGGCTAAAGGATGAGGTCATAAGAGGGCATTCAAGGATAGACAGATAGATGGTAGCTTTAACAGGTTTGAGGTGCTAGAGAATTTAGCTTTGGAAGAAGGGGTCCCGCATGTGGTCACTTCTAATAGTGTTGGGGTCAGTATGGAGATTGTACCAGCTCTTGAACCAAAACTAGTTCAGGCTATTCAAGGACAACAAGTGGCTTAGGTGACTTCAAATAATCTCATTGAGGATGATATTGTTTTGGAAAATTTAGCTAGAGAACTTTTAGTTTCATCTCAAAATAAGGGTTCTTCTCATAGATTGGGAGTGTAACAATGATCCCTTAAGAAAGGTCCTGCTGATAGCTCCTCAAAAGGGTGAAAGACAGACCTTGAGAAGATAAAAATGACTAGAGATCTATTGGTGGAATCTAGGTTTGTTAAACCCATTGATGTTCACTTTTCTCAAACCCCTCCATGATCATTCTCTCTTGGAATGTGAGGGGTTTGAATAGCACCTGTCGTCAAAAGGCTATTCATGATTTGATTGCAATTCATTCTCCGGATGTCTTTTGTGTTCAAGAGACTAAGGTTTCTATTGAGGTTATGCATCAGCATGCTCCACACATTTGGTACGCTGGCCACTGTCAAAGTATTGGTTCGCAAGGGAATTCTGGAGGTTTGGCTCTATTTTGGGACCCTTGAAAGATCTCTCCCCTTTGGTGGATTTCTAGTCATTACTCAATCTCTATGGTGGCTACTGCCTTGGACTCTGGTGAGACTATTCTTGTGACCAATTTTTATGCCCCTATTGACATTCATGGGAAGATTCATCTCTGGGATCACCTTAGGTATGTGCGTTCTTGTGCTCCTTATTTTCCTTGGATTTTAGGAGGCAATTTTAATTCTATTTTAAGTCTTGAGGAGAAAAGAGGAGGTTGTCCTAGGCTTGGCCCTGCTTCTAATCTTTTTCAAGCTCAGGTGGATGTTCTTTCTATTATTGATGTTAAGCCTTCAAATGGGGTTTTCACTTGGAACAATAGATGAAGTGGTAAAGAAGCTATCTCAGAACATTTGGATAGGTTTCTTGTTTCATGTTATTGGGTTGGCGGTGGCTTGATTACGAGTTCTAAAATTCTTGATTGGAGAGGTTCTAATCATTGGCCGATTAAGTTCTCTTCTTCTCTTGTCGCACTACCTAAGAACCCTTCTTTTAGATTCCAACTTATGTGGCTCTGAGACTCATCCCTTTATGATTTGGTGGCTAAGTGGTGGAGAGAGGGTGGCCTAGCTTATGGCATGGCTATGTTTGTCTTTGAGAAGAAACTTAAATATGTCAAATATCATCTTAAGAGATGGAATACTTCTTGCTTTGGGAACCTTCAGTCTAGAAAGAGGAATGCTCTAGATCGTCTTGCAGTGATTACTTGCCAAATCAGGGACTCTGGGCTTATAGATGCTCTTGGCAGGGCAGAATCCTAGGCTATGCGGGATGTGGAAGAATGGGAACTTTGGGAAGAGATTTACTAGAAACAAAAGGCTTGCATTGATTGGCTGCAAGAAGGGAATAGAAATACTGCTTTTTTTCATCATTCTGTTCAGGCTCATCATAATAAAGGGTATATTTCTTCTCTTGTTACTACTGAAGGACTTCAGATTTCCTCTCAGTCTGCTATGTCCAAGGAATCCCTTCAATTTTATTCTACCCTTTTTGCTGAGGATTTTCAGCCTGCAATTGAGGAGGAGAACTTGATTCTTTCATGCATTCCTTCTCTTATCACCAATGCAATGAATGATTCTCTTATTCATCCAATTTTGATGTCAGAACTTGAATAGGTTGTGTTTGGGATGAATAAAGGTAAAGCTCTAGGCCCAAAAGGCTTCCCTATGGAATTCTTTTAGGAATTTTGGGAAATTATTAATATGGATCTCTTGGAGGTGGTTAAGGAATCCCTTCAGAATAAGCAAATGCTTTGTGCATTGAACTGCACTTTACTGACTCTTATCCCCAAGAAAGAAGGTGTTGAAAATCTTGACTCTTTTCATCCCATTGCTCTTTGTAATGTTGTGTACAAAATTATCACCAAATTGATTGCTGACAGACTCAAGATATGCCTTCCAGTTGTGATTTCAGAGGAACAAGGTGGTTTTGTAGCTGGTAAGCAAATTCTTGATGGAATTGTTATTGCTTCTAAAGTTATTCATTCTATGCATACATCAAAAGAGAGAGCTATGCTCATTAAGTTGGATATGGCTAAGGCTTATGACAGAGTCAAATGGAGTTTTCTCCAAAAGATCCTCTTGGCCTTTGGTTTTTGCCAACAGTGGGTGAATTGGATTATGAGTTGTGTTACTTCAGCTTCTTTTTCTATTCTTGTGAATGGTGCTCCTTCAGAGCCCTTTGGTGCCTCTAGAGGACTTTGTCAAGGGGATCCTATTTCACCTTACCTCTTTATCATTCTGGCTGAGGGTTTGGGCCGCTTTCTTAAGCTTCGTGCTCACCAGGGTTTGATTCATGGGTGGAAATGGTGTGCTGGCCTGCCTCCTCTTTTGCATCTTGAGTTTGTGGATGATACTTCGTTTATGGGACAAGCCCATCTTTAGGAAGCTACTTCTTTTAGGCATGCTTTGGATGTGTATCTTGTAGCTTCAGGATAGAAAGTTAATGAGAACAAATCCTCCATTTTTTTCTTCAATACTCCCCAGGCTATTCAGAGGCATATTGCTACTATTTTGAGGTTTCAGATTGGGTCTCTTCCATTTGTTTATTTGGGTATTCCTCTTACTGTTGGTAGACATCCTAGATCTTCCTGGCAAGTTTTGCTTGATAAACTACATAAAAAGGTTAATCATTGGAATCATCGATGGCTATCAACTGTTGCTTGCCTGACTCTGTTAAAGTTGGTTATTCAAGCCCTTCCTATTTACAGGTGTTTTGTTCAGGCTGCTCCTATGTATTTTCTTCGATAATTTGATGCTTTGTCCCATCAATTCCTTTGGAGTGGGAACCTTTCAACTTCTAAATGGAGTCTGGTTAAATGGGAAACAATGTGTAGACCTCAGAAGGAGGGTGGCCTTGGCCTACGATTAGCTATTTTAAATGGACAGGTTCTCGCTGCAAAGCTTTATTGGCATTGGTGTACTAACCAGCATCAACTTTGGGCTCGTATTCTCACCCATAAGTATTTTCCAGATATTGATGTGGTTGAAGTTCACCGCTTTCCTCTAGAAGGGAGAGGATCCATGATTTGGAATGTGCTAAATTTTGGAGCTCAGTTGGTTAAAGATGGTCTCTTTTGGATTTGTCATTTGGGATCACAAGCTTTATTTTGGTTTGACTCTTGGGATGGGCACCCTCCTATCCTTTCCACTCATCCTCAGCTACATGCCCTCTATCAAAATTTTAGTGTTGCTAGTTGGAACACAGTTGATTTTTACAAGATAGGGTGTGTTAGAGGTTTGGCTCCTTCCTTTCATTGGAAACACCCTTCTGAATGGCATCCAAGAGGATCTGAGGAGGATAGGAAGGAGTTGTTTCAAATTTTGCAGTCTCGTGAGTGTACTACTTTGGTTGGTAATGATGTTCTTGCTTGGGAAAATGAGGATTTGTCTGGGAAATTTTCTGTGTCTATAGGATATGTTGAGCTTCTTTGATAGACAGTGGGGGACATTCAGGTGCCTTGGTGGAAGCAAGTCTAGTACAAATTTTCCTGGCCCAAATGTATTTTTTTTATGTGGGTGGTGGTCCATAGCTGGTGCCTTACACGTGATAATTTAAGCAAGCGTGGCTTCCATGGAGCCTCAATGTGTGTTCTATGCCGGACTAGTGAAGAAAATGTCTCTCATCTCTTTTTCCAATGCTCTTTCACTAGACATATTTGGCACTCTTGGTGGAATGTGTGGAACCAATCCTGTTGGCATGTTTCCTCACTGGCAGAATTCTTTGCTCGCTGGGGTAAGGCTCCTGTCAAGACTTCTTTTCTTCAAGTTGCCTGGACTCTTGGACCCTCCTTTATTATTTGGCATATCTGGTTGGAAAGGAACCGTCGTATCTTTAAGGATGAGTTTTTCGAGGTTCCTCACTTATGGTGGAAAATTCTCCATTCTTTGGGGGAAACTATTTCTGCAAAATGTGACACTTCTGAAGCCATGGAACCAGGGGAGGATATTTTCAAAAATCATTTGAATATTCCCCCCTCACATGGAAAACTGCTAAGAAAAATGTGTAGACACCCCTTGCGAAAGATAAATAGGGTGGGGAAGTGGAGTGCCCCTCCATAGGGTATTCTTAAAATCAACACAGATGGGTCTTCCAAGGGCAATCCAGGCCCTGCTGGCATTGGTGGTGTTGGCAGAGATAGTAAGGGGGATGTTCAGTTTGTGTTTTCTATTTATAAAGGTCATCACACTAACAACCTGATGGAGGCCATAGCTATTTTTTATGCTATGAAGAATTCTTATGACCTTGGTTGGAGAAGGCTTATCTGTGAAACTGACTCACAAGTGGTGATACATCTATTGAATCAACAACATTTTGAAGTTGTTAGTTGGAATTTAGCTTTGATTGCAGACCAAATTCATAATTTGTGTACTTCTTTGGAGTCTGTTACTTTCACTCATATTCCCAGGGAATGGAATAGTGTTGTTGATTGTCTGGCGAAGTGGGCTTTTGACCATATGTGTAATTGGAACATTGTTGATAAGACTCAACTTCTGATGGGCTTGTCCCATCAACTTGATCACTTGGTTGATCTTGATAGGGCTGTTAGATGCCCTTTCTCTGTTTGTTCTTGTTTCTCTTTTAGTTTGAATAAATTTTCACCCCTCCTTTATTTCAAAATGTGATGACTCATTTTTTTTTGTTATCTCAGAGGTATTCATGTGACTTAGCCTAATGCCTAACCCGCCTTACCTTGGTCTTACATATTGCCAAGTTGGAGTTATGAAGGGGTGAGTGAGTAAAGACTAGCTCTATAAGAATTAATGAAATATTAAAAAAAAATCTTGAAAAATATAAGGAAATGACTCTTTCAAAAGTTAAAGTTATGAAAAAATTGTGACACTTGCAAATGACAAAAATTGTGAAAATTTGTGATATTTTCTAAAGGTGGCAGTTGTGAAAGGTTGTAATGATTGCAAAAGGCAAATATGATGAAGTGGTGTGACTCTCACCCACATTGGAACATATAAATGGGAGAAGGTTTCAATTTATGAGGACATTCAAATGAAATAAATATGAGGTATAATATATTATTCACAAAGGCAACAATGAAAAGTGGTAAGTCAATTTTTTATTTTTGTTAACTTAGAGGTATCCTTGTGACTGAGTCTAGTGCCCAATCTATCTTACCTTGGTCTTATATATTGTCAATTTAGGTTTTAGATATGTGTGAGTTGAGCCATGACTAGCCCTCTAAGTACTAATGTAAGAGAAAAATGAATAAGAATAAAATAAGTGACTCCTTCAAAAGGCAAAGTTATGAAAGGTTGAGACACTTTTAAAAGATAAAAATTGTTACATTTTTTAAGGGTGGTAATTGTGAAAGGTTGTAATGATTGCAAAATGAAAACATGATGAAGATGTGTGATTCTCCCTCACATTGGAAGATATAAACGAATAAAGTTTCAATTTAAGGGGACATTTAAATGAAATCAATGTGGGGCATAATATATTATTAAAAAATGCAACAACGAAAAGTAGTGACTCAATTTTATTTTGTTAACTCGAAGGTATCCCCATGACTCAGCATAGTGCTCAAATTACCTTACCTTGGTCTTACATATTGCCAAGTTGGGATTCAAAAAATGGTGAACTGAAGCAAGACTTTCTCTCTAAAGATTAACGAAAAAAAATGAATAATAAAAAAATAAGGAAGTGAGTCATTTAAAAGGTAAAGTTTTGAATGCTTGTAACACTTGCAACGGAATAAAAAGAAAATAAAGAAGTGAGTCATTCAAAAGGTAAAGTTGTGAAAGGTTGTGACACTCACAAAAAACAAAAATGGTGAAAGGTTGTAATTCCTTTAAAAAATGACAATTGTGAAAGGTTTTGACTCTTTTTAAGAGCGGATATGATAAAGAGATGTGACTCTCCCCTACATTAGAATATACAAAAGAGAGAAGATTTCATTTAAGAGCATTGATATGAAATATGGGGTATAATATATTATTCACAAAGGAAACAATGAAATGTGGTGACTCAATTTTTTTTGTTAACTCGGAGAAATTCATGTGACTCAACCTAGTGCCTAACCTGCCTTACCTTGATCTTACATATTGTGAGGTTGGGGTTCATGAAGGGGTGAGTGAGACAAGACTAGCTCTAAAAGAATTAATGGAAGATAAAAAAAAAATTTGTAAAATATAAGTGACTCTTTCAAAAGTCAAAGTTATGAAAGATTGTGACACTTGGAAATGACAAAAATGGTGAAAATTTGTGACGTTTTCAAAAGGTTACAATTGTGAAAGGTTGTAATGATTGCAAAATGTAAATATGATGAACAGGTGTGACTTTCCCCCACATTGGAAGATATAAATGGGAGAAGATTTCAATTTAGGAGGTCATTCAAATAAAATCAATGTGGGGTATAATATAATATTCACAAAGGCAACAATGAAGAGTGGTAAGTCAATTTTTTATTTTTGTTAACTTAGAGGTATCCTTGTGACTCAGTCTAGTGCCCAACCTATCTTACCTTGGTCTTATATATTGTCAAGTTAGGTTTTAGTTATGGGTTAGTTGAGGCATGACTAGCCCTCTAAGTACTAATGCAAGAGAAAAATGAATAAGAAGAAAATAAGGAAGTGACTCTTTCAAAAGGTAAAGTTATGAAATGTTGCGACGCTCGTAAAAGATAAAAATTGTGACATTTTTGAAAGGTGATAATTATGAAATATTGTAATGATTGCAAAAGGAAAACATGATTAAGATGTGTGATTCTCCCACACATTGGAAGATATAAAGAGATAAGGTTTCAATTTAAATGGACATTCAAATGAAATCAATGTGGGGTATAATATATTATTAAAAAATGCAACAATGAAAAGTAGTGACTCAATTTTTTTTTGTTGACTCGATGGTATCCCTGTGACTCAATAGAGTGTTCAACTTACCTTACTTTGGACTTACATATTGCCAAGTTGGGGTTTAGAAAATGGTGAACTAAGGCAAGACTAGCCTTCTAAATATTAACGAAAAAAAAATTAATAATAAGAAAATAAGGAAGTGAGTCATTTAAAAGGTAAAGTTACGAATGCTTGTAACACTCACAAATGACAAAAACAGTGAAGGGTTGTGGCTCTTTTGAAGATGTGCAATTGTGAAAGATTTTAACTTTTTCTAAGAGCAGATATGATGAAGAGATGTGAATCTCCCCACATTGGAAGATACAAAAGAGAGAAGGTTTCAATTTATGACAGTCATATGAAATGTGAGTTATAATATATTATTCACAAAGGCAACAATGAAATGTAGTGACTTAATTTTATTTTTTTTGTTAACTCAAAGGTATTCTCATGACTCATTTTAGTGTCCAACCTGCCTTACTTTGATCTTACATATTGATGCAGGGGCATCCTTGGTTCTTGAAGATTCTGGCAGTCTCTGTAACTATCTAGTGAGGTTCAGTGAAGTGGCTGGTGATCTCGGTAGAAGACTAGAGTTTCTCAGTCTTTGGTGATAGTTCTCGGTCAGAGTCTATTTGGCTTCACCGATGGATCTCATTGGTCGTGGTAAAGGTTCTCGGTTGGAAGTACCGATGGAGCTCGGTGGATGAAGGTCACTTGGTGACTCGGTGTTTCTAGTGCTCAGTGCTTGGTTACTGACGGGGTCTTGGTGTTTACTACTAGTGCTCGATGTTCTTGCTGACCGACTTGTTTGTTCAGATGAATCAACTTGGTCAATTGGTTCATTTAATTTGGGTCGTGCTTCTTGAGTTATGGATTGACTGTTGGACATTTGGGGACCTAGATGTGGCATGTTGCATTCCCCTATGTGGATCTGGATGCCGACATGATGAATTAATTATTAGAAGGCTATGTGAGAGCAGACTGCTATTTCATTTAATATTCATTTGTCTTTGGAAGCCGACTGAGTTTTGGAATTTATTTGTTTGTAAAGATGACTTATGGTTGTGTAGTATTTAAGAGGGTGCTTGGGTAGTTGTTTAGGGGAGAGAGAGTAGATTTGGAAGGTAGAAGGAAGTAGAAGAAGTGTAGTAGAGTTAGTAGCTTGCGAGCTTAGGAACAAGAAGATTGCTTGGTGGCTTGTGAGCACAAGTTAAGATCTTTCTTTGAGTACCTACTAGTGTCTTGTTGTGTTACAGACTTGGGCTAGCTGAGAAGTGTGTTGGATCTTGCATGGTCTTGTTGAATTATTGTAATCTTTGATGTATTTGGCCGTAACTGAGAAGGCCTTATAGCTCGACATGTTTCTTGTAAGCTTGGTTACTGATGAATAAAGAAGATTTTGATTCTATATTGTGTTGTGTTGTGTTATTCCGCATTGTTGGTGTTTGGCTGCAAGCATGGATAGTCCTTAATTGGATCCTCTAACCTTGACTGCATCAGAATGGTATCAGAGCGAGTTGATCTTGTTTGGAGAAAGGATGGCAAAGAGATTGTGTGCAATTTGAGTTGCAGATCCATGTTACTGAACTTGTGAAATTGTGGCCTAGTTGTTCATGCGAGGTGGCAAGTTGCGATCTGACTTGCATACAACTCGAAGGTTGTCACAAGGTGGTCAGTGTTGGGTTTGTTGCAGAGGGTTTTCGAAGGTCTTTGGAGATGCCTCCAAGAATATTGGACCCTAGTGCGATTGCAGATCTCTGTGATGTGGTGGAAGTGAAGATTTTTGAAAGGTTTTCTCAGTGGGAAATGGATTTGTTGAGCCGTGTAGAGAACCGGGTTGATAACCTTGTGAAGGAAAGTGTTGTTGAGCTTTGTAAAGCTTACTGGAGTTGGGACATGCCGGTCTGAAAGAAAGTTGTCTGGCTTGTTAGAAAACTCATCCGAGAGGGAAAACATCTTGACAAGGTTACTTGTGACAGTATAGAGGTATGTGAGATTGGTTTTGATGGTCAGTTGGTGGAGTCTGACATAAAACTTGCAGAGCAACTTGTGGTTGTTACTACGATACCTATGCTTAGTGACAATGTTGTTGACCTTGTTGAGGTTGGTGGGAAGATTGGTTTTCATGTTTAGTTAGTTGTGCTTGACATGGAGATTGCAGAGCATCTGGTTGTGCATGGTCAGGTTGCTATTGATGAGGAGTTACCTACTTTTGAACACCTTTGTGATGATGGTGTTACCAAATTGCTTTTGTTTGGTGTTGAGGTGCAAATGTTGTTTGCTGGTTGTGGACTTGAGTCGCTGGTTGATAGTGATGAGTCTTGTGATGAGATTCTGAGATGGGATTCTGACTTGATACTTGGTGATGGGTTGAAGGCTCAGTTTGTTCTTAATGTTGGACATGCTAACTGGTTGGTTGCAGATCAGTTAAGGAGGACTTGGCTGATGAGCTTGTGCATTTTCCTAGGTTCGAGGATTGACAAGACTTGTGTGAAGATGGAGTGGATGGCAGATTTTCTTGAAGGAGATAAGTGTGGGACACACTTTCTTATTTACCTCGGGTGTCTGATGCAGGGGCATCCTCAATTCCTGAAGATTTTGGCAGTCTCGGTAACTGTCTGGTGGAGTTCAATTAAGTGGTTGGTGATCTCGGTAGAAGACTGGAGTTTCTCGGTCTTTGGTGATAGTTCTTAGTCGGAGTCTGTTTGGCTTCATCGATGGAGCTCGGTGGTCATGGTAAAGGTTCTCGATTGGAAGTACCAATGGAGCTTGATGGATGGTCACTTGGTGACTTGGTGTTTTTGGTGCTCGGTGCTTGGTTACCGACGAAGTCTTGATGTTTACTACTGGTGCTCGGTGTTCTTGCTGACTGACTTGTTTGTTTGGATGAATCAGCTTGGCCGATTGGTGCATTTAATTTGGGTCGCGCTCCTCGAGTTATGGATTGACCATTGGAAGTGTGGGGACCTAGATCTGGCATGTTGCATTCCCCTATGTGGATCTAGATGCCGACATGATGAATTAATTGTTGGAAGGCTATGTGAGAGCTGATTGCTGTTTCATTTAATATTTGTTTGTCTTTGGAAGCCGACTAGGTTTTGGGATTTATTGTTTGTAAAGCCGACTTATGGCTGTGTAGTATTTAAGAGGGTGCTTAGGTAGTTGTTTAGGGGAGAGAGAGTAGATTTGGAAGGTAGAAGGAAGTAGAAGAAGTGTAGTAGAGTTAGTAGCTTGCAAGCTTAGGAACAAGAAGATTGCTTGGTGGCTTGCGAGCACAAGTTTATATATTTCTTGGAGTACCTACCAGTTTCTTGTTGTGTTATAGATGTGGGCTAGCTGAGAAGTGTGTTGGATCCTGCATGGTCTTGTTAAATTATTGTAATCTTTGATGTATTTGGTCATAACTGAGAAGGCCTTACAGATCGACATGTTTCTTGTAAGCTTGGTTACTGATGAAAAAAGAAGATTTTGATTCTATATTGTGTTGTGTTGTGTTATTCTATATTGTTGGTGTTTGGCTGCAAGCATGGACAGTCCTTAATTGGATCCTCTGAACTTGACTGCATCACATATTTCCAAGTTGGGGTTGAGGAGGGGTGAGTAAGGCAACACTAGCTCTCTAAAAATTAATGGAAGAAAAAAAAATTTGAAGAAAATAAGGAAGTAACTACTTCAAAAGTCAAAGTTATGAAAAGTTGTGACACTCATAAATGACAAAAATGGTGAAAAGTAGTGACTTTCTAAGGGTATCAATTGTAAAGATTGTAATGATTGCAAAATGCAAACATGATGAAGAGGTGTGACTCTCCCCCACATGGAAGATATAAAGGAAGAAGGTTTCAATTTAGGAGGACATTTAATTGAAATCAATGTGGGGTATAATATATTATTTACAAATGCACCAATGAAAAGTGGTAAGTCAATTCTTTATTTATGTTAACTTACAGGTATCATCGTGGTTGAGTCTAGTGCCCAACTTGTCTTACTTTTGCCTTACAAATTTATAAGTTGGGATTTAGTTAGGGGTGAGTTGAGGCATGACTATCCTTCTAAGAACTAATGGCAGAGAAAAATGAATAAGAATAAAATAAGGAAGAGACTCTTTCAAAAAACAAAATTATGAAATATTGTGATGCTCGTAAAATACAAAAATTATGACCCTTTCGAATGGTCGTACTTGTGAAAGGTTGTAATGATTGCAAAAAGCAAACATCATGAAGATGTGCGACTCTCCCTCACATTAGAAGATATAAAGGAGAGAAAGTTTCAATTTAGAGGACATTCAAATGAAATCAATGTGAGATATAATATATTATTAAAAAATACAACAATGAAAAATAGTGACCCAATTTATTTTTTTGTTAACTCAGATATGTCACTGTGACTCAGCCTAGTGCTCAACCTACCTTACCTTGGTCTTACATATTGCCAAATTGTGGTTTAAGAAGGGGTGAGCTAATGCAAAACTAGCCCTTTAAAGATTAATGGAAAAGAAATAAGAAATAAGAAGAAAATAAGGAAGTGAGTCATTCAAAAGGTAAAGTTATGAAATGTTGTGACACTTGCAAAAGACAAAAATGGTGAAAGGTTGTGACTCTTTTGAAAAGTGGCAATTGTGAAAATTTTTTACTCTTTCTAATAACATATATGATGAAGAGATGTGACTCTCCCCCACATTGGAATATACAAAAGAGAGAAAGTTTCATTTTAAAAGGACACTGATATGAAATGTGGGGTATAATATATTATTCACAAAGACAACACTGTAATGTGGTGACATAATTTTTTTTTGTTAACTCGGAGGTATTTCTGTGACTTAGCCCATTGTCCAACATGTCTTACATTGGTCTTACATATTGCCAAGTTGGGGTTCATGAAGGGGTGAGTGAGTCAAGACTAGCTCTCTAAGAATTAATGGAAAATTAAAAAAAATTAAAAAATATAAAGAAGTGACTCTTTGAAAAATCAAAGTTATGAAAGGTTGTGACACTTGCAAAGGACAAAAATGATGAAAAGTGGTGACTCTTTAGAAGGGTGACAATTGTGAAAAATTGTAATGATTGCAAAAGGCAAACATGTTGAAGGAGTGTGATTCTCCCCCACATTAAAAGATATAAATGGGAGAAGGTTTCAATTTAGGAGGACATTCAAATGAAATCAATGTGGGGTATAATATATTATTCACAAAGGCAACAATGAAAAGTGGTAAGTCAATTATTTATTTTTGTTAACTTAAATGTATCATCGTGACTTAGTCTAGTGCCCAACTTGTCTTACCTTGGTCTTACATATTTCTAAGTTATGAGTGAATTGATGCATGATTAGTTCTCTAAGGACTAATGCAAGATAAAAATGAATAAAAAGAAAATAAGGAAGTGACACTTTCAAAAGACAAAGTTATGAAAAATGTTGTGACACTCGTAAAAGACAAAAATTGTGACGCTTTCAAATGGTGGTAATTGTGAAAAGTTGTAATAATTACAAAAATCAAACATGATGAAGATGTGTGACTCCCCCTCATATTGGAAGATATAAAAGGTAGAAGGTTTCGATTTAGGTGAACATTCAAGTGAAATCAATGTGAGGTATAATATATTATTAAAAAATACAACAATGAAAAGTAGTGACTCAATTCTTTTTTTTTTTGTTAACTCAGAGGGGATATGACTAATTCAATTCAAGACAGAAGGAGTTGATGTTATCCAAGTTGCCTAGACACCACTATCAGTGGATTCCCTCAAAGTTTATAGGTCCAATTCCGTATTACGAAGACTTATAGAACACTGACCCCTACCCTATCTTGGGACAAAGATCCATTGCATGGATTTATACAAGCCCCTCCTTGGTAACATCACAAATTTCCCTTCTATTAATCAAATAGTAATAGGATTGAATATGTTTTTAATATATAAATATTTACTTGAATGTTCAATTATATTCATCAATTATTTAATAATGGTTTCCCTATATGTATATTGACATTATATTGACCTATAATATAAGTCAAATAATATCTGTAAGTCAATGGTTTCCACACTTACAGTCTTATTCTATCTTCTCTTCCATTAAAGAGCATCCCTTATATTTATCTTATATCTGTATATTGATCTTTTGATCAAAACCAATGTCTATATTTTGATATTTACCTCTTATTCATGTCTTTTCTCCATTGTCTATAATACTTTGCAGGAGGTTGTGTCTTAATACCATGATTATCAGTTTCCTCATATAGGACCAACAATGTATATAAAGTCTTATTCCCTTATATCTCCCCTTGTCTTATGCCCTTTGGAATGAGATTATATATGTCTTAGATATTGGATAGTTGCATCCATTGATTTGGATAGACATGCCCCTTAATCCCACCTCTACATTTGCACAAATCAACGTAATAATTATCGTGCCTTAGCTATTTATATATAGTCATTGTATCATGAAATAATTTATCTTTTAATCGTTGCATGTGTACTATGAATGTTCCCCCGTTAATTGTGGTAAGGACCATTTGGGAATGGTTACTGACATGAGTTATTCATCACTATTTTTTATAGTTTCCCATGTTAAATAATCACCGTTGACGTCTTTGATTAATTAATTAATTAAAAATTAACTTAATTATGAATTGATCAATATATTATTAATATATGATTTATTAATATTAATTATAATTATATATTTATCCATTGATAATTATTTATTTTAATAAATTATTATTCAATTATCTTTTCAATTGATATATTTTATTAACTATGGTAAGAGAGGCATTGGTATTTTATCCCCTCATCCATGTTATAATACACAGTTTCTGTCAGGTACATAACCCCATCCCTTTTTTATTTTCCTAGAAAGTGCATACAACATTGCATAGAGTTCCTATGTGGAGGATGGAATATGTCTCCTTCCACAAACATATGCACCTCGCTTTTAGTCATAATCTGACTAAGGCCTGTTTTTTTTCCACTCCAGTCTGTTATCATTGTCTGGATTTTTGCAACATCCTCCCATCTCTGAGCCACAGCATATATATTTTGTCTATATGGTATATGGTGCAGCCATTTCTGGTACTAATTCCAACAGATGCTCCGCTGCTTACTTACCCAACTCAAAATTCATGTGAATCCTACAGAAACTCATTAAGAATCACCATACTGCAGCAGTGGGTTCTAGTGGCATTGTATCCAGCACTCTAGAGTGGCCAAAAAGATCCACCTTGCAAGAATAATGTTCTACTCTGGCTGTGATATGCATTTGAAATCCTACGGAGGTAAATACAATTACATGCAACACTGGATTCCTTCAATGGACATGTTTAATAGTTTCTAGTTGATTATTTAGTATAAGAAACAAAAATTATGATGCCTGCCAAATGTTGAAGCTCCTATGATCATTGACTAGCGACTGTAAATGCTAAAACTCGTCTACAGTCACAGATAGGAGCTGAAGAGAGTGCCCTTACAAATTCCATTTTTTTCAGATCATTCCATCAAATAGACACCTACACAAATCATAAATGCTACATAGATAATTATAAGTTAATTTAATATTTTACAATATGCAAAAATAATAGAGTTGCATTGAAGATAACTCATAAAATTGGGTTGCGGGAATAGAAAAACATTTCATTTGTCTTTCTCATTTGATGTAGATTATGTTTATACTCCATACCAAAAAAACAGAATAAAATTGCATGAATGAAGTTTTCTTAAATTAAACTTGGGAAGATTTATGTCAAATTTTTAAAAGTCAAATCATGTAGTATTTGGCACGGTTGCAAAATCAAGGTTTTTTGGGCATGCATGGGTATAGTAACTGAGCGTACCAGATACGAATTTGGATACAGGGATACACGCCTGGTGAGGGACAGAGGAGTATCCGGCTACTCTGCTTAGATGCTCTCTTTTGAGCTATTTAATATGAGATTTGAGTAGAAATGCAGCAATAACTGCATGTTTGGGGAGTAGTATAGGGTTGTTTGCGGATTTTTTGAAGTGTTTGCACCATTCTCAGCTGGTCGCTCTCTGCACACTCGATTATTCATTCATTCTAAATGAACAATAGCTTCTCTCAGGCTATAGTGAGCAAACAATCTGCAGGTTCAGCTGTGATTGTGGATTCTGGGTTGTCACAGCAACATCAGTCTAAGCAGTTTGCAATGTACATCAAGGTAGCAATTAATAATATTCCCAACTTCTCTCCAAAGTGTCTGCAGCTTCTGGAAGGGCATATGTAGGACTCTCAACTAGAGATATTCTAGTTGAAATTAAGTGTATTCAATTCAGATTCCGTAATATACAATTTTATCTATCGAGGTAAGAGTTTGCACCTGTTTATAGATGCCCAGCTGTAGATTTTGATGTGCGATTGAGGAAGTCTGTCCAACATAGCGAATCACTCTGAGCTTATTTCAGAGGTAGCCATTTTTGGAAATATATTTCTACTGAGTGTCATTGCATCTGTTAATAGTGGAGTCAAGATTGCATGATGCATTTGAGACCTGTGCAAATTATGACTGGCATTATATACCAGTTTTAAAGAGAGCTCTGGAAGTGTCTTCTGGGCTGTCAAATAATGTTTTTGAAAGTATTGATTCTTAATTCTGCAATAAATATTTCAGACTGATGATGCTATCACTCAGGCTGTTCGCTGCTATCAATGTTGAATGTAGCTATTACTTGAAGAAATTACACTGCAACTCATTATTCTTATTGTGCTCACTAGAGGTGCCTTTGAACCTTATCAACGCTATAAAGGAGGTCTATTTCAAGCGAAGGGAAACACTTCTTTGTAATTTTAATTCTGATGCAAAGTGGTTTAGGTCTACAACATTCTTAAGTTTGTCAATCAAGGTACTTGCTGTTTGTATTAATTGAAGTTAACAAATCAATTAGATTGTTGCTATTGAATTAGAATTGTTTATGGTTCAAAGTCTGCAAAAATGGCAATATAAATGAATAAAAATCTACAAATCTGAAACGCATAAGTTACAAAACAAATCTCATCATACACAGCAGTGAGCAGACTGTTTGACAAAATATTCCGTAGTGAAAAACGCAAAATATTGGGTGTTAAATAGGAGTTTTGGCATGTTGCTGTTCTTTTCATTCAATTATGAGTACTTTAGACAATCTAGAGAAGGGAAGAGTATTTTGTAGGTTAAAGTTGTAGCTCCCTTTAAATTTAGGATGCTTTTCAATTCAGCAATTGCAAATGCGGCAGATGATATCTGCTAAAGGTTAGATTCATTTTTGTCTGGGAATGGGTATTTAGGGTTAAAGGTTTAGATGGAGCAATACAGTGAAGCTCGAGAAATGCCAGGAGTTCTCATTCTTGGCATGGAATTACCAATTTGTTTTGCTAATCCCACCTCCCTCAAAGAATGGCTCCTTTGTGCAGCTATGACCACCATTGATACCACTGGAATCAACAGTCATACACATCTAATTCTCATGAACGAATGATTAATGTTATATGATCGGGTATGGGGAATTGAGAGTGATGTGAGGGAGGGGAGGGGAGGGGAGTGGGAGGGGACAAATGAGCTTCCACCTTTACGTGGTTGGCCTTGTAAAGTAGAGAATATTAAACTATTCTCAAAACAAAGAGAAGCTCAATAAGGTAATGCACTTTTCAATATTTCATTATGCTGCACTTTTAAGCTTATGCGATTTTCATTAGTTCTCTTTGCTTCAATATGTTACCCTTTGTACTTATTTTACTTTTTAACACATCTCATATGTTACCCTGGATGCCAGCTTTTGCAGGGGAAGCTCTCCATGGATGGATCTTGCGTCGGACACATTCCTTCAAAAAATTGCGTAAGGTCAGTACTTATATTGGTTTCATATTGGTTGAGTCTTAGTAATTCTTGTAAAGGTATGATTTGGAAGGACAAAAATCAATGAAAATGCTGATTGCAACTTGAAAAGGATTGGAAGGACAAGGCTCCAATCAGAAAACTCACCTAATTGCCCTTGTAGGCACAATGTCTCATTTGGCAATTCAAGGATTAACACACATCAAGGACCAATTTGTGTTACATCCATGGATACAAGGCTTGGGCAAAGGAACAACATATTCTCAAAGGAACAATACTCATCATCAGTAGGGAACTTACTGTCAAAAATCAGACTTACAACCTCTTGTATGCTCACTATCTTTGATCATTCCCAACATGGATTACAATAGGACTCAAACCACATTCATGGATGCCACTATGTACTTATAAAAACAGTTGCATGGTCCTTTACAAGCAATGAAGAACTTTACATTGAAAAGCATCAAATTCTAAGGGATCAGTATAAAAGAAATCAGTTTTTCAAGATTGCAAGGTCACTGTCCTTATGATCATTAACATTTGTCAAGACTCCATGTTACTCACAAAAGCTGCAAATGATTCACGATAACCACCTTAACCCCCTTTAGGTACTTCCAAACATAAGCAACCTTCTAACAGTGAAGGGATCATCCACAACCTTGACTGTTATCCTCCAAACTATCTGATCAACATCTACAGTGATTTTAGAATTGACTGTTATCCTCCAAACCTATTGAAACAAAAAACTCTAAAATTGAGTGTGCCTTCTAGACTTATCCTATAAAATGTAGAAACTCTCATCCATATGACCAATTCCTTGGGATCTGATATGAATTCCTAAACATATTAGGGAGTTCCCTCTGCGGGGAAAACACCCTATACCAGGCCTGTATGCATAAACAATGTTTATGTTTAAAGATATTCCCCAAACAAATCTTAACAATAAGAAAAACGGATGATAATAAATTAGTTTGTGAAGGGGGATATGAAAGAGAAAATTGTGTCATCCTACTAGGATATTAGCATTATTTAAATGTGAAAGTTCTGTGCAATTATGTGGTTTCAAGTCCTGATTGTCCTGTTCTATTCGTTGTCATGCAGGTGAAATATGCTGTAGAGTTTGTGAAGGCACTGGCACAAATGCCTGAGGTGTACAGAGTGGACCTGCTAACTCATCAGATCTGTTCCCCTAAAGTTGATTCTAGCTATGGAGAGCCAACAGAAATGTTAACTTCTGAGGTTGATGAAGAAATTGGAGAAGCTAGAGGTGCATATATTATTAGAATTCCTTGTGGAGACAAAGAAAAGTATTATGAGAAAGAAAATTTGTGGCCATATATTCCAGAGTTTGTTGATGGAGCATTGGGGCACATTCTTAACATCTCTAAGGTGTTGGGGGACCTAATTGGAGGGGGCAATGTTGTCTGGTCTCATGTTATTCATGGTCATTATGCAAATGCAGGTTATGCAGCCTGCCTTCTTTCAGGTGCTCTTAATGTTCCCATGGTTTTGAACAGATCATTCCTTGGGTCAGAATAATCAGGAACAAATATTGAAACTAGGAAAGCAATCCAAGGAAGATATCAACATAACATAAAAGATCTATTGCAGGATTGATGCTGAAGAATTGTGCCTCGACTCTGCTGAGCTTGTGGTTACCAGTACAAGGCAAGAAATTGAAGAACAATGGGGTCTTTATGATGGTTTTGATTTAGAATTGGACAAAAAGATCAGAGCTCGTGCCAAGTGTGGTCAAAGCTGCTATGGTCTTTACATGCCTCGTATAGTGGTAAATGCATATTGATATAACAAATTTACATTTCTGGAAGTTGCATTTTTGTTAATGTGTTCTTGTATGAGAAATAGTCCACGACTTCTTATGTATGAATGCTTGTTTCAATTTGAAATCATAATTTTCCAATAATGGTCGTACTTTTTGCAGGTCACCTCCTAGAATGGACTTCGGCAATGTTGTACAAGGTGACAACACAGAGGAAGATTTGGGAATGATCCTGCTCCATTATCCAAGTCCCCTTTGTGGGCTGAGGTAAGAGAGGGAAAAACTTTGTTCCTTACCTCTATGTGGGGTTTGGTATACTTTACAAACTGGTTGCATAAACATGTGCACTTTAATTGGAAACAAAATGAAAATATTTTTAGGTGTAATGCATTGTCATAAACTTACCATAAATAATATTGACCTGACACCGGTCGTTTAATTTAGACCTTGCATTTCTTGAGCAATACTTCAAAGCCAATTATACTGGCTCTTGGTCGTCCTGGTCCTAAAAGGAACATCACAACTTTAGTGAAGGCTTTTGGGGAGTGCAACAAACTGAGAAAATTAGCAAATTTGGCATGCCTTCTTTCTGAAATAATGTTTCCTTTCTGAGATGTGTTGCGCTGCTTCTGTAGCTAATGAGTTTCATTTTCTGTTTATGAATTGACAGATGTTGATCATGGGCAATCGAGATGATATTGTTCAAATGCCTGCCACAAGTGCAAATTTTCTTACTACTGTTCTAAAGCTAATTGACAAGTATGATCTGTATGGAGAAGTGACATATCCAAAGCATCACAAACAATCAGATGTTGGTGACATCTACAGAATTGCTGCAAAAACAGGTCGGTTAAGCTTTCTGTCAATAATTTGGATAAACACTCAAATATTGCAATGCATTCTCCATGATACATGAATTACATGTACCTTCAGAATTATTGTGTTAACATGTGCAGGGTGTTTTCATTAATCCAGCTTTAGTGGAACCCTTTGGCTTGACTCTTATTGAGGTAGGTAAACAAACTTTTTATTGTCAACAGTGTTTTCTCTCATGATAAAAATAATAGGTTTTACTGATGTTTAAGAAGCAAATGTACAAGTCATGTGAGGGATTCTGAGAGAGAGAGAGAGAGTACTTGTAGTATTGCAAATCATGAGGAATGATGAAAGAAACTTCAACACACAACCGACGCCTTCTAAATCATCAAAAAGAAGTTCATATACTAAAGAATTAATTTTGTGCAGGCAGTTGCACATGGATTGCCCATGGTAGCCGCAACGAATGGAGGACTGGTTGATATTCATTGGGTATAGTCTATATTGAAGAATTTCATCTCTCTATTTTACATTTTTTACAGAGTATTCATATAATGTATTAATGTTTGATGAATTCCAATCAATTCATGTACAGACATTACAAAATGGGTTATGGATAGATCCCCATGATGACAAGTCTATTGCATATGCTCTATATAGACTTGTAGCCAATAAGAATCTCTGGTCTGAATGCAGACAAAATGGCTTGAGGAACATCCACCTCTATTCCTGGCCACAACATTGCGAAGAATATTTGTTAAGAATTTCGCAATGCAGGATGAGTCACCCACAGTGGCAGAGTGATCCGGTTGAAAGTGCAGAATCAAAATCGGAGACTGATTAATTCAAGGATGTACAAGATACATCTCTCAGACTTTCTCTAGATCTAGATAATCGCTCTAGTTCATTCAATAGTTTGGATAGACTTGTGCAAGATGACGGTTCTCGTAATGAAGGCATTTTTGAGCATATTAGGAAAGCTATAGAGAAGGCTAAGGGAAGATCATCCAATGCACAAGAAAGCAATGATGAGAATGGACGGGAAAAACAAAATCTTAATCATAGTAATAGCTTAAACTCGTCAGCAAAATTGCTTCTAAGGAGAAGAAAACATCTATATGTGATTGCAGTGGATTTCTTTGACTCCAATGGAGAACCTTGTGCTCAGAAACTAGTGAGTATGATGCAGGAGATTATCAATGCAATTCGCTTTGTACACACCTCTGCATCCTTTGGATTTGTTTTGTTGACTTCATTAACAGTTACAGAAACACTTTTTTGCTCCAGTTTGGTTCAATCAATCTGTCTACTTTTGATGCCCTAATTTGTAGCAGTGGAAGTGAGCTCTTATATGTCTCTTGTGATAATGTAGATTCACCCATATTTCCATATCCGGACTATAATTCTCATATAGATTATCGCTGGGAGAATGCAATAGCGCTGATAAAACATATGTTAAAATTGAGTGGACCAAAGGATTCTCCATTCTTCGAGCAAGATTCATTAGCATCTAATTCTCGTTGTTTGGCCTATAAGGTGAAGAAAATATCCACTGTAAGTTCCAAACCTATGATTACCATGACTAAGTTTTTGTAAGGTTATGCTATTTATAGTTTTCAATATATTCTTGCTTTTTAGAATAACTTCTTAATACTGTTCCAACTAATATTTTTCATGTTGATTGCATAACATAAGAATTGAATTGCTCCGGTGAAACAGTAGGCACAAATTGTTTTGTTAGAAAGTACTCCAGATTCCCAAGGAAAAACTTGATTATTAAGACAAAATCTTAGATTGTGACTGACATTAGCTGGTATTCTTAGCTTTATATTCCTCGTGATTGTTGATGTGAGTTTTGTACCACTACATAACATATAGCTATTGAAATACTTGATACGGTGTACCAAACACTCAACCCTCTCTTGAAAAGTATATAAGATACTCCAAGGTTCCTTACCCCTGTGGATACTAACTCAGTTATAATGATGTGATTTGCTGATAATCACTTGGCGGCCTTACGTATGTTTCGTTTGGAAATATCCTAACTCTTACTATGATGGTGATAAGACTTCTAACTTTCGCAACCTTTTCAAATGATCTCTCAATTTATATCACTTTCAACTTTGCTCTTTTCAAACTCTCAAACTTCACTTTCCAACTTCTAATTCTCAACTTCAACTACTAAGTTACTGATTACCTCTACTCCTAAGAATGGAAAGATTAGCAAATGGACGGGGATCAACCTAATGAAGACATACCAGCGGTGTTACCTCCACAGATGCAATGATTCTAAGGAAAGAAGACTAGATTACCACGCAAGGCTCCTTGACAAGCCGCCAAGATGCCAGTGGCCTAGTATAGGATCCCTATCAAACATCTACCAATATCACCATGCAATTAATCATCTATCACTACTCTTCCTTTAACGCTTGCTTGAAAATGAAAATGCTTTAACAACTCAATTGAAATGAAATCTATCTCTAACAATTGGAAGTAGAAACCATGCAATAACACCAAGTGTTCTTAATCACCATGCAAGACACAACAATGATAAGAGAAGCAATTTTGGTATTATATTAGCAACAATTTTCTTCAACCCTTTACAAATGAGGGTACATGGCCTTATATAGAGGCTTGAAATTACAATGAATGACCAAGATTAAGAGGCAAAACCAACGATCCAGATTGAATCCTAGAAACCCTAATTAGGGTTACCACCCCATAGGCCAATGAAAAGATGCCACCTCATCAATGGACCAATGAGAAAAAGAATAATGGTAACCAATGAGAAGGCACCAAAAATGGTAGCCAATCCGAAACTGACACCTACCCTACCCAAGAAGAAAGGGGAAAATGCCACATGGGCTTACATCAAATGGTCTTCTAATATAACTCTACCCTTTTCTTTCATTCTTTTGGCATAAGTAATGAACTTAGCCAATATTTTATCAACTTCTTCCATAGGAGGGCAAGGTGAATGCCTCATCTTGAGCTCAGCTGTGATGACCATGTCTTTTGCTGCTTGTAGTACCTGCTCATTCTCCCTCTCATCATCCTTTGCAAATTGAACTAAGGCCTTGAGAGAGGCGAGGATGTCAAATCTTTTCATTAAAGGGACAATCTTTCCCAAATCATCCAACCTCGATCCAAACTCTGTCTCATTGAAATCCTCCTCTGTTATTCTTTCGAAATCTAGTGCAACTCTAGCATCATTCATTGTGTTTGAAATGAAAGCCTCGATGCTTGGACTGTGCTGTGCCATTCTGTCCTGTATTTCATCCAGCGTTCCCAATCTGAATGTCAAGGCCATGAACCAAGACTCGACCATTGTTTTCTCTCCTTCATTTATCACCTTGGCCTTCACCAATGTTCCCTCTGATATTCTTATAACTGCTTCCAACCTAGGAATGATATACTCACGAATTGGAAGGAAATCTCTCCATCTTACTTCAAATTCTCTGAATTTGTTCCTGATGGTTATAAATGCTCTGAAAATAGCAGTGAAAGGAAGCAAGAAATCTCGCCCTTCTTGGATGGTGTCATTGATCCACTTCCTAGCCTCTTGTTCAAAATTGTCCTCACTATCTTGGGGGAGAGCCGCCCTTGGCACCTGTTGGATTGGCTGACTGGTTCCATCATAAATGTCCTTCCAATACTCATTTTCTCTTCTTAATTTAGCATTTGCAGCATTTGCCCTTGCTAGCCTTTCAACTACTGAAGTTACACTCTCTCGAAGCTCTTCACACTCTATCTCATCAGTCGCTGCTCCCAAGTCATGCTCTTGAAAATCATAGTCTTGAATTGAAATTTCTTCCATTGTCTTGTTGACCTTTGTTATGGCAATTTGAACTTTCCTGTGACCATCATCCCTGATTACCCTTGCTACTGTTTCTGCTTGCCTCTGTCTAGCATTATCCTCTCCTTCAGCATCCCCTTGAATTTCTTCAATTGCTTGGATGGGTGGCTCCGGGATAATCGGCCGGAGCATCCTCAACATCCAAGCGGGCCCAGTGAAAACTCCCACTATTGGATTTGGCTGAACTAGCCCTACATACTCATCATTGGGTGCCCGATCTTCGTCTTGTACTGCCTCACCCTCAATATCAACTTGCATAGCTTCTTCATCACTAGAGACTGCCACATCTTCGCTTACTTGATTTTCTGATAGAGGAGAATATCCACTACTGCTATCTTCACTACTTGACTCTGAACCTGAGCTCACTTCAACTGCTGCACTTTGTCTACTGACTCCATGCTCTTGTCCTCTATCCTCAAATATACTTTCCCTAGATGGTTCTTTGTTCTGTTTCTTTGCCGGTGGCCTTTGATCTTCCTTACCCCTCTCAACTTCTATGTCTCTCTTCTTGCCCTTACTGGCCTGCTGTTGCTGCTGTGGTTGCTGTCGGCCACTGCCCTCACCTTGCTGACTAACTGATTCTGCTTGGACCTCCACCGGCCTCATTTTCTCATAAGTGAGGCATACCCTTGATCTTTGCAATTGACTTAACTTCCTGTTATACCACTCCTGAGTGTGCAGTTCAACTGTCTTATTAATTGCCTCTAAGGATGGATCCTGCTGATCACTCCAATTGACTAGATCTAACTCTGTTCCTTCTACTGTGTGGTAGTCTTCTCTTAGCACATCTTCGTCTTCTTCCATCTGGTCTGGGATCATAAGGTTTTTCCATTTTATGGTTCTCATCAGGCTTAGCGACAGTCTTGAGAGCTTCCTCACATGGAAGTCATCTTGTGCATTAGCCCAAAAATCCTCTATCGTAGGCACATGCCTAAATGTTCCTCCTTGAGCGGACTTGATTAGACCATGAGGATCGAACCCTTGTCTTGCTTTATACCAAGCTAGGTGATATTGTTCTAACTCCTTTTCAGCAGATGCAAAGGCAACATGGTTGGGACAATTGTCATTGCCTATCACAAGTGAGAGGGTAACCCCTGTTTCACCTCTCTGTTTCATCATTTTATCATATTGCTCAAGCTGTCTAGCCAACTCCATCAAAACCAATCGATCAGGTGGATACCTTGGGAGCCTCTTGGGACAATTTGTACATCCAGCCACTCTTATGTAAGTGAATCGTTCAAATTGGATGAACCAACTCCCATACTGCTTAACTTTAGCCTCGGCCTCCGGAGAAAGTCTCCGAGCAGGAGTTCCTTGCAACATCCTTACTAACTTCATGGCAAAGGCATCATAAAATATCTTGTAATCCTTGGTGTTGCACAAATGAAGCTGTGGATAGCACTCATACACCAAGTATTGCCCAGGCCCATGACCAACTTCTCCCTTGGCCTTGAGTCCCGGCTGTCTAAATAATCTTGCTATTAAGTAAAAAAGATATGATCCCATGTAAAACTGTTTTTGAGATAACACCGTTCTAAGCTGTAACTCTAGATTTTCACTAATTATTGCAGCCCAATCAAATTTCCTCTTTCCACTTTCTATGCCATCAATGAAGTAGTACATCCAAGTTTCGAATTGCATACCTTGTGCTAAGTCCATGATTCTGTTGAGGAGGACGATGAGGTCGCCATATTCTGACTTGAAGTCGGACCTGGTGAGCTTTGAGGTCTTGGTGACTCCCTTCTTGCCTTCATGTAACCAATTCTGTTTCAGCTGAGCAAAGTATGCATCCTGGTTGTCATGGTATAATCTGGTGGCCTGATCAATAGATAGTGCCTCTGTGCCATTCTGCTTAGGTATGTTAAATGTATCCTCAATCAATGGACCGCTGATGTTTGCCAAAACTTTCTCTCTATCCATCATGACTGACTTGCTCTGAATGTTTAGTCTAGATGCACACTCCATGATCAAATCTAGACAAGGCAAGGTAGGAGGGAAGGCAGCTGCATGCACAACTCCGGACTTGTAGACTTTCTTTGCAATAGGAGATTGGCTGTCTCTCAACCTATCTCTCAATTGAATCATATCAAGGGCACCAATGTTGGTGTCTCCAACGTATTTCAATTTTGAGCGGAAGTTGGAATTGGGTATCATGACTTCCTTGTCTCCTATTTTAGCATTAGTTCCTTTGGGTCGCTTGCTTGTATTAGCATCAGCCATCCTAAACACTTATCACTCCCCGCCTTTTCTACAATGCTGGTGAAACTACACTTATCACTCCAATCTTCGCCTAGGGGTGGAATACTACACTTATCACTCCCCGCCGTTACCTTAAGATGGGCTACACTTATCACTCCAAATCTTCTCCCTAAAATGAAATGCAATGATGCAAACTACACTTATCACTCCTCGCCTTTGCTTTAAGATGGACTACACTTATCACTCCAATCTTCGCCTAGGGGTGAAAACTACACTTATCACTCCCCGCCGTTACCTTAAGATGGGCTACACTTATCACTCCAAATCTTCTCCCTAAAATGAAATGCAATGATGAAATGCAAGCAAGAACTTGAGGGAAAAAAGCCAATCAAGACAATCGAGTAATCAACTTAATATCCAAGCACCTAACTCTACTCTTGAAATTAGTTTTCAGCACCTAAACTAGCACCAATGAAATGAAAACAATTAAAGAGGGAGGAAAAGATAGGCCACTCACCCAAGTACAACAAACCTAGGAGTCCCTTGTCAATGCAATTAGCTGAGCTTAGCCTCCAAAATCTTCCAAGTCCACAAGAGAATCTCCTCTTTCTTCAACTCACCTTCAAAATTTTGCTATGAATCTTCTACCAATAAACTCCCTTCTCAATAACAGGTCGGAATTGATTCAAACCAATCAGCCTCTCCCTTCTATCAAATTGTGGAATCAAAATTCTTCTCTCAAATTTTCGGATTTAGAGCAAATGTCATGAAAAAAGGGCCTCAAATTTTCAAATATGGGCACCAAAATGCGTTAAAAAAAAGCCTCCAAATGATGCTCCAACAATTAGTGATCTTTTCTACGCTGCAAATATGGTAGAAACAGGTTCGAAATGGCCTCCCACAAGTCTGAAACTATGCCCAGACTGAATGCTAACAAGCTGTCCTCAATCAAAATTCATAGACTTGCCCCTTTGATGTTTTGAAAATGCTCAATCTTAGCCAAAATACACCCAGGTCTGCTCCCTTCTTCAAATCTGATTCAAAACCGCTCTCCAAATTCAGAAATTGCCCTTCAAATTGCTAAGGCAAAGCCCTCAACACAAGTTGCCATCCTCCTTAGTAAAATCGCTGCCCTAATAACCTCCAAAAGTCGCCAAATACAAAAAAATTTCGTTGATGATAAGGATCAGAATTCGCTGGTAAACAGAAAGCAGAGAATAACTTGTTTGATGTGGAAAATGAAAAGAGGCAAGCTCTCTTCTATAGCTGACGTCCAAGACCAATAACAGGGCCGACCCTACACCCGAAATAAAAGAAAAAATAAATGCCAGTGCAAGTATAGGGGATGACTTGCACCAATACTTATCAGATTTCGATTTTGGCAAATGCAAAAAATTTAATACCCGATGCATATTTGAGGGACGACATGAGCAGGGGCAAATAGATTTTCAATTTTGAAATGAAGGAAAAATAAACATCCAAAGCAATTTTGATTTTTTTAAATAAAAGCATTAAAGAAAAATCGAAAATTATAGGGCAGGTTCAAGATCAGATCCAAGGCATTAGATTTTTCATGACACAACATCCGATGCATGAATGAAATTAGATTGCAATGATCAACCAATACCCCATAATAATTTCGAAAATTGCAAGGTAATCCATAAAATTTGAAAATTCAACAACTCAGTCCAGACCTTATTGGATCTTGAAAATAACATTGATTATCAAACCAAAATTTGCAATTGGCCACAACAAGTAATGAATTTTGAATTGCCATTCAGATTTTTCGAAATTTGAAATATCATTAATCCAAACAAGGATTTTCGAACTTAGCATTAGATCCATTCATAATATCAAAATCATCACTATGGCAAATTAAAAAAAAATAAAAATTATTAGCCAATCGAAATTTGCAACTCAAAATCATAAAATCGAAATTTGAAAGGATAATTTAAAACTTGAAATTTGCAAACCCCAAAAATCATTTTCAAAGATCATACAATTGGCAATTAAATAAAATTGAAATTCAATTCCATCAAGATTGCCACAACGTCAAGAATTTTGAAGATCGCAAAATTAAATTTCAAATAACCAAACAAATACCAACTTCATCTTTTATTTCAAACTATCAGATTCTCTACTTCAAATCAATTCACAAAATCCCCAATTCAAAATCATCACATCGTCAAGACCTTCAATTCAAACCAAAATCAAACTTTTCAATCCAAAATCAAACGTATTTTAAACATTTCTCATTGCATACACTGAATCAATCCAGGCAATTAAAACCACGAGGACGGGGCAAGGTTAAAACTTGGCTAAGTCTAAAAGGTCGAAGCTAGGGGGTCCCCATGGATGGGGCCATGTTGTAAAAACCTCACAACAGTGATTTTTGTAGGCTCCCAGAGAAGATGATTTGTTGAAGCAACTGGGAATAAGAGGTGCACTGTATCGTGTCATTTACTGCCAAAATTATTCTCGATTGCGGATCTTGCCTTTGCATGCTTCCAAGTCTCAGGTTTTAAGGTAATCAGGATCATAAGATTTGCATGCATTCCTTGTCCAATTGAAATAGATTTATTATTCTTGGCAAGTATTGATGATATGTAAACTTATTATGAATAACACTTAAAATTTCTAGATCTGGTGATGATAGGTACTTGTATGTCAGATGGGGTCTAGTTATGGCTAACATGTGTGTGTTAGTGGGAGAAAGAGGTGACACAGACTATGAAGAGCTGATTCTAGGTATGCACAAGACGATAATACTAAGAAATGTTGTCAATAGTGGAAGTGAGAAGATGGGGAGGAGTCCCAACAGTTACAGAAGAGAGGATGTTGTCCCTCTAGAAAGCCCAAATATAATGATAGTTACTGTATGTGAAGATTATGAAGGTTTTAAGAGCGAAGAGTTGATAGCTTCTATAAAAAGATTTGTATGACACAGGAAGGAAGAAATTGATGGAAAATGTTTGTAATGCCTTGGTAACTTAGGAGGAAAAAATTGCAACTTTATATCAGTCAAAGTAGCACAATAAACCTACTAAATTTGTAACAACAAAAAAACAATTTGGTGCAAAAATTAGGGGAATGAGTCCATGCATGGCATGAGGTTGTTTGCAATTGAAGTTTGATGAAGAAGCTGGATCAAGTGGTGGGGGACTTTTTCTAGCTGATTGTAATACCCCTATTTTAGGGTTCCTTCATGGTGAATCCATAAAGCTCTGTATGAACCCTTAGGAGTGGTTTTTACTTGCTTGGAAAATAAGTCTCCTTTATGATGATCAAATGCAGACTTGACAATTGAGACAAATTTTGACAAAAAATTAGTGTCTTTACATAGGTACATACTTGCCTCAAAATGTGCATCTATGATCTAACAATGGGTATTGGGATTTTGTAACTTGTAATGTTTTGAGGGCGTGATCCCCTTCAGAACTATCCACACGACAAGCAAAAACTAGTACTAAACAACCACCGTATGCAATTCCACTAAGTAGACCATCTGTACGGTAACCTTCTATATTGTCTGATGGCAGGAAACAGTATGACAACAATTCCATATTCATATGATGATAGGCAAGCGTCGACAATGGTGATGGCTCTTTTTGTGCTCGTACGATGGGTTAGGTTGTACGATAACCTTCTATATCGTTTGATGGCAGGCAATAGTATGGCAACAACAATTCCATATTCGTACAGTGACAGGCAAGCATTGGCAATGGTGATGGCTCCATGTTGTGCCCGTACGGTGGGTTAGGCCGTAAGTGATGGTGGAGGCTCCGTACGTGTAAGAACCCTTCACAGGCTCTAATTGCTGAACTGTTGTTTCTTTGAATGTTTATGATTTTTTTGTGTTTTTGCAAGGGTTCTAAATAAAAAAACAAATAGATACAAATCTGAAACTACTGGAAAGATAATCTAACTACTACTGCAAATTTATTATTCTTCAATATGCAACACCAAGTACAAGAAGATGATCGTGGATACCAAACATAAACAACAATGAGTTTTACAAGCGTAAAAACTTGAATATTTTCCAGAAGAAATCGCATTGAACCAGCCAATGCGTTTTTAGCATAAATGGCATCTTTCCCTTACTCCCAGCCACACCTACATGTCTTTGTAATTATGTAACCAACCTGCACTTGTTGATCCCGATGTAGCTTATGAGCTTGTGCTGCAACTACTGAAACCCTATGCTAAAGCGCAAATAGAATCTTTGAACGAGACTCCCTCTGATTATCAAATTCACCAAGTATTTCACTAGCTCAAATGACAAACACATAGAAGAAACTACGTTCTCCAATGGTTGAAACTATGAAAACCTTCTCAAAGCTCAAGAGGAAACAATTTTTAATTCTTCAAATGAATAA
This sequence comes from Chamaecyparis obtusa, assembly GCA_027943335.1. Taxonomy (NCBI): domain Eukaryota; kingdom Viridiplantae; phylum Streptophyta; class Pinopsida; order Cupressales; family Cupressaceae; genus Chamaecyparis; species Chamaecyparis obtusa. The sequence continues at coordinate 804,926 of BSBK01000041.1, forward strand.
TGGGTGCCTTCTCAACTCATGCCAAGCCTTTTTATTTCTTCCTAGTCCAAAATCGCACCAAAAAGCAAGCTTGAGATTTTCTCCATATAATTCACTTTTCATGTAATAAACATTAAAATGACATTTAATTAATTAATTTGGACTTAGGACACATGCCAATAAATTAATATATAAACTTGGCCCCCTTTTATGAAGCCTAAACCCATCACTTAAGTGATTTAATATAAAGTTATATTATAACTTAATATTAAATCGTTATTCCTTCATTAAACACTTAGCCACTGAAAATACAATAACTCCCTTGATATTGTGAATTTGGCTAAACCGTCTAAAACCAGAGTTGGTGAAATAATTCTCCATGTGACCAAAATGCATTTCCAAAAATAGTCGAGGTCCATCTCTATGGCTCAAAAATAAACCCAAATATAGAAACCTTTGCTACAAATAGAAAAATCTATATAACTGAGCCAAAAACAATCTCTTAAGCCAACTGAAAACACTGAGCTCTGCCAATACTGAACCATCAGAAAGCTGTACCTTCACTGTGCCTGAAAAGACCCCCTATCCATGCCTACTAGCCTACGAGGGTCCACTGATAGGCTAATCACTCACTAGCATGATGTCGCTAGCTAGTAGGGGACATCACAGTACAATAGGCGAAATCGTACAGTGATTGATGCCCATCCAAGAATGGGTGACACTAGTGCCTCTTGTATGGTGGTGACCATACGGTGACCTCCTAACTTCGTATTGGCGGCTCCGTATGGTATTGGTAGCTTCGCCTTTGTATCGGAGGTTGCAACAGATAAACACTACGATGTAATGTATTACGCAAAGATGTAGATATGCACAATAATGATAGCATTTCAGATTTTCCAGATAGATGGTCGCCAAATACCGATGAAGCTAGAAGTAAATTCAAATACAAATTCAAATTCCAAAGGCCTCAGGCAATATCCGAGAAAATACCGATCAGCCGCCGAATGACAACGATCAACAGATTTGGCGCACAAGTGAAATATCATAGTGATATTTTTAACGACAAACTAGGGTGACGATGAACCACCGAAACTGCGAATGCAGAATAGGGAGGGTCTTCCACCTCCGAAACTGCGCACAACTTCCTCAGCCTTCAGCCTCCGGAAATACAAAGATAAGTCAAATCTACTCCATGATGATTCCTACAATGCCTACGATGACATTACAAAGGCCTTCAGAAAGTTTCCCGAAGGATTACAAATAGGAGTTCGGCCGACAAACTTTAATTATTATTTTATTATTTGGGCCCTTTATTAATTAAATCAATTAAAATATGGTTTATGCATACGAAAAGTTTTCAACTGATGGCTCGAATGTGAAAAAAGCAGTGTATAGTTTGAATAAAGAGAACTTTTATCCGCATGATAATGGGACTTCACACAAGCAAAAGAAAATCAATGTAAACACTTCTGATTCTGGCAATAAAAACAAGGGTTTTCATTTCTCTAAAACTAAATGCACCCTCTAGACTTTGAACTCATTCGAAGCCCTTGGAGCAGAAGAGCGAAGGAAGGTGCATCCATCTAAATCTGCTTCCTCTGGGCAAATTGCCATTAACCATGAGCGCTCATGGAACCAAGAAAAGGCCTATTCTCTGCAAACTAGGGCAAGAATTCAGTCTGAATATTGGGGAGATTATTTTCATTTAACAAAGTATGCTCAAACCGCTCCCGATTTTAACCCTAGAAGAGGTTCAACGACACAAAGGCTTCTTGATCCAACCAATATATGGCAGATGGTTTGTAGCAGAAGGAAGAAAAAAAACTCTAAGGTCGAGCATAAACCCACTCAAGGGAAATGATGGCGAGCTACTCCCATGGTTTCAACGACGCTGAAGTTTGGCACTGGGGCAAACTGCATTCCTTTAGGAACTGTTTTAAAATGGAAAGCAACCACTAAAGCACAAGGGTATCCAAGCAATATCTCATCCTCTACCATGGAACGTAGTTCCTAGACAGCTCAATCCTCTGAGGGTTTCCCCTACTGTACCCTGATAATCAGTAATGATATCTCAAATGAAACTTGGGAGCGTTGCATCTCGAATGGGATTTTTGCTCACTGGGCGGGCTATTCTGAACCTATATCCTTTGTGGCGGACTAGATCAAGATGGCCCTAGGTCACCAGGTAAGTTTCACTATCATTAATAACAATATTTTTTTCTTAGACTGCTCCACTAAGGAATTAGCAGAAGAATTGCTATGTGCTAAAGATATTTTCTTTGAGGGTTTTAATGTATCCTTTTTATAAATGGAAACCCAACTTTAATGATAACACAGAATAATATGGGCTTACTCAAATGGTATGTACTAAAAATTTTCAGGTGGAATTGATGCATTACAAAATATTAAGGAAAATAGGAAATTCTATAGGAACCATGATAGGATTTGAAAAGAGGTTTATGGAAGATGCTACATTTAAATTTCTCATTAAAAATAATGCTCAGTGCTTCAACCCTATCAATTATTGTTGTTACAAGAAACCAAACTCAACATGGATGACTTGGACATTGTGAAAAAGAAATTCGCTATATGGGAAGTCTATGGAGTCCCTACAGTAGGGGCCTTTGGAGGTCTAGCCATCATGGTGGACCCAAGGAAACTCTCTTACACCCCCATTTCCCACAACAAACATTGGATGTGTGAAAATATAAGAAGGCTTAAATCTAACCTTAACTTTAGTATAATAAACATTTATGGACTAATCCAACAACTTAACAAAAGGATGGTTTGGCACAAGATTAGTACTTCCCTAGACCACTACCCTGATCAAACCTTCTTTATAGGGGGCAACATTAATACTATCTTAAATCCATCAAAAAAATTAGGTGGTAGGACAACCAAGTCTAGATCTATGGAAGAGTTTGGAGAATGGGTCCAGCACAACCACCTAATGGATCTAAAGACAAAGGAAGGCATCTTCACATGGACCAATAAAAGATAGGGCACCAAAAATATTGTTGAAAAACTAGATCATTTCTTCTTTAAAGGCAACTGGTCAGACTTCCCCTTTTCCCTTAAGGCTGAAATTCTACCCTACTCGGGTTCTAACCATTACCCCATTCTCCTAGACATTTTTGATGACCCAAGATCAAAAAGCTGCCCATTCAAATTCAAACACATGTGGCTCAAAGACGAAAGATTAATGCCTCTTATTCAACAATGGTGGGAAAACTTATAGTTCAAGGGCTCCAAACTTTTCTGTGTAGTTAATAAGTTAAATAAAATCAAAAGAAAATTAATAACCTAGAATAAGGAATGGTTTGGCAACATCTTCGAAAACAAGGCTAGAATTGAATCAGAACTTGAAACACTTAATAAACTAATCATAGATCAAGGAATGAATCAGGATACCTACCATAGGGAAAAGATGCTCAAAATTGAGCTTGAAGATATTTTAGCTAAAGAAGAACTTTTTGGAGGCAAAAGTCAAGAGAGACATGGCTGAACACAGGTGATAAAAACACTAAATTCTTCCACAACAGTAAACACATTAGAAGGAACATAAACAAAATCACAAAAATTAGTAACCCTGTCGAGGACCAAATTGAGGACCCCAAAGCCATAGCGAAAGAAACCATCAATCATTTTTAGAATATACTCAACAATTTTGAAACTTTAGATCTTACTAATTAGGAAATGTTTATCAATAATATTCCTAGGGTTATTAGCGAAGAATTAAATAAGACATTAAAAGCCAAATTTTCCAAAGAAGAAAATGAAGGGGTTCTAAAAAAGATGTAACCTGACAAGGCACCTGGCCCAGACAGTTTCCCAGCTATGTTCTTCCATAAATGTTGGCACTTTATAGGCAATGAGGTGATAGACACTCTGGAAGGGGTTAGAAACTCAGGCAATTTGTTAAAAGAAATTAACAATACATTTCTAGCCCTTATTCCAAAGAAGGAAAATATTGATAATTTAATGACTGTAGATCCATTGCATTATGCAATACTATCTACAAATTGCTCTCAAAAACCATGGCTAATAGAATACAAAAACTTCTTCCCTTAATGATCAGTGAAGAACAAACAGGGTTTGTTCAAGATCGATCCATATACGACGGAGTTATTATCACACAAGAAGCAATCCACTCGGTCCAAACAAATAAAAGACCTAGTATGTTTATTAAATTAGACATTAGCAAGGCTTACGACAAAGTACACCGGCATTTTTTATGCAAAGTTTTGGAAAAAAATGGTTTAGATAAACAATGGATCAATCTGATTTTCGAATGTATTTCCACACCCAAATTCTCAATTATGCTTAATGGCTTGCCAAAAGGTTTCTTTGAAGCCTCTAGGAGAATTAGACAAGGCGATCCACTATCACCCTTCCTTTTCATCATTATGGCAGAGGCTCTAGGAAGAGTCATTACTAAAGCAAGAGAAGATAAAATTGAGGGTATTAAGGTAACATCAAACTTGGACCATATTACGCATCAACAATTTGTTGATGATACAATGCTTTTTTGGCAAAAGTTCTACTCAGGAGCCCCACAATTTCAGAGATATTATCCACGCCTATTCTAAAGCCTCGGGGCAAGAAATAAACTAGGCCAAATCCGAAATCTTCTTCCTTAATACGGACCCAAATAGCGAGACCAATATATGCAACATCCTTAACTATAGGAAAGGTTTATTACCCTGTAAATATTTAGGCCTACCCCTTGATAAAGGTACCAAAACTTCCAATTCATAGGAAACCACCATTACGAAAATATAAAAGAAGGCTGCCTCACGGAGAGGTAAATGGTTGTTGTCAACAGGCAAAATGGTTATGATTAAATCTATTCTCTCCTCTATCCCCATCTTCCAAATGTCTTGCAGCCAACTCCCTTCAAGCATGAGGGAAGATATCAACAAACTCCTTAGAAATTTCTTCTGGCAAGGGGCCTCTAGACCAAAAAAAATTCCCTTGGTTGCATGGGATACTTTATGCTCACCTGTGGAACAAGGAGGCCTCGGCTTTAAAAACATTAAATTCCAACGAAAAGCCTTGGCCACTAAACTTGTTTGGAACCTCCTTAGCAAACCAAATCTTAAATAGTCAATGATTTTAAGACACAAATACCTCAACGACAGAGACTCGGTTTCATTCTTCAGAAACAGTAATCTGCCTACAGGATCTAGATTATGGAACTTTATGGTTGAATGCAGAAGCGTTATTGCTAAAAATCTTTCATGGAAAATCAATAATGGTGCAGATGCACTCTTTTGGGAGGACTCATGGGAAGGTCTGCCTCCCATATCTCATATGGCTAATTGGGGTAATACCATCCAAACACTCCAAGAACAATGGGGTATGAATGTTAAAGATTATATCCTCCGCTCGGATGATAGGCTCCTTGACTGCAAGTGGAAGTCCCTGACATATGTTAATATCCCTAACCACTATAAAAACACTCTGCACAACATCCTCCAGGAGAGAAGAGTGCAGCTGAATGAAAACAAAGACCAATTCATTTGGGCATCCTCCAACAATGGGAGGTATAATACCAAGGACGGCTATAGGAAGATCACTTCTGCCAAACCTTGGGTCAAATCTGACTTGCCCATCCACTTATGCCTTGATAAGAATTGTCTACTGAAAGCTGGCCTTTTCACGTGGTTCGCAATACAGAGGAAGATCCTAACCACAAATCGTTTTACCAAGATGGGTTATGAAGGCCCAAGAAGATGCATCCTTTGTGAAAAAGAGTCGGAAACTGTGGATCACTTACTCCTTAACTACCCTTACTCAAAACAATGTTGGGAATGGTTATGCATCGAGCTCAATGTAATCTCAGCCCTTCCTAATTCCCTCCCTGATATGTTTAAAGCATGGCCAATCTACCACAAAGGAAGTATTTACAATATTTTATGGCAAGTCAACCCCTCTATACTAATTTGGGAAATATAGAAGGAGAGGAATCAAAGATTATTTAAAGACAAACAAATGCTAGTATCTCAGCTTCTAAATAAGATCAATGCAATAATTATCAAACTAGTTAATAATAGACTCATGAATCAACCTAATAATAATAAAACCATGTCCCCATGGGATGGGCAGATGAGACACCAATGGATGGGCCTCAAAATCCCCTCCTTTGCTAACAATGTTGCTTCCGACAAAGATAAGGCTCGAAAAGAATGTGTCTGGAAATCCCCCCAACATGGTAGGTTCAAATTAAACTTTGATAGTGCCTCTAGGGGCAATTCGGGACAGGTAGGTATCAGATGCATCATTCATGACTCCAATAAAACAGAAATCGCTTCTCTGGCTAAACCCCTAGGCATTACCAACAACAACACAGCGGAAATGGAAGCCCTGGTCGAAGGGCTCAAACTCTGCTCCAAATTAGGAATTTCTAACCTCGATATTGTAGGGGACTCTGCAAACACTATTAATGCCCTCAGAAAACAATCTACACCCAATTGGAAACTTAAAGCTCTTTTGGATGTATCCTTGTCAATCATCCAAAGATTCCCCTCAGTCACCTTTAACCACATATATAGAGAAGGGAATAAGAGAGCAGATGAGTTGGAAAACTTTGGGACTGATGGAACCACCATATGCAGTCTTCCAGATTGCCTCCCCCTCTGAATCCCCCCTTACAATTATCTAGTCACCCTCTACACTCTTGTAAAACCAGAAAACTTTACCTAACCACTGAACTTTAAACAGATGTATTTAGCTTCTATGTACTAAGCCATATCAATATCTTGTCACCCATATACATACAACTAGGAGTAAATTGTTGGAGGTCTATGATTAAGGTTTAGATAATCATAGACAAGTAGTCGTTTAGTCATAGATATAGTGTATATGGCTGTCAACATATTAATATGTATCTTTACATTTCAAGCTAAATGCTCACCCTTTTATAGTATGCTCATATGGGCTAGAGTTTTAAATTTTCTCTAGATAGTTAAGGTATTAATAAATCTTAATTTATAACTTCCCTTATTACTACATAGCCAATTAAGACCGGTTCAACTAATCCATAGAAGTGACACCATATACACTTAAATAAAATAATTCTATATTCATATAATGTAAGGTGTTTAAGCCCCTTATAGGCATCCAACATCATCTTATTAAGTGTATATGCTGACCCTCTGGATTGGGTTGGTCCTATAGTAATAATGTCAGGCATATAAATCCCGACTTAGTAATATCGAGACTATCTTGGGTATCACCCTTTTGTAATCTTCAATTATTTTATGACTTTCATTATTATGACCCACCTCCAAGAATATCAGTTGAGGACTGAAGATCGTAACAACTAGCAGTTTATCCTAGAATATGATGGTGTTTTATTCTCTTTTTATCATTACTTGTTTAAATTAATGATTAAGAGTAGATATTCTATTTTTTGGGCAATTATATCAATCATGAAGGGTATGTTTATTCTAATGATTTCTTTATTTTCTCGAGCTCTCCCACTAATCATGATGGGACTGACTATACCTATGAATGCTCTGCTCATTCAAAATACCTCTTGGCATGATGATCACCTTCTAGGTCCTCCGACCAACTCCTTATATCTATGGTCTTGAATCTCAGTTCGCAGTTATCACACTATGGAGGCTAACATTAAAGGTTTTAACTCCAACTTGACAAGAGAGACATCATACCGAGGCACTATTTCACTAGAAAGATGGAACGGTTACTCAAGCTTAAGGATGACTTGGTGAGAGGTGCCCTCGTCAAACACATTGGTGAGAGATATTTTAATTATGAATATACGTTGCGCACCAATGGAAACATTATTGGTATAGTTGCAGCATGCATGAGGATAGCTGGAATAGGCAAAGACAAAATAATCTGGTTATGCAAGGAAACTTTTCGATAATAAGTTTCTATATGGCATTGATGAGGCTATTTACAACATTGACTATAGGAACCTAATTCCATGGCTTGATCTCTATATGCCGATGGGATTGCTCGCAAACCAATCCTATTGGTCAAGGATCAAGATATTATTGATACTTACTGGGGTGACATGAGGAGGAATACTTTATTCATTGCAGTTTGGCTCAATCTGATGCCTTTAGGAAACACAAATTGGTTCTATGATTACAATCAGACCGAGAAATTTAAAGTCCCTAAATCCTTCAGAGAATTGGACTTACACGGGCTTCAAGTGAAATTACGAAATTCCTTTCAAAGGAAAAGAAAAGGAAAAAAAATAGGTTATCCCCTGCTATTGTATTCCTATTTGACCTAGAAGACAGATCGGGCAAAGAACTTATCCTCATTAGACGTCATTGAGTTCTCGTTTGTGTTTGTTGGCTATTGTTTTTAAGTTAGTGTTTTGTAAGGTTTGCAGTAGGTTTGTTGGTCTTAGTTCAATATGATACAATGGAATGTCTCAGCCATAGCCCTTGGCTGACTAGGCTTTCTTTCTTAGCACTTTTTCCTTATTTTTTGTTGGTTTGAAACTATTACAAACAAACTTGATTCTCCTCCTTTATCATTAACTTGTTTATATATTTAGTATGAATTATGTTAATAAATGTTCATAGTTTTTTTTGTTTTTTTTTTAATTATTTTATTTTATTCTAATCTCTGAACAAAGGAAACAGCAATTGAGCCTTCACAGAGGTATGTTTTATGTTTCTCTACTGATTCTTGTTAGCCTTGATTTACTCTCTTCTATGAATATGTTCTGTGGCATATTTATTCTCTGGCCATCCCTGAAGGATGCAAAGATTAGCTTCAATTTCACACTCATAGCTCTGTAAGTTTTATCTTAGCTTTGGCCTTTTCGTCTTATTAGTTTAACAGAGTAATCTTTATAGTTTAATAGATTAGCCTTTTCGTCTTATAGTTTAACTGAGTAATCTTTATCCCTCATGTAATGTATCCTCTTCCTTGATTAGCATCGATTTCTTGTATCCCAGCCCGATGTTTCATGTACCTGACATTTTGTTTTTCAGCAGTCTCTCCTCCTTTTATCTACCCTTTTCTGCTAGCTGAGGCATTTTTATTTTTCTATGTACTTCAGTATATGACTGTAATATGCTGGAGGATTTTTCTAAGATGAGAATAATGTCCTAGCAGCTTGGCATAGGTTTAGCATTAGATGTTTCTTTCCTCCTTTTGTCCCCTTGCTTCTTCCTTGCAGGTTTTCTAGGCATTTATCCTTTTAGATTTCCATTATACTTCTAGTTGGTTCTATATGGCCCTTACTAATAACTTCTTCCTATTTTCTACACTATCCTTTGGTGAGCTTTTGATAGTTCTTTAGTACTATAGAGCTTTTTTTATCTCTTTCCTTCCCTTTGTATCTCTCTCCCACCCTTATTAAGTTTAAGTTAAGGTCGGGATGCTGAGTAATCTTTATAAATGTACATGATTATCTGTGCTCACATAATACCATCAAATTTTATGGGTACTAACACTTTTAAAAGCAGATGGAGAATCTTGGTTGTAATTTAAAAAACCTGGTAAAAAGTTTGCTGTGTATGTATCTTTACATTATCTTCATTTACATTTACTTATCTCAACTATAGTTCTAACAAGTGATCTTGGTCAAGGTGAGCATGCAGGATTATGTATCGCAATTGGTTAAAGGGGTGTGGCTGGAAAGCATCTAGAGAAACTACAGACTATCAATCAAATGCATTGTGATAAAGAAGCCTATTGTAATTTGTAAAATAACATGTGTAAATTCAGGGTGACTCATCCTTGAGACTTTTTATTTGTAAAGGGATACGGGGCAACAACTAGAGGTTTTCTTCTCCTAGGAATGATGAGATTCCATGCAGCTATCCTCAAACAAAACAGACATAACCTCAAGTCTATGTGAAGGACCTTCCTCATCATGTGCATAAGAAGAACTAGTGGCTTCCACACAAAGCATAGGCTCAACCTCCACATCCACCTACTCTTCCAAAAATTCTTTTGCTTGATTCAAGTCATTTAAACTAGAACTTCCTTTTCCTTTCTTCACAAACCAAGACTCTAGAATCTCTGGGTGTTGTAGCCGCCCTGATATATTTTTGTTATAATTCTAACAAGCATAATTATAGGCCCATATAGAATGACTAAGCTCCGACATAAGACCATGTATGGTTTCTGTTGACTTTTTTTTACCCATGCTGAATACAACACTATTGTCCAGTAAGAAAAGGCCTCCCCCGTAAGATGGCAGGAAACCGCACTGATACCATTGTAAAGAACCCTGCTGGTTCTTTGTTCAACTGATGCTGAATGATATTTTTTTGTTTTGAAATTTTTTTGCATTTAAAATTTTTTTTCAGAATATATGCTTTTTCTTTAAATTTTACAAAATAATAAATAAGAGTATGCTCAAACATTCATCAATTATGGAAAACTAAATTGAAACAACCCCTCACAAGCCTCTATTGGAATAAGCATATAATGAACTGTCTACAATCAATGCTATCATAATGAAACACTATATGGTTATAAAAACCTAGTTTGCTAAAATGGCTGCTGGTAATTAATTTGCAGACTAACAATGATCGATCCAACACATACAATGCAAAAATATCAATGTTGAACCCCCATGCCAACTCTATGCAAATCAATATCCTTCAATGATGGACAACAGCTTTGAGAACAATGATGACGCCTATACAAGCTTGACAACAACCTTCCTCCAAAACCTCGTTGATATAAATATAGAGGTTGTGATTTAACTCACTGAATTCACAAACAGTAAATACTAAACCATACGCCAATAAGAGCACACTCGGCTACTGATATGCTAGCCGCTGAGTCAACACAATTCACCAGCATTCATTTCATGATTCAAAGTGCCTGGAATCATGCAAGAAATTCACAATTTCTACTGATAGGGATTCATTCCCAAAACCTTGACAATTTTTTATCTTTACCAACAATCAAAATAATATGCATCATTAGAATGAATGATCCAAAATCACTTTTTTAATTAAACTCCCCCATTGATCCAAAATTAACCTTTTCACTGATATAATGGTTTGTTGACACACAAGGTTCTTGTTTCATGTGCCCATTATTTAAAATTTCTCATCCTGATTCCAACGAGCTGTAACACTAAGGTGCCCATTAAACAATTTCAATTAAAATAGCAACCTTAGTAGATATAATTAAATTATAACCAATAGTGGACCCAACTTGTGAAAATGGCCTAACAGCGTCAGAATCGAAAATCTCATAACACAGGAGTGATCCTGACAATAAAAGATGATGAATGATCCTGACTAGGAGACTTACTAAAAATAGACACTCCCTCCAAGAATCTTGGAGCCCATTCTAGAAGTCATAAATAATATCTGAAAGCATCATATAACTCCTCTAAATCATTTGAGGTCATTTGAATCATCCATTGACTTACTATAAATAGTAAGTCCCTCTAAATGGAGCCAAAACTCACAATTGTCCACTTGAGAGCCGAATAACTCCACAACAAGGCCCTCTAATCACCAGTATTAGCCTACAAGGACCCAATGATAGGCTTAATCCATTAACTCTAACACAACTCAAAAAATGGGGACATTACAGATCCAAGAGCATGAATCACACAATGCTGGCCCAACTCCATTTTAAGTAACTGCGTCAAATGTTTACTGCTATACCTGGTAATTTACATACATGAAATAATTATACAAATGGCAGTGCGTACTAGATAATGGAGTAAAATATATGTTTATTAGCTCATGAATTCATTATAGAGAAAAAGACTAGAGATGGTCGACCAAGGATTATAATTTGTCCAACGATACCATACCACCTTCCTTGTAGGTTTAGGACATATTTAAAGGACCCGATCATTGCCAAAAGGGACACAAGCCTCAACCAAACGACACAACTACCGGAGAGTGATAACAAATTTGATATGGACAATTAATACATTGACAGACTACATTCCTCTCAATAACTTGAACTCTTCTAATTTCTAGACAGTTGTTCTAAAGGAATCTTGTTATTCATTGTATGATAGCCACTTAAACAATATGGAGACCACATCCTTCTTGATGATAAACTGTTGTTCTACCTAGAGATTTGTTGTTCCATTAATATATCCGTTGTTTACTCCTTTGAACTTGAAATTTCTTTTCATGACTTTCCTTTGGCATTCTCTTCTTGCAATCTGTCATTTTTTGTATGATAGCGAATATCATTGCCTAAGGAAAAGATCATAAGAGTAAGGCACTAGAGTGTTTAGGGTTTTGTTCTTCTTTTCCTTCTCTTGTTTGCGTGAAAAAAATCCCTCTAAAGTTCTACTTCTAAAAATAACATGCATTTTCTCTTTTGAGATCAACCAATGTGGGTTCCTTTTCTTCTTTATGTTCTACTTTGGGTGGGAATGTTGGTATCCTTGGTCTTGAACTTGTAGGCATATGCCTAGTTGGAGTTTGATGGTTTATGGATTGATCTCTATTTCCACCATTGTTTATCATGGATCTCTCTTGAGTGCTCTTATGTTCTACCATGAATTGATTCATGTGGTTGTTGAACTATCCCATACTATTTTATTTGATTCTTTGATGATGTTTTTTGTCACCTTATCTCTACACTTTTACCAAAATTGAACTCGAAAGCACTACCATTAATACCATCTCTATGAGAACGTATCTACATCTTTTGCTTACTTATAATTTTAACAATATTTATCTTTTCATTTACTTGTAACTTGCGGATAGCAGGATAGCTCGCTCCAATACCACTTGTAATGCCCTCTTAAGTTAATACTGACGAAATAGGGACAATTAACTCACAAAATTCAATTGAAAAAGACTTCTTTCCAAAAAAAGATGATAATTGATACAAAATGCAGAAATAATAGATTATGATTCACAATTGATACCACTTGTAATATGATGATATAAGAACAAATATCTCTGCTATCTCTAATTTAACACTTAGATGTATGCAAAGATAATCTTCATCTATATATCTGATTTTCCCTCCTACACATTGTGATGCATGCTACAATTTGATTAGGTGCGTTACTACTCCTCATCTATCCTTTTGAATATGCAAATATGTCAATATCGCTTACAACCATATATTGTTATTTCTCATCTATCTTTATATATCTACCAATATATTCGAAATTTCTATGTCTGAAATTGATCCTTGAATTTATGCAATTTTTGTTAGTATGATTATATTGCTATGTCCAATTTGGTTGTAATGATATGCAACAATACTTTGTATTGGTCTAATAAGACCTATCAATATATGAATGCTTTCTTGATATATGTGATTTTGTAGCGATTCTATAAGATCTTCAGGTATGGATGCTTGCCTTATATGTCTTATGAATCATATCAATTCCAAATGAAAATGTATCTGATCTGTATAACTAGTAAATGTGTGACCAAAGCCAAGGGGTTGCCTGCTCAAGATGAGCAAATCCACAAAAGATGAATTAGAAATAGATGTCTCTAATGATTGCCTATTTGGAATGAGGTCGATCCTCATTATATAACAAGTCATAAGAGTGAAGGAGTGTGTCTCTTTATAGCATCCTTATTGTGGACTTATCATCTCACTGCTTGGATTGAACTAACTAATCTGCTTTAGACATTATTAACGAGTTAATCATTTCTAGCAAAGAGATGATAATAGATAAATATTGTAGCAATTATGATGATCACTCTACCTTGATTATAATTACTATTGCGATGCTTGAATACATGATACAATATTGTGGCGGGGGATGAAAACATTGTCCTCAATTACTTATCAACATGAAATCAGCAATACAACCCTTTCCTAATAACAAAAAAAGTTGGCAGCTGACTATAAAGTTAGATTATATTCATTGGACAATATTCTTCATGGCCTGATGTCCTGGAATCTTTCCCGTACTTCCCCAATTTGCAATTTTTTAAGGCGAGTCAAGACAATATAGCCTCCTTTGATAATCAACTTAGAATTTTGATTGTATTTCAGGTGTCAAACGTTCTTAATCACACCTTTCTGTGTTTTCCTTAGTATAATCAATCACCATTTTTAATAAATCATTGACTTTGATTTTATTAATATCGATATCTTTTATCCATGTAGTCTTAGCGTTGTTAGGAAAGCAATCTTTTAGTAATCGTCGTGCAATGACCTCAATGCTTTGTTTATCGCTGCCTGAACAACTATTTTCATAGTCAATTACATTAATACTAAGATTTGTGCATTAATTCTTGATGCTTATCTTAAACAATGGGCACCATACACTTTATATCAACAATTCCCAATTCACTAAGCAGTCAAGATTGGGTTCCTTTGTGGTATTGACTTGAAACCTATTCTTTCTAAAAGAGATGGTGGTATCACACTTGATCACTTGTGAATGAAAATATTATTCTTCATATCCTTTTTGTCTTCTCCCGATTTGAACCCTCCAGGTTATTTTCAACCATCTTATGAATTTTATCAAAATGTGTTAATGCTACAACAATTTTCTCTTCATTGACCTTCAATTGGCTCTCCAATTTACTTGACTGACTAAGTAGAACATAAAGAAGGAAAGGAACCCACATTGGTTGATCTCAAAAGAGAAAATGCATGTTATTTTCAGAAGTAGAACTTTAGAGGGAGTTTTTTTACAGGTTTGCTAGTGATACTATCACATGCAATTACAACTTGTTACCCAATTATATGTAATTTGTCAACAAAACTGCACCTACTTATAAAGCATGTGAAAATGACTAAGTGTCTAACAAGACACAACGTCTACTACATCATCTTTTGTCAGTCTTCATGCTACTACAGGATGCCCAATGATTGATGTGTCCTAGTTTGTTGAAAGCATCTCTAACCGAAATATGAATTTACATCCTTGATTGTTTTGTATTGATGGCATCAACCAATCGCCTACTTGAAATCAGTCTTGAAAGCTTTATATGCTGTCATCATTCCATTTTTCACCTCCTTGCATGAGCACATATTTTCCTCTTTTAAGTGGGGCTTTAAAATCCCATTACAAGTCATTTTGGAAAGTACTTTCCGCCTGCAAACGGGTTCTTCATGCTCATTTGCATGCATTGAAAAGAGCATCAAAAATGCATGGAAAACACTTATAGGTGGGCTTTTTAGCTTGCATTACATATAGGGGAAAAACCTTCTTCTTGGGAAGAACAACCTTATGAACGAGGTTTTTAATCCCGACTACACATGCAAGAAAAATGAATGTTTGGAGCTTTCTCATGAGGGAAAGAGCTCGTATCTCTTCTTGGGAAGAACTTGCATTGTTTTGAGAACAACACAATCAAACTTTTGAAGCCAAAAATCCTCCTTTGAATCTCCAACCATGTAGCATGTAGCAAGATTGCTAAAATATGAATAACTTGCACCATGCAGAACCAAAATGTGAAGGAAAAGATGCTTGAACTTTGAAGAAAAACTCCAAATCTTTGCTGGTTCAAATTTGGGAAAGGATCCCCAAATTTCAACTATAGAGGAAACCAAGCTTGACCAAAACTTCACAAGAATGAATGCAAAACTCAGTCCTCTTTGAATCTTTGACAAATGGCCATGAATGAGAAATAAAATGCATGAAGATAGGAAGCCAAAGACCTGCTCAAACTTGTCCCACGCTGATATTAGATGCCATCACAAGCATAGATGTAGTAAGGAAGGAAAATGGTGTCCTTAGGAGCAATACGCGGTTTGTTGAAGAGTTTGCAAGCTGCAAATGAAATGATCTCTTCCCTAGACGGGCTTCTTCTTAAAAATGCTTCATTCTCCTCTAAAAATTGCGCCAATGCCCTAGGATGCGCTTCTCTTTCAATGTTGCAACTGTAGGTGAGCCGTTTTTAACATTGAAAGCCCAAATACTGGCTTCTCAAACTCAAACGCAGCTAAAGATGCCAAAAATGGGCTTTTTAATATCATTTACATGTATTGGAAAATCCATTGTAAGCCATAAATGCACAATACGGGCTTTAGAAACTTGAATGCACCTGTAGATCCCCTATACGGGCTTTTGTATGAAAAACACAAGCTCTCAAAGAGCCGTTTCTGCATAAAATGGCCAAGTATTGACTGTAAAACTCGAATGCAGCCCTTTCATGAAACAAAAATGGCTCATACGGGCTTTTCCACTCATGTGACATGCATAAAATGACAGCGTTTTGATAAAAATAGGTTTTAGAAACTTTAATATAAGTTAAAATGCCCAAAAGGGGCTTTAAAATGGAGAAAACATATGTAACATAAATCATTTGTGCACATGAATGACAAAGATGTGGGATTTAAATCCAGAGCATACAGATTTGGATGCTTTCACTTCTCAGCTTGCAGTTGTTGAATTGGAAGAGTTTGGCAGCGATAATGTTATTGGTGCAGCTTATCCCATTGGCCTTGGCACTATTTGTGAATCAACTAATGCCATTGAAGAAAAAGAAGATGATGAAAAAAATGAAGAAGAAGAATAAATTATTAATCCATTAGTTGAAACTTGAGACAATGACACTTGAACTTGGTGTTATAATTTATCATTTGACATTTTAATATTTTGATGTTGAACTTGAAGTATATGATGCTATGATTACAAGTTTATGGTGTTTTTGTTGTTTATATGATATTATGTGACATTCTAATCTTAATTCATACTTACAGGCTGCATAATATACATATATATAAATTTTACATGTTTTTGTACTAACAAACCCAAATCCCATTTCAAAATTTGGCATACCAGAAAACCGGTTCTTCGAACCCAAACTTGAACCTAAACCCAAACCGGCAACTTAAGTTTTTTTGCAAAGGCTGTTCAGTGAAGATATATATAAATTTTACATGTTTTTGTACTAATGAACCCAGATCCCATTTCAGAATTTTGGCGTACTGGCGAATCAGTTCTTCGAACACAAACTTGATCCTGAACCCGTACTGGCAACTTAGGTGTTTTGCAAAGGCTGTTCAGGGAAGTCAGAAAGAAGATAGTGCGCAAAAAGATGTCATGCAGATTAGTGACAGATTGACTGTCCTAGATCATAGAGGTATTCATGCTATTAACAAAGATAAGAGCAATGAAGGATAAAAAGATGAAGCAAACAATCCATCATGGCAGTGAGTGAGAAGATAAAGACACTCTCAGAGTGAGGATGAGTCATTAATGTGACAAAACACTGTCATAATCATATTAAGTTACAGTGACAGTAGAGTCCATTTTATCTCGTTGGTATGAAGCTTACCATCATAGAAAAAATAACAAAATGAAGACTAGGAGAACTGTCAATGGTCATGATGTAAAACGATGAAGAGTATTGTTGTAAAGAGGAATGGAGGGGACTATCAATACTCTTAGAGAGAACTCGCTAGTATGACATAGAGAAATGAGAGGATAGCTCACCGTAAAAAGAATGCAGAAATGATAAATCATGTCATGAAAAAAAGCCATTCTCAAGAAAAGTAAAAGAGAGTGACACTGCCATAATGTTCTAAATAGCAGATACTTGTAAGGACACAGATTCAAGAAGTGGACAAAAACAGTGATCGTGTGTCATTGAAAGCAGTGATGTTCTAGTTTTAAAGCAGTCATGGAGATCATTGCATGATGATAAGACTGTTGTAATGCATGTTTTAGATAGGGATCAACAATGAAGGCATCTCCAACTTACAGAGGAAAATTGAAATGACAGTCAAAAGATTCTATAGCAGTCAAAGAACAAGTTATAGCAATCATGTATAATTCACATATGCAATGATCATGACAGTGGAAATAGGCATGAAGATATAGCAGTGATTTGTATGAAAAGACAATTAATGAAACAATGAGGGGGTGTACTGCTGATAAGCCCACTGTTTTGACAGTGATATACATGAAGATGGAAGACAATCATTAACATATTGCATGGAAGAACAGTGTTGCAATGAATGTTTCAAAACAATGAAGTGAGATACAATGTTGAAGTCATCATCAAATAGGCATTGCTATTCAACGAAAATGACAGTGATTTTTAGTGGGACATGACAGTGACAAAGAAATGCTCGAAACAGTGAAATGATCAGTCAATGAGATGATGTCAAAACAATAATGATAACAATAAGCAAAAGCAGTGGCATATACTGTTAGAAACATTGGCATTCACTGTTGTAGTAGTCACATGAAGGTCAAGAACAGTAAAGTGTTGAGTATGCAGCAAGTAAAAGAGAGCATCAATACCAAAACAGTCATTTTGCAGAGATAAAAGAATAGTAACTGCTAATTTTCAATCAGAGTGCAGTGATAACGGCTCTTAGAGTGCAGTCATGACAATAGATTCAAGGAAGAAAGGTGAAAAGTGATATTTAGTTAAGGACTGAGATGTGGCTGTCTATAACAGCAGGGGACTTTATATGACAGTGATCTCAAGGAGTTTGTTGTTCTTCAAATATGTTTGGGCCACTCTTTGAATTCCATGACTGTTTTCTCAGATTTTTTCTGCTATCTTTGGAAGTTTGGGTGTGGTTCTTCAAAATGGGATGACTGTTAAACACTGCCCATGAAGGTTGAAGACTGATCTACAACTTGATGAATGTTTCTCAGAGGTTTTCACCTTGTTTGGAAGATTCCAACTACTCTATGCTGTTCAAGGGGGATGTTCATGGTTCTTCAAAGATATAACGATTGCTCTTTATGCTTGTATGACTGTTCATGTCCGAACGGTAAACATAAATGAGTTATCATAGAACAACCCCCTAAATTCAAACCCCAAGGGACATGGTAATTTGTTCAAATTTGAGTAAAAATTGCATCCAACATGCTTGTGCAACACAACCCAATATATGAAGCCAAAGCAACATATTGAAATTGATTAAGTACTGCATTCACTATGTAAAGTGCAAAATAACCAAGTTAATGAGGTAAGGTTCAAGTAAGACAAGGTTGTCCAAAAAGGAGGGATTTCACTCAATCGAAGGTATTTTTTTGTCAAATACCAGACTTGAAAGAAATAGAAGCTTACAAACTTAAGGATGTCAAAAATAATTAAATTGGTACGTAACAGTAATTAAAAATAAAACACCAAGAAAAAGACTTAGCAATTTCGATCACACTAATATTGCATGTACATTCAATAATGGACCGAAAAAAACACACCTGAAATTGGAGGCCAATCTATATTTGTTAACCCTTTCCTGTCTTCATTTGCAAATCCGTATGTTCAAACCTGCAATATGAAAAAAGATCAACCATCAAAATCATTTATAAATCATCTTAAAAAGATTATACTTCAAATTGGTGGGTTTTTTTCTAATTAGCTGAGATACATGGAAAGAGATATTACAATAGTAAGTTTGATCTGTATATAAAGTTTAATTAAGCCTGCATTGCTATTCAACGAAAATGACAGAGATTTTTAGTGGGACATGACAGTGACAAAGAAATGCTCGAAACAGTGACATGATCAGTCAATGAGATGATGTCAAAACAATAATGATAACAATAAGCAAAAGCAGTGGCATATACTGTTAGAAACATTGACATTCACTGTTGTAGTAGTCACATGAAGGTCAAGAACAATAAAGTGTTGAGTACACAGCATGTAAAAGAGAGCATCAATACCAAAACAGTCATGTTGCAGAGATAAAAGAATAGTAACTGCTAATTTTCAATGAGAGTGCAGTGATAACGGCTCTTAGAGTGCAGTCATGACAATGGATTCAAGGAAGAAAGGTGAAAAGTGATATTTAGTTAAGGACTGAGATGTGGCTGTCTATAACAGCAGGGGACTTTATATGACAGCGATCTCAACGAGTTTGTTGTTTTTCAAATATGTTTGGGCCACTCTTTGAATTCCATGACTGTTTTCTTAGAGTTTTTCTGCTATCTTTGGAAGTTTGGGTGTGGTTCTTCAAAATGGAATGACTGTTAAACACTGCCCTTGAAGGTTGAAGACTGATCTACAACTTGATGAATGTTTCTCAGAGGTTTTCACCTTGTTTGGAAGATTCCAACTACTCTATGCTGTTCAAGGGGGATGTTCATGATTCTTCAAAGATATAATGATTGCTCTTTATGCTTGTATGACTGTTCATGTCCGAACGGTAAACATAAATGAGTTATCATAGAACAACCCCCTAAATTCAAACCCCAAGGGACATGGTAATTTGTTCAAATTTGAGTAAAAATTGCATCCAACATGCTTGTGCAACACAACCCAATATATGAAGCCAAGGCAACATATTGAAATTGATTAAGTACTGCATCCAATATGTAAAGTGCAAAATAACCAAGTTAATGAGGTAAGGTTCAAGTAAGACAAGGTTGTCCAAAAAGGAGGGATTTCACTCAATTAAAGGTATTTTTTTGTCAAATACCAGACTTGAAAGAAATAGAAGCTTACAAACTTAAGGATGTCAAAAATAATTAAATTGGTACGTAACAGTAATTTAAAAATAAAACACCAAGAAAAAGACTTAGCAATTTCGATCACACTAATATTGCATGCACATTCAATAATGGACCGAAGAAAACACACCTAAAATTGGAGGCCAATCTATATTTGTTAACCCTTTCCTGTCTTCATTTGCAAATCCATATGTTCAAACCTGCAATATGAAAAATGATCAACCATAAAAAATCATTTATAAATCATCTTAAAGAGATTATACTTCAAATTGGTGGGTTTTTTTCTAATTAGCTGAGATACATGGAAAGACATATTACAATAGTAAGTTTGATCTGTATATAAAGTTTAATTAAGCCTCCGATATGAATGTGAAGAATAAACAATTATTTTTATGACCCTCAAAATGTTTAAGGGAAAAAGCAAACTCGCAACAAAAATTAAGGCATGAATAAAATACTTCAAATGCTAAACAAATAAAAGTTCATCAAAGATAAACCAAATAATATAAGATCAGGTAAATGGGTTTTCAAAGCAGAGGCCTAAGCTTTAACTTTAAGAGACCCATATACCCCAAGCGACATGATAATTTGTTAAAATTGGGTCAACACATCCCCATAAACCCCAAGAAACATGGTAACGTGTTAAAATTGAGCAATTAAAGCATCTGGCATATCTCAATATGTTAATGCAGGTACTCAAATTGAATGGGTGCACAAATTAGGTGCAAAACACTGGGTGATATTGAAATTTGATGGATAGAAGTTGTAACCAATTGAATATACCCATATTGAAATATTAACAAACGGAGAATAATCCAGAAATTTGAGTGCAAATCCATACCCATATTGCAAGCTAAAATGGCCGAATTCACCATATTTCTTGGCCTTCTTCTGTAGATCAAACCTGCAAGCAGGAGTGATTATAAAAATATACCACAAAAGAAACCCAAATATCAACTGGTTGATCATTTTTGTGAATAGAATCATTATACCCACGTGGAATTGGAGACTGAAATCAGCGAACTCTCTATGTATCTTGGCCCTTTTCTGCAAATCAAAACCCAAAAATCATTTGGTTAATCATCCAAAGGAAGTTAAACTAGATAAATTTACAAGCTCCCTGGAGTCCTTACAGTTTCTAAAAGATATATCCTCTTTTTGTAAATAAATATAAATTGCAGGCATCTTGTGACTCAAAACACCCAAGAAAATTGGTCTACCGAAAAAATCATTGGCTAGTGTAAATTAAAATACAAGAGGAGAATAATCCAGAAATTTGTGTACATGCCCTTATTGCAAACAGAATACCAGCCCAACATGACCGAATTCACCATGTTTCTAGGCAGATCAATTTGTGTACTGCAGAATTATAATATCCACGTGGAATACCAGCCTAACATGACAGAATTCACCATGTTTCTAGGCCCTTGTCTGCAGATCAAACCTGTGATTAGGAGAATAAGCCACAAAAGAAACACGAATATCAAATGAATGATCATTTTATTGCAAACAGAAATATTATATATGCAAAACCTGAAAGTCAATTGATTAATCATCCAAAAGAAGTTAAATTAAATAAATTTGCAAGCTCCCAGCAGTCCTTACAATTTGTGAAAATATATTTGATAAATTGCAGATGGCTTGTGACTCAAAACAACACGAAAAAATAGAATACAAATTTGTAAATATATTGTCTTCAATCTCAATTGTATTTGAAGTTGGTCGAGCAAGGTCAATTGCAGACAATTTGTAAACATGAGAAAAATAAAATAACAGATTCGCGTCTCTCTTTATTTTCTTGAATTTGAATCGTCTGTGATTTCTTCTTGGGATTTGGACCTCTTTCTTCTTGGTGGGGTGCGGGGGTCGACACGGGGATTTGAATTCTAACGGTCAGAATTGGAATAATAATTTAAATATATAAAAACAATAAAGAATATTTAGATTTAATTTGTTTGGGATTAAGACTAACAAATTTATTTTGATGTGTAATGGGTATGTCGAAGAGGTGTGGAAGGACAATTAGGAAAATGCAGTTCTATTATTTAAAAAAAATTGTGTAGTACATGAGGTCAATTGGTAGGCTATTTAGAAAATGATGTTGTTTGCACAACAAAGGTCTTGATCGATAAGTTGTAGCTTTAAATGAACTATGCATACATGTACATGGATCTAATCATAACTGAAACAAAAATCTATGAATGAGGAAGATAGTCAAGTTCCATTCCTAAAAGGCTCATTTTATGTTTGCAATAGCGTAAGAGGGAGAGAGGGGGCAAGGATAAGGAAAGAAAGAGGGAGAGATTGAGAGGCAAAGAATGAGAGAGAGGAAGGTGAAGTGGTAGAGTTGAAAAAGAAGATAGAAATATAAATGGAGATGGATATGGATATGGAAGTGGGGGGGAGAAAAAGTTAAGATTTGTTGGTTGTTGGTTAGAGAGAAGAGCATCAATCAAGTTATTCATCTACAAAGTTGTTGGTGATAGAATCGCCCAATGGATGGATGAACGTCATAGCCTAGTTGAATGAACTGGGTTGATAATCAAAGGACCTCAACTCAATGGCTAGCCCATCTAGTCCATGGAATAGATAGAGGTAGAGATAGATACATAGAGAGATAAAGATAGAGCCTGATAGATGAAAGAATAAATATGGAGAGATAGATATAGAGAGAGGCAAAGAGATGTGGACATAGAGGCTAAAAAATAGGGAGAGTGAGAGAGATAGATATGGATAAATAGAGGGATACATTCCTAGAGATAGGGGGAAAGAGGATGATGGAAAAAATAGATAGAGAGAGGTAGAGGGAGACTTAAAGATAAGATGATGTGGGGGTAGAGAGGGAAAGATAGAGAGATATAGAGGAAGAGGGAAGTAGGGAGATATAGACAGTGAGATAGAGAAACAATGAGATATAGAGAGGGGGATAGTTAGAGATATAGAGAGGGAGATGGGGAGAGAGATAAAGAAATGGATAAATAGAGAAAACTAGAGATGAGAAAATAGAGATTGAGAGAGAGAGAGAGAGAGAGATTATAAAAGTATAAGAAATAATAAGATCTATAGCTTGGGGAAAGAGGAGAGAGTGATATAGAGTTATGTAGAGAGTGATAGAAAAATAGATAGGTCTAGAGATTGGTGGAGACAAAGAGAATGAGATAGATAGATAGCAAGATAATGATGATATGAATCTACTAAAAATTGAAATTTGACTAAGTCTAAAAAATTATAAGATCTCCAAAAATCTAGAATTTGCATTATGACTTCTAGAGATATGAAACCATTTTCTAAAATCATAACAATATATACATAAAATATAACTTAAAGTGTATATCCTAATGGAAAAATAGTACATGCATTTGATATGGCTTTAATTCATAGAAACACGTCTTTTGGTTTCTTAACTAAACACATACATGTTATGCTTATTCAAAGAAATGTGTATGCATTTTGTTCTCATAAAAGCACGTGCATGAACTTTTATTTCAAATCATGCATATGCATTTTTAATCCAAATAACACATACATGTTTAGGCTTGTACCTAGGCTTGGGAGCTTCATTTCCCTTTTTTTGGCATGTTTTTTTTCTTCCAATTTGGTTAATTCAAATTTATTATCATAAAGTTTACACATTGTTAAGTGGGTATTCCTAAAATCACCACCAGAATATTACACATCTCCTCAGCTTTCTGATTATATAATTTTTTAATACTTGAACAAAATTAATATATTAAGTTTGTATTTCTTTTACTAGGGTTTCTAGATTTCTCAAAGACATACATGTACCATTTTTAATTAACTTTGACCTACTTCTACAAACATAAAAATAGAAATGAAGTTCTATTTAATTATGACTAAATATATAACTAGCAATTGTACCTTGGTGTGCAATGGATACATAACAGAATTGTTGTTCGGTTAATTAGAGAAAAAATTTAGTCTATTTCTGTATATGTTTGTGTTGTTTATGAGGTCAATTAACAAGATATTGAAAAATGATATTGTCTATGCAAAAAATGATTGGAACCAATCCATACAAATGTAAGTTAAACAAAACCATTGAATTAGGAAGATAATTAAGATATATTATCAATTGGCTCACATTATTAGTGACGCAATGCAATCCGAAAAAATCCCAAGACATGGATAGTCCAAATCTACACTAGCAACAACAATACAATGGAAACACAACAAGAGAATACTCAAATAGAATTTTCATTCAACATGCCTGGCTGTAAGGCCTTCCGGGTTAGGGCCAAATACAAACAATTACAATAGTAATTCTACAATCTTTCAACTAGTCCAACTCTGTAACACATCAGCAACTGGTAGAAACACTAAGGTAGATCTAAACTTGAGCTCACAAGCCACCAAGCAATCTCCTTGTCTCCAAGCATGCAAACCACTAGCTTTGCTAGTACAAATATTAGACAAATAATCTGATCTGCAAGATCTCGCAAGATCCAATTATTATCCTTCCCCAAAATCTTTGACTGAATCCCTTAAAAAACTACCCAAACCTTCCTTAAATACATTTCTTCAACCACAAGTCGGCTGGAAGAAAGAATTAACTCCTAAGCCCAAGTCGGCTCCTATAACAAACAAATATTAAATGGAACACAAGTCAGCTCTCAAATAGCCTTACAAATAATTAATTCTCCATGTTGGCCTCTAGATCCACCTAAGAGAATACAACATAAGCTACTGACATTAAATACATCAAGTTGGCCCACCAAATCCCCAAGAACTCTAGTCGGTAAACCAAACTATCGAGCGCCAATAAAAACAACCAAGCAAGCTAGGCATCACCGAACAAGCACATCAATCGAGCACTCCAAGCATCGATGAGCACAGGTTCTACTGAGCGTCAAAATTTTTACCGAGTTCCCTTTAGTGACTGAGCTCTTCAATGATCGGGCCCCTCAGTCAAAGCTGCAACCAAGTAACACAGAAACACTCCAACATACAGGATTGCCAACTACCCTAGGATGCTCCATTAGACACCCCAGGTGCAAAAAAATGTTCTCAATGGCTGGAAGAACATATTTGAAGATTCAACACATAAACCCTGAACTAGTTCTTCACATACTTGTCTTCCAAGTCTTCAACTTGCATACTATTCCACTTCTATTTTTTCTGCCTTTTCAAGTCTTTCCTTGACAATTCACGAGACTATTCTCCATACTAATCTCCAATCCTTTTAGGATCCTTCAACTCAACTTGACTCCCAAAGCACAGGTTCCTCCTACCAAGTGTTGTATCCAACAAAGGCATCAAGGAAAACTTCCTATCATTCTTCTCAATAGTAAATACATTCTTGACACAATCATGCACAACCGTGCAATCATACTGCCAAGGTTTATGTAGGAGCATCCTAGGATTCTTGGAAAACCTGTATCAGCCAAAAATATGTTTGTCTTTGATGGTAGATTGTTAGTTTTGATCTTGGTTTGGTGGAATACTTGCTCGGTTTGGGAGATTGGTTGCTCGATTTTTGTGTTTACCGGGGTTGCTCGGTCTCTGAAGAACACTCGGTAATTGAAGGCGTCAGTTTCTCCTGGCGCTTGGTGATAACTCTGTTGCTCGGCCATGCTTGGCATGGTCGGTTTCTAGTGCTTGGTTATTTCACTGTTGCTCGGTGTTCTTTCTTACTGACTTGGTTTGTTTGGATGGATCAGCTTGGCTGACTGGTTCCGTTGATTTAGGTCGCACTCATCGAGTCATGGATTGACCGTTGGATGTGTGGGGACCTAGATCTAGCATGTTGCATTCTTCTATGCAGATCTGATGACCGTTTGGGGCCATCTTGGAGAGTTTATTTATTTGTAAGGCTATTTGAGAGTCGACTGATGTTTTGGCATTTAATATTTGTATATCCTGTAGAGCCGACTTGTGGCTGGGATTTAGTATTTAAGTGGATGTTTGGGTAGATGTTTAGGAAGAAGGATCAGGTGGTTGGTAGTGGAAGTTAGTAGCCTGCGAGCTTAGGAACAGGAAGATTTCTTGGAAGTTTGAGTACAAATTTAGATCTTTCCTAGATGCCTACCAGTGTGATGTGTGTTGCAGACCTGAGCTAGTTGAATACTGATGTGGAAAAAATTTGGATCCTGTGAGATCTTGTAGACTATTACTTGATTGGTATCTAGCCATAACTGGGAAGGCCTTACAGCCCGACACATTGCATGTAATCAGTGATTTGATGAATCAAGATTTCTGTTCTTTATCAAATTTGTTATTGTTGTTGTTGTGTATTTCCGCTGCGTAATGGTTTAGCTGCAAGGTCAGATAGTCCTTCATTGGATTCCCCAACCTTGACTGCGTGAGGTGGTATCAGAGCGAAGTTTGTTCCTGTTTGAGAGAAGTTGGTTCCTATTTGAGTGAATTTTGTTCCTGTTGGAGCCGAGTGGATCTTGTGTGTTTGTGTCTAGATCTTGATTTGAAGATGCCTCCTAGGAGAAATCATGAGATCTCAGAGGAAGAAGCTGCTGGAGAATTCAGTCTTGATGATTTTAGGGCTTTGCATAAACAAGTGCAAGACCTACAAGAGGAGTTGAGAAAGAAGAAGACTACCTTGATAGAGGATAGTGATGATGAATATGAGGAAGATAATTTTGAAGAAGATGTAGAAGAAGCTAGAGATCCAGAGGAGAATCAAATTTTGAAAGCTGTCTAAGATTGGGAAGAGACCTAAGATTGAAGTTTCAGCATATTCTGGAAGCCTTAGGCCAGGAGAAATGATTGATTGGATCAATGAGATAGATGAATACTTTGAGTATGAAGAAATAGAAGATCCTGATAGAGTTAGATTTGCAAAGACTAAGTTGAAGGGTCATGCAAATATTTGGTGGAGAGAAATTCAGTTGGAAAGAAGTAGAAGAGGAAAGGAAAATATCATTAAGTGGAACCGAATGGTTGAAAAGTTGAAGAAGAAATTCATTCTGGTGGATTATGAATTGGACATGTTTAAGAAGATGCAAGCTTTGAAGCAGACTAACAAATCGGTATAGGAGTATACCGAGGAGTTTTACAAAATCCTGATTAGGACTAGTCATTCTGAAGCTGATAAAGAGAAGGTTGCTAGGTATGTCTATGGTTTGAGACCTAGTATTCAAGAAGAGTTACTTACTATTCGGATGAAAATAATAGGAGATGCTTATCAGATGGCATTGAATATTGAAGAGAAGCTGAATAAGAAGTTTGAAGGAAGACATAACAATAGGAACCAAGGTGGTAAAACTGCTGAGATAGTTGCTGAAGGAAATGT